>CM076906.1:22724484-23060379 GCA_039519145.1 Kokia cookei
TTTTACTTAAAATAAACACAACTATCAAAGCTGCTTCTTTTGAAACCATAAGTAGTCATAAAAGAATCAAACCTCTTGTACAACTGTCTTGGTGACTGTTTCAAACCATAAAGGGACTTTTTCAACAAGCAAACATAATCCTCCTTTTCTGAGACTATAAAACCCTCTGGTTGTTGCATGTAAATATCTTCCTCAAGTTCTCCATACAAGAACGTTGTTTTTACACCTAACTGATCAAGCTCCAAATCATACATGGCCACAATACCAAGTAAGGCTCGAATTGAACTGTGTTTCACAATTGGAGAAAACACGTTTGTGAAGTCTACACCAGGAATCTGACTGTAACCTTTTACAACAAGTCTTGTTTTATATTTGGGTTCTTCAATTCCTGGAATCCCTTATTTCCTCTTGAACACCCATTTACAATCAACAGCCTTTTTACCCTTTGGAAGTTTCACTAAGTCCCACGTTTTTTTCTTATAGAGTGATTTCATCTCTTTTTGCATGGCAATCATCCACTTTTCTGAGTCTCAACAGCTAATTACCTCGGAATAAGTAGATGGTTCTTGATTTGCATCACTATCTTCAACCACGTTTAAAGCATAAGCCACTAGATCAGCCTCGGTGTACCTCTTCGAAGGTTTAATTTCTCTTCTAAGTTTATTTTTGGCAATAGAATATTATGATGAAGAAGTGGCTCTATTCTGAACTTCTATACTAACTTGAGAAGTTAGCCGTATTGTAGATACTAGATTAATCTGAAACTCTACTTGCTTTTGTTGTTCTTTACTGAAAGAGTCTTTAAAAGATAAATTAGGTAACATAGTAGCTTCATCAAAAACAACATCTCTATTAATCTCAACTTTTCTATTTTCAAGACACCATAACTTATACCCTTTTACATCAGCGTTAAAACCAAGAAAAACACATTTAATAGATCTTGGTTCCAATTTTTCATTATCAACATGAGCATATGCAAAACACCCAAAAGCTTTATATTAGAATAATCAGCAGGCTTACCAGATCATATCTCTTGTGGAGTCTTTTTCTCTATGGCAACAGATGGAGATCGGTTGATCAAAAAACATGCAGTAGAGGCTGTTTCACCTCTCTTGTCATGGGGTTAGACCTTTAGTCTCGTAATCCGTGCGACCTTAGACGATCCTTTCTTGTAAACACGCCTAAGTCAGCTTGATTACCACAATTGAGGATTCACCAAGAGAATTCCTCCAAGGCACCAACTTATATAGCGAAAGCGACTAGCCAAAAGAAGGCTCAGAAGACAACAGAAAGCCATAAGAACAAGAACACCAAGTGTTTGAGTAAATGCTCTCAATTGTATTACTTTCTCTCAAAGAATACAAAGAATACAATGAATAGAATGAATTTCAATGGATGAGTTACAAATAAGGAGAGACTCCTATTTATAGTTGAGCTCCCTCATAACTAACTATCAAGATCAAGCTACATCGACGGATATGATTAGCCTATCCCTTAATTTATGGGATTTACAATATTATAATATCAATCTAATCTTATCTAATCCTAAAGATATGATTCTTACTTATCTTCTAAGATTAGTTCCCATATTTGCCAAGATATCTTCTATTGTCATATTTTTATTATTGGGTCACCCAAGCTTCAATTTAATAGTCCTGACCAACAGCTCTCTGAATCGGGCCAACTCATGTGGGCTAAATGATCTCAATGTCAATGACAGACCTTCATGGGACTCATTATGTGCGATGGTCACGGGCTCTGTACTCTGGCCCATGACTTTCTCCCTCACTCATTCTCGCAACGCCCTCGTTGCGACTTTAAAATGACACTGACTTGATTTGCCTTGATCTCGTCTCATTACCTCGGCTTCTTCCCGACTAGTCTTACTATCGGGTTGTCCCTTCTTTCGGAACTTTCGCCTCGACTTTCATCTCCTCTTATCTTGAACCGTTGCACTCGTTGGTACATTTTGTTGGCAAGAAGTCTTCACTCCAACTTGATCCAACATCCCGTTGCCTCGAGTTGATGTTTTTCCCATACGAAACATCCTCGACTAGCTAGATTGATGACAACACCTTGGTCCCAACTTTCGTATCTTGATATACCAGCACAATGATTCATGATAACGGACCGGTAACAATATGAATTTGATCGGCCCGTGGAAACATAGTAGCTTGGATCTTGTCAAAGAAGTTTAAGCCAAGCACAAAATCGTAATCGACTAATTTGAGTACCTCAACATTTTCCTTGCCTTTCTATTCACTGATCTGTAGCTCCACATTTCGAGCTACTCCAACAGTTGGGCCACCTCAAAACTTACCATCTTGATCTTCTTATTCGACTTTCGAATCGATAGACCAAGCTCCTTAGTAGCTTTTTCCGATATCAATAAGTCAGATGCTCCCGTATCAACAAGAGCACTCTTCTTTTGGCCTGCAATGTTAATGTCTACAAACATCAACCCTTCCTTGCCATCTCTTTTGGTAAAAATGAGCACCATTTCATTAACCTTTGATGCTTTCTTCTCAACAGGCTTTTCTTCCTCCGGTTCATCTTTCGTCTTGATAGTCGAAAGTGAAGATAACTTTGGACAATTCTTCTTCATATGCGGTCCCTTACAAAGGTAGCATCTCATCTTACTCCTCTTCTCTTTTGGGTTGTTGGGTCTCCACTTCTCACGTCGTGGTTTCCCACCATCGCTATTACTACCACCGCCATAATCACTATGTCCCTTTTTATTCTCTATGGTCTCCCCCACCATCTCCCTTTCCTTTGGGCTTGAAAGGTTCAAACATGTCTTTGCTCGGATCAAATTCTACTATAGACTCTGCAACCATAATGGCTTTGGTAAGCTCTTTAACTCCTCGGCTTTGCAATTCTCGCTTCGCCCATGGTTTCAACCCATCTGTAAAGGAGAAAAATGTTTCCTTCTCGTTCAAATCTGAAATTTGATGCATGAGTTCACTAAACTCCTGCACATACTCTCTCACCGGTCCTCGTTGCGTAAGCCACTACAACTTTGCTCTAGCTTTATCCTCGACATACTCTAGATAAAATTACTCCTTGAATTCCTGTTAGAACTCTACCCAAGTCTCAATCTTGGGCCCACCACGTTTCACATTTGTGGACCTACGTTTCCACCATAACAATGCAACGTCAGTAAGATACATAGCAACAATATTTACCTTAGTAGCATTATCCTGAATGCTCATCGCTTGGAAGTATTGCTCCATTGCCCAAAGAAAGTCGTCCACTTCACTTGCAGAGCTTACCCCTTTAAACCCTTTCTATTTAGGCACATCCATCACATGTTGCTTTGGCATCGAAGCCAACATTCCATTTCACAATGCAGCCTTGAAGATCCTAAGCCCCCGTTTAAGCTCGGCGATTTCTTCCTTCAAGTCTACCACCATTGTCTCAATAGTATCATCTTTCCTCGTCATTTTATTCTCCAAGGAACTAAGAGTATCCCAGACATACTCTCTCAATTGTTCCTTCATAAATTGCAACCCACTTGAGAGTCCCTCCTCGACTTCATCGAGCCTTTCCTTAACATCCCTCATGGATTCTTCGAGAGTGACTACTCGATTTTCCAAAGCCAACAGTACGTCCCTCGAACGACTATTATGTCTAGCCCTCCCACAAGTCTCCATTGGCTCAATTTGTTCAATAACTTCTTTTGACATTACGGACGGTGCCTTCGTAACCTTTAGCTCGGATACCACTTATCACGGGGCTAAACCTTTAGTCTCGCAATCCGTGTGGCTTTAGGCGATCTTTTCTTGCAAACACACCTAAGTCAACCTAATTACCACGATTGAGGATTCACCAAGAGAATTCCTCCAATGCACCAACTTATATAGCGGAAGCGACTAGCCAAAAGAATACTTAGAAGACAACAGAAAGCCACAAGAACAAGAACACTAAGTGTTTGAGTAAATGTTCTCAATTGTATTACTTTCTCTCAAAGAATACAATGAATGGAATGAATTCCAATGAATGAGTTACAAATGAGGAAAGACTTTTATTTATAGTTAAGCTCCCTCACAACCAACGGTCAATATCAAGCTACATTGACGGATGAGATTTACCTATCCCTTAATTTATGGGATTTACAATATTACAATATCAATCTAATCTTATCTAATCCTGAAGATATGATTTTTCCTTATCTTCTAGGATTAGTTACTATATTTGCCAAGATGCCTTTTGTTGTCATATCTTTATTATTGGGCCACCCAGGCTTCAATCTGATAGGTTGGCCAACAGCTCTCTGAATCGGGCAAACTCATGTGGGCTAAATGATCCCAATGTCAATGACAAACCTCTATAAGACTCATTGTGTGCGATGGTCATGGGCTCTGAACTCTGGCCCATGACATCAAAAGCACTCTAAACGATCCTCAAATATCAGAATGAATATAATCCAATGTTCCTTTCATGTTATAGATTTCTCAAGTGAATCGGACTCTTTTTTTATTCCAAAAAATGCAATGCTCACAGAACTTCAATTTGCTAATGCCTTGTCCATCAAGAAGTTCTCTTTTACTCAATCTGTCATGTCATTTTGACTCATATGCCCTAAACGCATATGCCAAAATCTAGTAACATCATCATCTGACAAAGAAGAGGAAGTGATTGCAGCATCATCAATAATAGTTGAACCTTGCAAAACATATAATTTGGCAGTCTTTCTCTGCCCCTTCATTACAATGAGGGAACCTTTGCTAATCTTTAGAATCTCACTTTCAGCTGTGTACATGTGTCCTTTTGAATCAAGAGTACTCAACAAAATCAAATTCATTTTTAATTCTCGTACATGTCGCACGCCACTAAGAGTTTTATCAACCCTATTAAACATCTTTATTTTGATTGTGCCAACACTTGAGATTTTACATGAAGCATTATTTCTCATTAAAACAACACTTATAAACACAACTTCATATGTTGTAAACCAATCCCGATTGGGACTCATATGGAAGGTGCAACCAGAATCGAGGATTCACTTCTCGCTCATTTTAGAATTGTCAACAGAAGCAACTAAGAGTTCACCATCACTGTAGTATTCTACTACATCAGCTTCACCGAATTATTTTGGTTGTTTTCCCTTTTAATTCTCTACCTTCCTTTTGATCTTATTTTGTAACTTGTAGCACTCTTTCTTAATGTGCCCTTTCTTCTTGCAGAACTTACAAGTTTTACCTCTATTTGAATATCTTGATCTACCTTTAAATTTACTAGGGGATTTTTTTTCCTGTGTCCTCCCACGATTCAATCTTGTCTTCCACGAATAATGAGACTCTCTCCCTGAGAGTCAGATCCAGCCACAAGATGCTTCATCTTGTCATACGAGACTAAGGAAGCATAAACTTCATTAACTGTGAGAGATTCATGGCTAGACAAAATTGTATCTCTAAATGTTGAATACGATGGTAGCAATGAACAAAGGAGAATTAACCTTAAATCCTCTTTATCATACTGAAACTCCATGGCCTCCAAGTCTGAGACAATTTATTTAAACACATTCAAGTGTTCGTGCAAAGACGCACCTTCTTTCAAACGATGAGAATATAGATGCTGCTTCATATGCAATTTATTGGTTAAGATTTTCAACATACATAATTGCTGCAATTTTGCGTATAATGCAGTAACAATCTTCTCCTTTAACACATCTTGTAGATTTCATTCGACAGATGCAGCTATAATTGCGTCAAAATCTTCTGATCTTTACGCTTCTTCTCTTCATCCGTCAAAGTCGAAGGCATCTTATCCAACCTTAACAGGGCATCCTCTAAATCCATCTGCGCAAGAACTACCTACATCTTTACCTACCACAACACGAATTTGATGTTGCGATCCAACAGCAGAATATCATACTTCAATGTTGCCATTACCATGATCGAGACTAGTAACCCAAAAAAGCTCTGATACCAATTTGTTAAAATTGAATGTCGACAATGAAGAAATATCACAAAAAACGAAAAAAAAAACACACAGATTTTACGTGAAAACCCTTTCAGGAAAAAAAATCACGGGTAGAGGAAAAGAAAATTTACTAATGTCGAAAATCCAATGATTATAAGAGGAGATAACTATGCCTATTTATAAGTTGAAAAATCTTATTCCTATCAACAACTAATAGAAGTAACGTAATAAGGTTGAAACACCTTGTTCTAATTAAAATAAAATAGATAACTTATTCTAATTAAAATAAAAAAAATCTAGTTTTATTTGGACTTTAATTTTATTTTATATTACCACTGTATTTTATTTTAACAAGAATTCTAGTCACCCAATTCTAATAAATATAATAGACAAATATGAAACCATCATGATAAGAAAGATAAAGTGGTCAACATAATTTGATAATAGTAGAAAATATATCTGTAATAGCATTCTTTTACAAAAGAAAGAATAATTGAACACGGTGGAGGTGTTGGTCTTGTGAACTTTCATGGCACAAATAAATATAAAGTTTCACCATATGGTATAAATTATTAATATAGCTATGTTAGAAAGTTTAAAATTTAAAGATGAGATACAAACTCATAATATTTGAGTCACCCATGAAGAAAACTTGACTTAACACTTGAGATAACGTCAAGTTTTGAGTTCAATGACACAAAGTACATCATTAATATGTGATTGCTGGCACTATAAAAAAATATAATATCACCCAAGGGCTAAAAGTGCTAGGTAGCCGTAATAATAGGGAAATGATGAGTATTATACTACTAATAAATTCACAACATAAATATGTTAGAGTGTTATAATTATAAGAACACTTTTGATAAGATCTATCTATTTGAGTGAAAGTGTGGCCCTTTTTAAGAGCTCAAGGGCTTGAATCTAACAGCACTAATGAAAAAAAGTTACAGACACATGGTCAAAATAGTGTTCTTGGATACTGTGCATTGACTAGTTTTGAATAGTTGGTTCAAGTTTAGTCTACCAAGCAATTTCGATTAACTTTATCATGTTTTCACTAAGTGAAGATTCAATCGTAAGACACCTTCATTTATACAATTGATTTTCAAGATTATCAAAATGTAAAATATTTTGAAAATGGGAGGAGATCGTTGGAACATTTTCAAAATATATATAGTGTTTCAATTGTTGCAAATGAAAAGTTATAAGTAACCAAAAGTTATATCGTTTGATTATTAACCAAGAATTATCATATTTCATAGTGATAAGTAATGTCTCTTAAATTCAAAAATTATATCACTCGATTATTAACAATGAATCATGATTATTCAATGAGACATAATTGAATAATCATGTTTATTGTTAAAAGATATGACTATCGATTTAGATAATTGTGTTCCTACGAAGAGATATGAGAACTCCTATAAATAGGAGTGAAATTTCATTTGTTTGACACATCAAAAGTTTTTTTTTTTCTATTCTCCTACATCTTCTAGTATTCTTAAATTGTTCTATCAAGAATCATTAGCAAAAGTTTTTATAGAAATTAATATTCTTGCTATGCTCTACTCAATGCTTAGTGAACTATTTTCTCAGTGCGAAACGTAAACAACTATTAGGCTTCATTGTATCATTGAGGTTTATTTGCCAGTAACTCCTCTACAAACCAAAATATGTGGAGACAAATAGAATCTTAAAGAAAGTGACATTGATACACGCCTTAAAGCATTTGTTAATTTCTTATAAGTTTATTTATATCCTCATGCACCAACATTTCATACCATGCATGCGACATTGAAAGGTTGAACTTACAGGATTCAAAGTCTGAGGCACGCAAAATACGGCTTTAAGTTCCGCGTGATTTATGATGTACTTGACAGCATCCGGACCTGCAGAGAAACATGATTTTCGACATAGCATCTTAGCAATAGGCCAAGTTGGACAAACATTGAATCGAAAAGGAAAACATTTGGGGCAGTGGCAAACCTAGAGTGTCATATAAAGGAACTGATATAAGGGAATATGCAGAGCAAGCATGATCAACAATGATCCATTCTGGTCTATTGATGAAATATAATCCAATACAAGAACCCTGTCATTATAAAAGCAAATGTTCAGAATTTTTTATGGTTTTTCATGTGTGTCAAGGGTCAGAGAGAGATACTTCAAGAAAAGATGAATGAGTTGGAACGACAAAGTGATGCACATATGTTCACCTGGCAATATAAACATATAATTACTACTGAAAAACCACTCTACCTTTGGTATTCCATGATGTATTAGGCCGCAACCAATGGCTGTTCGAGCTGTTGCAGCTTCTCGGTATGTCATCCACTTATACCTTGATGCATAGAACATAAAAATGAAAGCAAATGAATGAACTTTGACAACAAAATGTGACGTTCATTTTGTCGAAAGGAAACCTACTCTCCAACCGTTCCATCGACTCGAATTCTTGAACCGAGATAATTGTTATCTCCGAAGGAATCAACGGCAAGTCTAAATAAAAAAAAACAAATCAATAAGTGAAGAAAAACTTCAAACTGAAATAGATGATAAAGCATTGATGCATTGGTCAATAGCCACACACTATCTAAAAGAAGATGCTTACAAAAAATTGTCGTGCAATGTACCAATATCAGGATGATCAGGAAATCGCGATACTAGCTTCAACGGAGAGCGAGCAGATCTGCCATAAGGCATAACGTTGAAAAATAAGACCACAGCTGAACAAAGACGGGATAATGCAGAGACCAAAAAGAAGAATATAGGATAGTAGCAGAGTGTTACCGGTATACATTCCATTTTCCCGTCTGCAATTGTTCTGGCAGCACAACACTGTAATTCTGTTCTGCTCAAAGATCAATTTCAATATCAATATCAACATATGTTACTTAATCACACAGATAAAATTAGCAATTGATGGCAGGTTCTGAATGATAAATCAGATGAATTGGCTATCAGCTGATAACATCTCTTCCTCTGCCTCAAAATACATGGTCACTTCCTACAAACAAGCTCTTTTTCACAAAACCATGCAACCATTACTTCAAATTCAAACTCAAACTCAAATCATTGTTTTACCTCTAGAATCAGTTCAAGAAAGACACCAGTAACCCTTCAAACAAATTATTATTTCCACAGTGACCGATCTACAACAATGATCGAAATACTTGTTGACACAAATTAAATCCAACCAAAATACTTATTGGTCTTTATCTGAAAGACAGACCTCAAAATCCTATGATCGAAAGGTCTTAATGAACTGTCAAGTTTATGCTTCTTATGCATAATTCCCATATTTTATTTTAAGAAGAATCTTTTCCAGTTTCTATATCCCAATGAAAAAAGAACAATCAATCAAGACTAACCCAGACCCAGGATATACATTTATAGTACTGATAAAAAGATGTTACTTTTTTCATGGAAGGGAATATTAAGCCTAAAGGAACCTCCCAAAACAGAGAAAGCAATTTTCATCTGAAACGTACCAGAGAGGAGCTGAGCAGCGGTTGGGGAAGAACGGAGGTGGGAATGAGAAACGGCGGAGTCAACGGGTGAAACAAGGTGGGCATGGATGGTGTTAAGTCGACGTTGAGCAGTGGTGGAATCCATTGAGGTGAATCCTTTCCCTTTTTGGTTCCCATTTTCTGGTATGGCGCGTTTGGATGATAATGATGACATTACAAGAGTTCGTTACGGTTTTTAGACAAGAGCTATCCTTTTGCGTTTTCTACTTTTCTATCTTAAACGGGCAAGAAAGAAAAGGTAGCTGAAATGAATAAACAATGGAAAGGGACAATTTTGTCATTCTCTGTTGTGTTTAAATTTCATCATCTAGATTTATCACTAACCAACTTCTAACTCACTTGTAACATATTTTAAAGATTTTTATGTCTTGTTATATGAATCTAAATCATTATAACCTTTATTTTTTTTTCGATATAAAAAAAAGTTAATTTAATCATATATGTCTTTTTTTTTAATTGATTAAATAAGTCGGTTTTTTTTTAATATTTAAGAAAATAAGTCGATTTTGGAGAGAGAGTGAAAGCACGTCTAATTGGATGAACTTTTGCTTACATGTTAAGAAAGCGCGTCCAGCTGAAAGCGAAAACGCGTTTAGCTGAGCGTACTTTCTTTGACATGTTAACAGAAACTTGTTCAAATGGACGCGTTTTCCTGACAACTATGCATCCCAGTTGGACAAGCTTTTCTATCAATAACTGAGCGCTTTTCATATTCTCTCTTTAAAATAGACTTATTTTTTTAAATCTTAAAAAACGATCTAATTGACTAATTAAAAAAAACATAACACATATGACTAATTTAACCTTAAAAAAAAAGATACATCTTAAACAATCACGGAATAACTAGATGAAAAAAGGTGACTTCAATTTTTTTTTTGTTTACAAAAAGAAGGGATGCATCCTAAACAATCCACTTAATAACTAGTAGTGAAAAGGCGACACCCATGATATCAATTAGCAACAAATCAAAAATAAAGTCGATCAAACAAAGAAATCTCCAATTATGATAAGATTGTTTTTAGCCATTCAATCGGCAACAAAATTCTTCTCTCTTGGTACTACTCAAGACTCCATGGCCACTCGCTACCCAAAGCATCCTAAATAGCTTCAACCAAAGAGACATATTTAATTTTGTTTATAAACATGTTACACATTATGGTTGTGTTATAATATAGTGATTATAATCTTCTTTCATATTATAATTGCATTCATGGTTCTTATTTTCAGTACATGAATCTCGCACATTATCAATAAAAAATAACATAACATTTTATTATTGAGTAAAATAAAATATAACAAATTTATAAATAAATACTGACAACTTTATTTAAATATAATTAAATATTATTTAAAACATTATATTTTTTTTCTCTCTCACAAAATCTTAATACCTAAATCTTAAAATTCTAAGCTCCAAAAGTAATAAAATAAATATTACAATTCATAGTTAATTATATTTAGTTAAAACTATTAGCACTTTTAAATCTTTCACTATTTTTTTAATTTAACTCAATGATGCAATGTTGGAATTTTTTTCACTAATGGTACATCAAATTTATGAAATAATGATGCATCAAATATTATTCTTTTAATATAAAAAATATATTTAAATAAATTTTATTATATCTTTATTATTATTTAAACTCTTAATTAAATTAATATAATGAATCAACTTACATCAATTTAGTTAAAAAATAACTAAAGTAATCCTACTTTTTACAAAATGAGTTACACTATTATGAAAGTATTTTTGTTCTTTTATATAAAAACTAATATATGATAAGATTTGAACATAAAATATTTAAATTTTAAACCTCTGAATTTTACAATTTCAACCAGAACTTTATATTTTAAAATAATATTTTATCATGTTATATTATTATTATTTTAATATATTAAAAGGATCATGTCAAATGTCCCAGTTGTCAGTTTTTAATTGCATGTTTGGTGTCAGCACTAAATGCTTCTTGTCTTCATGTCCAAATGTTGGGTAGTAGAAAGCTTGTGAACTTGGCTTCCTTTTTAATGTCCATGTTTAATTTTCATTCAAGTTAGGTTGACGTTTTAAAGGTTTAATTTTGTCATTAATCTTTGTGTTTGCTAATATAAGAGGAATTAAAATTTTACTTCGAACCCGTATTAGCTTGATGATTAGGGTGTTTACCATCTTAAGTGTAGTTTGGGTTTGAATAGCGTTAATCGCATTATTGTTAGAATTTTACCTTCATCTTGTAATTCACTAAAAACAAATTTACTTGAATCTCATGTATGACTTGATGATCAAGTGTGCTCACCGTTCCAGATATGATTTACGTTCAAATCACACTAATCACACTCTCAATCTAACTAGCTTTATACAATATTATATACAATTAATACCATTGCTTCATTTACACTCATTTAGTTTTTAATTGATTATATATATGTATGATCTTTATCAATGATACTTAAAATTTTATATATCAATTAAGTAATAAGCCAACATTTTTAATATACTTAATTGAATTGTAGTTGAGTTGACAATAATAAAAATAATATAAATTTTATGGTATAAATTATTTTAATTATGAGTAAATTTAAATATTGTATTAAAAAAATTTTAATATAGATAAAAAATTGGTATTCACAAATTATAGAAAATTATAAATAATGCTCGAAATACATTAAATGTGAAGTTCCATGAATGCTTTTTTGTCCCTTATAGATAGGACTGTAAATGAACCGAGTTTAAACAAATAAATTTCTGTTCAGGTTTGTTTGTGTTCAGTTTATGTTTGTTAAGAATTTCAAATTTTTGTTTATGTTCATTTATTTAAAATTATGTGTGTTCATATTCGTTTGTTTAATGTTCATGAACATATTCATTTAACTTAACTGAACATGTTCACGAATAATATTAATAAATAATAAACAAACAAACAATAAATACATACGTACACGCATATTAATATAAAATATTATTTTTAACTAATGTTAAAAAAATGAGATTGAATGACTTGATTTTCTGAATTAATCGGACAATTTACTTTTTTATATATTTTATGTTAAAATTATTTATTTGGTATAAGATAACAATTTTATAGGTTATTAATTTTCATCCAATCTATGTTATTAATTTTCAATTCAAATAGATGTAATTCACTAATTTGATACAATTTTGTATTTAGGAACTTGCAATTTAAAGTAGGGATAAATATTTAATTTATATATAAATTTTGGTTTAATATATAATTTTATATATGAATTTTTGATTTGGTGTAACTGTATACATGAAATTTGAATTATGGTTCATATGTATAAATGAAACTTTGATTTTTATTTACTTATTTACATTTAAAGTAACAATATGTACATTTATTTTCATATTTGATTAATATAATTATTTGTGTATGTAATTTATTAAAGTAAAATTATGCTAATTCGATAATATTATAAATGATTTGTAAAAATTGAATAAAATCAAAATTACATGCACAAAATTATACACAATTAAAATTCATGTATGACATTGCACATTAAATCAAAGTTTATATATAATTTTGATATTTATCCCTCTTAAGTATGAGAATTATATAAATGGAATTATGACTTTATCAGAAGGATATTTTTTTGGCCAAAGAGAAATATGGGAGAGATTTCAAAGTTAATTTAGATGAACGGTACATTTACTTTCGATAAAGTTAAAATAATGATGACGATGAAATTAATTACTATAATTATAAAGTAAAAGATTTCAATACACCACAGTATAATAAATTCAAAAAAAACCTCAAACTCTAATCTAATTATGTAATTATACGTTTCATTTCGGTGAAAATTTCGTTATATATTCATTCTACTCGTACGAATAGAAATAATGCATATTGACGGGTACGTAACTAATAAATTTAAATAAAACTAAAATTTCAACATTTTAATTAAATTTAGGTCACATTAATTTCATCCGATTTAGATGTTTATTTTATAAAAAAATTATTTTAATTAAATTTAATTATAATATATATTAGTATAAGAAAACTAATATCTTATTATTTTCAAATTAGTAAAAATAAATTACAGGAATAATTTATAGATATTTATATTTATTTAATATTATAATCACGAAAATTGTGTGAGATAGTAAGAGTTTTTCTTACTTTAATAAGTGGTTGAGAGTTCGATCCTCATTTTAAGTACAAAGCAGCTATAAAAACTCGCAACCAGTATCAACTCTCTTAATGGTTCTACAGAATGCGAAGGATAATTGAGATTTGCTTTTAAAGAGAATTCATTATAGAAGTAAGGGAGTGAGGTTGTAACAATCTAATAATTTGGTTAAGCTTAAATCATAGCTTGTACAAAAAGTTTATGGTGGATTTTTTACGTGTAAACATATTTATGTGTGGTTTGAGTTCGAGTTGTATTAATCATGTTGCTGTTAGAGTTTTGTTTTCCTCTTGTAATTCACCAAAAAAAAAAGCTAAACATCATAAGTAATTGATGGAGATCTTGTTGTTAGCTTCAGAAATATGGAGAATGTGAAGGAATGAAGCTCAATGTCCAAACTCCTATTGCTTGATAGTTCCAATTATGCATAATAGAATATTTATATATGTGCATTCATAAAGTCAAAAGACAAGAAGACTTGGAAATCTATACTAGCAGGTTGGGCACCTAACTACCAATACATATGGCACTAAGACCATGAAACCAAAAATCACTTAGTCTGTCGATGAAGATAAAGCAACTCCAAGGCTTTGAATGTAATTTTCAATGGCATGTATTGTTAGAATTTTTTGTATGGTTAAAAGTAGTAATTTCATCATATTTAATAAATTATTAAAAAGGTCAAACTGATCATCCATGGAAATAAACAAATGTCAATCATTAATCTTTATGTTGGATTGTCCTCATTTTTTTTTTTTTTTGCAAGGAAAGCAAAATGTATAAAAAAAAAAATTGGCTTTTTCATTAACTAAGGTTTAGATAATATTAAGTTGCATTATATTGACAAATAATAATGTAAGAAGACAATTTAAATTAATAGGCAATCTAAATCACATATAAATCCAATTAGGGAGATAATTTGTCTTAGCTATTGAAGTTGTATTGACTGTTAGAAATAGATTCATATATGTGATTTTCTATACTAACAATACTTGGAAAGGATTCAAATTGAATTTACCCTTGATTCATTTATGAATTTATTCACATATGGCGCTCATGGAGTGACTTAACTTGTCACACCCCAAAAATAGGGTTAATAGAATTGAATAAGTAGGATCAGAGGATTAGTGAACCAAAACTCGTAAATAAGTTAGATAAATAAATAATAAAGAATTAATTATATAAAATATTAGAACAAAAAATTTTAGGTTAAGAAATTAAAATTAGGTATCTGAGAACTAATTTGATTAAAATGGATTTTAAAAAATGAGGTTTGATTTAAAAATAATTTTTAAATTGGTTTTATTGAAAAGCAAGAACCTGATTGAAAAAAGAAAGAAACAGGACGTGGTTAAATGGGCAATGCCCCAATTTTTAAAATTGGTTGTCTATTTAACAACCCCTATGTCTCTTTCCCTCCCATTCTTCATATTCTTCAAAATTTTGCCAAACACCAAATCAAAGTTTTTCTTCCGAAATTAATTTTGAATACTCGTATTTATTGACTAAGCTTTGATTTTAAAGTTATTTCTAACTTATTTTGATCTAATTAAAAGGTATTTGATCTTAATTTAACAAATTATTAATGAATTTAAGCAAATTGAATGTTTTCTTCTTTTAAAAGATCACATAAGCTTGATTTTTCCAGAAAAATTAGATAGTGTAATTGGATAAAATTGATGGTTTAGATATGTAATTAGATGATATTTAGGATGTATGAAGACAAAATCTAAGCTTAGAAACGAGATTTGAGTGATTAAACACCTATTTCAGCAGAATT
This sequence comes from Kokia cookei, assembly GCA_039519145.1. NCBI lineage: Eukaryota > Viridiplantae > Streptophyta > Magnoliopsida > Malvales > Malvaceae > Kokia > Kokia cookei. The sequence goes on from CM076906.1 coordinate 22,739,869, forward strand.
AGTTATGTTTTTGGTGTAGAGGTTAAGAGGCTTAGATTTGTGGTTTTGGAATGATTTAATTGTTTTTGTTTTTGTTAGTAATGCCTTTGCAATGTATTTGATGTGTATGTGAAGTTCCAAGTCATTTGGGAGCCTCTACAAGCTTGGACAAAGGCAAATGAAGGCCTACTTGAGCATTGTAGATGAAGAGCTATGTAAGAGCTAAGGTGAGTGGTTTGATATACTGCATTTAAACTCCAATATGCAGGCTAAGATAACATATGAAAACCATTCTTTATTAATATGCGAGCCTGCTGTGTGTGTTGGTATGCGAACCTTATTTTATATCCAAGCAAACTATGCTATATTTTTATACGAGCCCTAAGTATAATATGTTAATCCTGTATGTGACATGTGAAACCTTGTATGTTAACATGTGTCCTTGTATGAAAAAGTGTGAGCCTTATCATGGTGTTAACCAAACCCTTGTGCGAGCCTACCTTCATGCAAAAGCTACTCGATTAATGTTCGTCTAATAACTTTTTCATAAGTGTGTTACCATCATAAATATCCTTAATATCTTTTGGTATAAATCTATTTTTTCAATATGATCCTATTTTATCTCATGTTAACTATTGCATTCTTTTATAAAAAGTCAACTACTATCAAATAGTAATTAAGTTATTCATCATAAATACGAACGACCCATGGCCACATTTACATTTCATCTATCATGTAATTACAATGAAAGAATATCATTTACCCATGTCTTGGGCTATGAATTCCACTATTGTGAATGATGTTAGATACTATAGAAGTCGTATACCTAACGTACCAGTTTTCGATTTCTTATCTATTTGAACTCAAACTTTTATTTACATCAAAGTATACGAGTAACGCATACATAGTCCATCATCCACTCAAGATTAAGATATGTCATACTATGAACATCACAAGTGAATAAATCCATAAAAAAATTTAGAATCTAATCAACTTGGGTCAAGCCTAATGTATTATCAGTTTAGTCAGTCACATCTATGTCTCTATCTTTTAATTGTCATCTGCTCCGATGCCCAAGATAAAGCATCTCTCCGATTGGACTTGATAAATGACATATTGGTATTTCAATTGGTTTGCTTATTTTCGATTAGATTAAAAATATGTTTGGGTTTGTCTACTAATATAAGTTGTATTTTCGTATTACGATTAAACAACCTAATATGGCTTAGTATTAGTTAAACATTAAACAACCAATGAGTAAATATTTATTTCTATTTTGCTATTCATTCAAAAACCATGTGAGGACATTATAAAAAGAATATTAATTTAATTCATGAATAATTTTATTAATCAATTTATTCGAAAAATTTCAAGTTTACAAATAAATATATTATATTTAGGACGTCAAATTCAACAATGCACGAAAACAAACAAATCATTACATTGGATAATGTATACTCAATAGTACTAACATAATTTGAAATAAAAACACAATAAGTTTAAATTAAATTACAGTTGAAAGTCATAAAATACATAGTAACAAACTTTAAATTACCATTTTCATCACATAAATAATCATATTGTTCATTTACCAATACACCCCTGGGGTACTCGTTTTACATTACTGCATCTTTAGCAAGTTCGATAAATTTGGTTCCGAAAATTCATTAGTTTTACACCTTACACATAGAAATATACAAATTAATTATGAAATAAAATCTATTGAATTTAATCCCTCAAAACACTACTATCTGAAAATTTCGTATCTCTCAATTTTTCCAATATCTAAATCTGACTTTGTTAGTATACTACATGGATCTTAAGCTAAGGTCTTACAACATAAAACTTCAAAGTTCTTTTCTTCTCTTTCTAATTCACCATGAATTCAACCATGAAACTTTGTTAAACATGATCAATTTTAAAAACAAATGCCTGGGTCATGAATTTTAACTATCTATGTCCAATAATCCATCAAAACTAAAGAAGAAAACTCACCAACTTCCTTGAGTAAGCTACAGCAATGGAGAAAGCTTAAGGAAAATTTTCTCCCTTTTGTTTCTAAGTTTAGATGGAGAAGAACGAGTGATGAGAAGCTTTAGCTTTCTTTTCTTTTCTCTCCTCCACCAAAGCATATACACTAATTATTTAACATTAATTAATCTAATAAAATTTAAATCAATGGCACAAATTTTTTTAAACAATTTCATTATAAGTTTTAGTCATATTTATTTTTCTTTACACAATTATTAAAATTATTCATAGTCTCTCCTCAACTCATAAATAGAAGGATAATGCGTTTCAGCGCACTTGAATCCACATCATCTTGCATTAGCAGCAATGCTCATACCAATCGAATTAAGACTCAATCGACAATTGCGCAAGTTTATCATAAATCAACTAGTGGAAATTAATGGCAATGATCTCCTTAAACCGTGAACCATAATTTAATTATGGTATAATTGTTATCTAATCCTTGTCTTATTATCACTTTAGTCCCTAACTTAATGTAGGGCTTGCTCTAAACTTATTCAAATTTCCTCATTTAACAAACCTTGCTATTTAATCCCTGTACTATATATTTAGTAGCTTAATCAATTTAATTACTTATTAAATTTAATTCTAGTCCCAAGTTCAACTCATAACTTCTTAATTAAAATTTCCATGAATTTGGCCTCAAACCGGGCTTTTTAGGACACCGACGAAAATCAATTTGTTATAAAAACCATCCATGAACTTTTGTTTTGAGTAATTCTTTAAACAAAATTTTGATTTGATTAAATTTTCACAAATCATTAACAATAATATTTATGCAACATTAGTTTATGCTCATATATTATATACATAAACAATTTATATTAATTAAATATGAAAATAAATGAATCTAAATATTTTTTTAAATGTGTACAATTAAATTAAAGTTAATTTCGTGCGTACATATGAATTATATTATATATGTGATTGTACTAAATCAAAATTCATGTATCAATTTTTAATGAGCTTAATATAACAATTGATACTTGAACTTGACATTTTTTTCTTAATTTGGTACCTAACTTTTTTGTCCTATTTAGTACATGAACTTAACACTTTTTCCTAATTTGATACCTAACTTTTTCCTAAGTTTACCCTAAAGCACTAACGATATTAGTTTTTTTTATGAGGGCACCAAAATAGTTAATATATAATCAACATGTGATAGATGACATGAAATTTAATGGTAGACATTATTACATTTATTTGGAATTTCTTATGTTTCGCTAAACAATATGCTCAAAATTTACTTTTCATTGGACCTCATATTTTTTTAACTATTAATGACAAGAATGATTTAAAGGGGATCCTATGCTTAAAGCATAGTCTGATCTTCATAAAGTCTTCAATTCCACAAAACATAGTCAATATTAGAGGAAATTTGTATTCAAAAAAATTATGCATGAATCTATGCTTAATGAACTAATGTTGAATAAGAAAACAAGAGTTTCAAAAACTCAAAATAAAATAAATTCATTATTTTAATTTAATAAAATAAAATCAATTGAACATTTAAAATACAAAAGAAAGGCATAATGATTTATTTGGCCTTCCAACTTTTCAAATAAGTCATAATAGCCCTCCATTTAATCTTTCACCTCTTTTAGCCCTTAAACTTTCGTTGTTTGTCAAATCACCCCAAAATGGATGGAAAAGTTGACGTTTGTTAACTTTGCTGACGAGGCTCATATGTGGATTGCCACGTCAATGATTAATTAAATTTTAAAAATTCAAGAAATTAAAAAAATATTTTTAAAATATTTAAAAAATTAAATGTTAATGTAACATACACGTGGATTGCCACATGGATGCCACATCAGACATTAACTTCTCCATCCATTTTGGTTTGACTTGACAAACAATGCAAGTTCAATGCAAAAATAGGCAAAAGAATTAAATGGAGGACTAAAATAATTTTTTTTTGGTAAAATTAGAGGGTCGATCAAGTTATTTTGCCAAAACGAAATTTCATATCATCTACCACATGTCGATCATACATTAATTATTTATGCTACCTCATAAAAAATAACATTGTTAGTATATTAAAGTAAATTGTATAACGTTTGATAAGTTTAGATACCAAATTAAATCAAAACAAAAAATTAAATACCAAATTAAGAAAAAATATCAAATTAATTATTAAATTGGACTCAAAAAATTAAGTACCAAATTAAAAATAAATATTAAATTCAAATACGAACTTAAAAATATTAAATTTAAATATTAAATTAAAAAAACCTATTATCAGATTAAAAAATTATTAAATTTAAGTAGCAAATATTTTTATTAAGAAATTTTGAAAGTGATAATTATCTTATATATAATTGTGTTGTTTTTAAAATTAAAATCAAAGTTGAAACTGTATTACCCTTTTAAGAAAAGACGAAAAGACTCGTTTATCGATATTATCAAGCGGCATGAATTAATGGCCAAGCATTTAATTTAACCGTTGAGGTGAAGAGAAATAAATAAGCAATTAATGGTATTACATTTCAGCCATTCTTAATTCCTTTTCTTTTTCTTAGTCAGAGAACAAAAAGGTTGTACGTGACCTTTTTGAGTGGACCATGAAAACATTGAAAAGACATCTTACAGATTTGTTAAGAAAACTACGTAAAATTTTTTTTATGACAATAATAGTTTAAAAATTAAGTTTGAATTTTAAAATTATTAATTAAATCACTTTAATTAAACATTGGGTAAAATAAAGTATATATAACGGTTTGTTTTAATTCTAAAGTTTTGTGTTTTTTTTTTTTTAAAATTAAAGGAATATGTCAATTTCATGGAAACTTTATTTACATGTTTTAAGAAAATTAGTTTTACTGAATATGTTTTTTAAAAAATTAATTTATTTATATGAATATTTCATGAAATCAATCTATTCTCTTAAATATTTTTAAAAATAACATAAATTTTATTTTTTAAAAAAATATACTAAAAAATTAAACTTAAATAATAATAAGAGATGAAAATATTTGTAATTATATGAAAATATTTTAATATATAAATTTCTTTAAATTATTGGGGCAAATTAATTGATTGATATATAAATATATAGATACGTATTAAATCAAAATTTTCAAAATTATTGGGGGTGCTCAATCTGACCAACTTCTACCTGTGATGCCAAGAAACATACGAAAATGGAGTTTTGGTTTAGAGAGGAATCATCATCCAACGTCATGCTTGTATTATCAAGAGGATAAAGTACCATTTAGTCCATGGATTTCATAATTTTTATTTTTTTGTCCACGTTAGTTTTGAAATTTGATAATTTTTTATAGTTTTAATTCATGTAATGATGTGACATTTTGATATTATGACACACCATTACTTAAAAATTTATAATTTTTTTTATAAAAATTTTAAAACGATGACATGATATAATCTTAAAACATCATGTCATCATATGAACCATAATCGAAAAAAGTTGCTAAGCTTAGAGGTTAATGTGGATAAAAAAAAAATTCAAGATCAAGTTGGAAAAAATTACTAAGTTCAAGGACTAAATGTTACATTATCCTTTTTTAAAAGAGTTAAATTCTGCTATCAATCCCTGTACTTTATGAAAGTTTTGGGTTTAGCCATTGTACTTTAATTTGATTAATTTTAGTCATTGTACTTTTAGAATTGGTAAATTTTAGTCTTTGTACTTTTTGAATTTTAAAATTTTAGTCTTAACTCGAATAAAAGCAGTTAAATTTGTTTGGTTAAATTCAATTATTAGTCATGTACTATGCATATAATTGTAGATTTAGTATTATATTCTACAATTGGATCATTCTAAGTTTCTATTATTTTCTATTTTTGAAATTTCAGTTTTGACGCAAATGACAATCATTAATCCATTAATTGGATTTTTATTGAGTAAAATATAAAAATAACAAGCTAACACGACATTAGACATATGAAAATATGTTTGCCCCATCAAATTTTGGAAATAACAGAACTTAACTTAATGAATTTAACAATTATTATTTAGCGAGGATTGAAATTTTGAATTTTGAAAAGTATAGGGACTTAAAATGATCAAATTGAAGTACAAGGACTAAGCCACAACTTTTTAAAAGTATATGGACTAATAGAAGAATTTCACCTAAAAACCCTTTACCAAGCAAGGTGAATCTAATCTCACGGGGCTAGACATTTTGTCTCACAATCCGTGTGATCTTAGGTGATTGCTTCGCTTTAAATATGCCTAAGTCAACCTAACTCTCGAAAAGTGAGGATTCTTGTAGGATTCTTGCAGAATTCTTCTAAGACACCAAAATATAGTGGAAGCGTTCTCAAAGACAAAAGAAGCTCGAAAGAGCATAATAGTCACAGAAAAACAATGCACACAAGGTGTTTGAGTAAATGCTCTCAATTTAGTATTCACTACTAAAGAAATGAATACAATGAATGTTTACAAATGAAGGGGAGACTCTCTATTTATAGTTGAGCTCCCTTAAATTGATGGTACAAATTGAGTTACACCGACATACGAGATTGAAGCCTATATACAATTTAGAGATTTACATAACCTCGAGATTACAAAATCAAATCTTATCAAATTATAAATATTCTAAGATTACTTTTCCTATTTACCAAGGTAGCCCTAATTTACCATAAGTGCTTTACTGGACCACAAAGGCTTCAAGTAGATGAGCTTTATCACTTGTTCTTCGAGTCGGGCTAGTTCAAATGTGTAACAGCCCGTTTTCGGTGATGATAGAAATAGTGGTTTCGTGACCACGATTTTGGCAAGTGAGTTGATATTTATTTTATATGTTGAATGCTTTAAGTAATTAGTAAAGTAGTATTAAAATTTCTAATAGAAAATTTGATGGTATAATTAGTAAGTTAAGGACAAGGGGCTAAATTTGAAAAGATGTAAGAGTTAGTGCTTCTTGTCAAATAAACTAAATTGTAGAAAAGAGTTAAATATTTGTTTTGCATGCCAATATTACCAAAAGAAGAGTTAGTGGATGTAGGTGAACTTATTATGTTGTAAAATGTAATAATTTTAAAGGTTAAATTGGTAAATAAGAAATTAAAATCAAGAGTAAAAGATAACAAAATAAAGGTTTTCTTCATTTATCCTCTCCACCGAAAATTAGGCAAGAAAAACACTAATTTTGAAGCTTGAGATTTCGACTAGAACAAGGCTTGCATGTAAGTGATTTTGTGCTTTGTTTTCAATGATTTTTATGTTTTTTAGCTTGTTTTAGTTTAATCTACTTAGCCCGGGAGTTAATTTACAAAATGGTTAAAGATTAAGGGTGTTGTTGTGAATGAAAATGATGAATTCTTGAGGTTTTGAGTAGGGCCATGAACTTAAATGGTTGTTAAGCATAGTTTGTTAGTTAAATTTTATTAAATTCAAGATAGGTATTAAATTGCTAAATTAGTAAACTCTACATATATTTTTGTAAAATAACTAAAATGTGGGTTGTTGTTAGAAAGGGAAAAATTCAGTCAAGTTAAACTTGTTGAAGAAATTATCAAAATTGAAGTTAGGAGGATAGGGATTAGATTGTTCAAATATTAAAATAATAGGGAAAAATTAGCAATTTTATTCAAAATTTGAAATAAGAATGAAATGGAATAATTAAGTTATGTTTTGGATGTTAATTAAGCTAAATTATATTTTAGAACAAGAAAAGAATCAACTGAACCTAGACTAGGGAAAAGTTAAGATCTAGGATTAATCATCAACTCCGTTTTTACGAATCTTAGAAATCGAGGTAATTTCGTATGAGATTTATGTTTATTGAATATATATTATTATATGTTATAATTGTGTAAGTTGTTGAATACAAATTGAATTGTGGTTCGATGATGCTTGAGTACTTGATGGTATAAATTACCTTTTGAACCTAGAGAATACTTAGGATACAAATGACATGTCATTTAGGAAGTATATGTATTGGGTGTTGGTCTAGAAGGTCTTACCGGTGGTTGTGATCTAGCATTTGTTGCAAATTCTCCACAGCTCGTGTGAGCAATATCGGGTAGCTACCATCCCAACCCACAGCTCATGTGAGCAGGCCCACTTCATAACTCGTGTGAGCACTATTGAAAAGGAAAGGTTACAGTTATATGAAAAGGTATTCCGAGTATCTGATGTTATTCAATAGGGTTCAACGAGTAAGTAATGTAACATAGAAAGAGCTTGTATTTGATGTTATAAATAGTTATATTCCAAGGAAAAAGGAAAGCATAGTTGAATTGTTTACTTTATGGTAAATAACATGTTTTTGATGGATGATGGTATCTTTTTGTACTAATGAAAGTTGGATTATTATGAGTAGGGTAATCAAATTATTATCTTGAATTTCAAGCATGAGTGAACTTTTAATTATGGAGATATGGTAAGTAAACTTACTATACGTACGAACTTAATGCTTACGTACTTATTTTCTTTGATTTTGTAGATCATCGGAAGCTCAATCACTTTTGGACGTCGTCGGAGTTCTATCACACTATCCATTGAACATTTTGGTAGTTTTTGTAGTCCTAAGGTCTTGGTTATAAATGACATGTATAGGTAGTTTTTGGAAAAAATGAAGTGAACTAAGCTTGGTGAATGTTGTGGTCTATTCATGCTTTTGTGTATATTTATGAATAGGCTTGTGGTGTTTTAGTATGGCATGCCCTTGGTCACTTTTATGAATATATATATTTAAGTATGATGTTAAATCTAAAAGATGTATGAGTGAATGCATGGTTTAAGATAAAATTGTGGTTCCTATGAATCACATATTGGTTGAAGGCTTTATGTAAATTGTTGTAGCATGAATGAAAGGGTATAGCTGGTGCTTAGGGTCTTGAAAATGCATGTCTTTTGGTAGAGCCTTGTAGCTCAAGGTTTAAGGGGTTGATTTGGCTTGTTTTAGGGTTCAATTTGGTAGCACATGACCTGGGACATGGTTGTCACATGGCCGTGTGTCACATACTGGCACCCACACGACCATGTGTTTTATATATTTTAGGTGCAGTATTCACAAGGTCTGATATACGATCGTGTGTCTCAAGTCAATGAGCTACATGGTCTGTTACACGGTCGTGTGACCCAACTTCGAAACCACACACGGCTTGGCACACAGTCTACAACACGACCATGTGTGTAATAGCCCATTTTTCAGTGATGTTGGAAACAATGGTTTCGGGACCACAAATTCGACGAGTAAATTCACATAGTGAGTATTTAAATATATGAGTCAATAATAATTTTATATGAAATTTTGAATTGGTGAATTTTAATTATTGAATTAAGAGTTAGTATAAGTGGTGTGGTTCAAAAGTCAAGTGATTTTAGAAAATGAGGTATCGAGACCTCGTTTCTAAAATTAATGATTGTAAATTTATAGAGTCTTATTATATGAGAATTGAAGTTTGGTTGGGTAATTTTGATGATTAATTGCTTAATTAAGGAAAAATGAGTAAATTGTAAGAGAGGTAAAAGTTAATTGATATAGATTAAAAATATTAAAAGGACCAAAATGATAATTAAACCATGGTAAAAAAGTCCAAGCGGTGGTGACATGATTACCATCCACTAACTTTTGAGTTATTTATTCATTTAGTCCTATTTAGTTTAAGGCTAAATTGTAAACAAGTTTGTTTAATTGAAAATTAATATAATTGAAGGACCAATTGTGTAATTGGACCTTCCTTAAAAGGCCTAATAATAGAAATGATGTGAAACACTTTAGATTATTGTAAATTTCAATTAAATCCTAATTAAATAAGAATTTACTAATTAGTCTATTTTTAGTATGATCAAAAATGGTGGTTTCGAGGCCACAACTTCGATGTGTTAGACCGTAAATATTAACTACTTAATATTTACGAAGTCATTAGTATCGTATTAAAATTTGGTTATGAAATTTTATTGTATATATAGTTAATTAACTAAAAAGGATTAAATTGTAAAGACTGCAAAATGTGGTTATCATTGATAAATGTGTTAATTGATAAATGAAAAAGGCATAGTTAAGTCCATAAAGGGAAATTAAACCATTAATAAGGTGAGTGGATGATTTTGACTTCCTTTTTGGCTAAAATTTAAGTGATATTAATAAAGAGCAATTTGATAATTACTTAAATTAGGTTAATGTTTAATTAAACAAAGGGGAATGAAATTCATTATCTTCTTCCTTACTCTTTTCATTGCCGAAACTCCATTTCCAAGGGGAGAAGAAAGCTTCAATCACTTGGGTTCTTAGATTGAGTAGGTAAACCTTGCCCCTTTTTAGTGATTTTTATGTTTTTGAGTTCGTATTAGCTTAATCTATCTAGCTCGGGGACTAATTTTTGAATCTGTTAAATGTTATGGATTTTTCCATTGATGATTTTTGTATATTCTTGGAATTTTATGATGGATTATTAATTTTGGTTGTTAAATATGACAATTCTGTAAAGTAGTTTTTGATGATTTAAAATGATAAATTTGCAAGGACTTAAGGTGAAATAATTGTAAAAGTGGGCTATAGAATGAGATAAGCATTCAACTAAATTAAAAGCTAAAATAAAATGGTTATTTTACATGTTTAAAGCTTGGGGACTAAATTGAATAAAAGTGAAGAGTTAAAGGTAATTTTGTAAAAATATAAAAAGAGACTTAATTGTATAAAATAAGTTTATTTTACTATTGGAATTAGTTAATTTAATGAAATTATTATTTTAGATTAAGAATGAGTTGAAAATCGAAGCGAGGAGAAAATTATGGAATAGTCTCTATACTATACATTGCTACAATTTAATTAGGTAAGTTCATACAATAAAGTAATTGATTTAGTTTATGTTTGTGAATTATTGAAATAATTTAAGTATGTTATATTTAAAATTGTATTCTTAGTAAATATTAAATTATGGAATTGAATCAAATTGAAATGAAGTTGTATTGAGAGGCATGATTGGAATTGACGTAATGATATAGTTGAATTCAGGTGACAACGAAATGCTTAAATGATTATGTGTTGTGTTAGTTATTATTCATGTTACGAATGAATTTATTTTAGTCGATATATGACAAATAGTAAATTGAACTAAATGACATTGATAGTTAATTCGATATTATGTTTGATAAATTAGGATTTTATGGATGTGTGCTCGAATTGGTATAATATGATGAAAGTTAATTGAAATGGACATGATATATGGCACATATGAACTTCGTGAATAATTGAGACACAAAGGACATGTCATTAGGGGCTATATAGTTTTGGGCGCTAGTCTTAGATGGCTTACTAACAGATAGTCCCTGTACTTGAGCCATTTCTACATATTAATCCTATAAGTTCGTATTATACCTTTTCTACATTGAAATAACCCTTTAAATTAAAATGCCTAATGGTTTGAGAATTTGAGAAATGATCGAAAGAAAAGTTGTTAGGCTTCGAGCCGGTGATCTGTGTCGACGCGATGACTGAGATACTTCAAATGTTGTGGATTCTTGACAGCTTTTGTGAGCAGCATTGTGAGTCGACGACTTCTAATTGAATACAAGATATTGATTATATGGACCCTCTAATGGTTGAGATCTTGCATATGTTGCGGATTCTTGACAGCTTGTGTAAGTAGCATCATGAGTGGATAATATGGACCGTATCGATGGCTGAGATCCTGCATATGTTATAGTTTCTTGCTAGCTTGTGTGAGTAACTGATAGCATTACAAATGACATATTTTCTCCCTAAATGGATGTTTTAATTATCTCTTTTGTATCTTATTTAGCTTGCATTATAAGCATTTCATACTTAGTTTTTATATTTTTTAACTCATTGTAGTTTAGTTTAAATTCTTGTTATTTTTATTTCTTTTTGTACTAATGTCGCTACAAGCAACCGATATATTGTACCTTAGAATTGTCAGCGTAGGAATTCAGCTTAGAAGATCAATGCTGAAAGGAGAATGCAGCCACAAGATCAGCTTGGAATTGCGACCAGAGATGTAATTTTACAGAACTTGAACTTCGAATAAGTAAATTCAAGCTAAAAATACAACTGGACGTACCAGCGTAGGAAAATCACACGTTGTCGTCGAAATTAACGATTTCAGATTGCGCTTAGCAATGCAATGACAACCTGTAGATCTTTGAAGAAAACATCAACTATGCGTGAGTGCACAGCTGTACTGTAACTAAATTTGACAGCTGTAAAAATTAGATTTGTATTTGAGAATAGAGGAGGATGAAACTTGAAACTTGAAACTTTTAAGGGCTATAAATAGAGGAAAAAAGATGGAAGAAATCATCAAGAGGTGGAGGAATTAAATACTTCAATTACTTTGTGTTTTTGGGATTTAAACTAGAAATGGTGAACTGACGGAGCAAGGGAGCAACCACTTCTGACGAGAGGTGCTCGATGCAAAGCAAGAGGAGCGGTTAAGTAATAGTCCTAGTAGTCTAGAGATAGTAAGCTTCAGTTGTATTCGTTAATCCCTCTTTTATGCTGATGGATTCTAATGACAATTGAATGAATACGAAAGTCTCTTTCATTGTTAGATCATCCTTAATAGATTTGGAACACCTAGAGCGTTAATAAGTGACCAAGGAACTCATTTTTACAACCGTCAAGTGGCGACAACATTGAAGAGATACGGTGTGAAGCATTGTATGGCTACTACATATCACTCATAAACCAATGGCCAAGCTGAAGTATCCAATCGTCAAATCAAAAGCATCCTTGAGAAGGTGGTTAATCCATCTAGAAGGGATTGGTCTTCGCGACTACATGACCCGTTGTGGACGCTTCACACTGCTTATAAGACCCTGTTGAGAATGTCGCCGTATCAGTTAGTGTTTGGTAAGTCTTGTCACCTGCCAGTTTAGCTTGAACATAAAGCCATGTGGACAATCAAGTAGGTAAATATGGATTACAATGCTGCTAGAAGGAAAAGATTGTTGGACATCACTAAACTAGAAGAAATTTGCTGCCATGCTTATGAGAATGCTGTAATTTTAAAGAAAAGACCAAGAGATGGCACGACAGTATCATCTTATGTCGACAAGTTAGCCTTGGTCAGTTAGTACTTTTGTTTAATTCTCGTCTAAAACTACACCCAGGTAAATTGCGATCAAGATGGTCAGGTCTTTTCAAAGTTGTCGAAGCATTCCAGAGTGGTGCGGTGACAATTGAGAATCTGAAGGATGGATAAAAATTCAAGGTGAATGGCCAACGGCTAAAACACTACGTGAACCCAGAAGTCAAGGAACCAAACGAGGCCATCAATCTGGTCATATTTAAATAATGTCGACGCACTTTTACATTTTTTTATTTGTTTCACCTTTACTTGTTTTGTTTACATTTTATGCAGAAATAAAAATCATCTTTTTGTCGATGCATCGAAACACAACTTGTCGACGCATTTTGCGATGAGTCAGCAAAGCTTTTTTAGCGAGAATCACGCCAATTGATTTCTTTCCTCTCCCAATCATTCGATCATATGAAAATGTACGATCTGTAGCCTGACATTTAATGGCTGCAGACGCAATGTTTTCCCATAATCTTTTGCAATCATCACGATTTTTGCCAAGGTTAAGTTATAAAACCCCTCGCTGCAAATTTATTTTCTCCTCACAGTTGCCATTGTTGCTACATCTTCTTTCTTTCATTGCCTCTATTTTTCTCTTACATTCACAAGTTTAACTTTTTCTCTGTAAGTTCCTCTAATTTTCGTTTTCAATTACCATGGCCAAAATCAGAGGAGCAAAGAATCCTTTTAAAACCACCCCTTCAAAAACCACAACTTCAACACCATCAACAGGGCCGATCTTGTTCTTGTCAAAAGTTGCCAAAGACCGTTATCAAAACGTAATGAATATCCACCTAAAACAAGGTCTGCAACTATAGAGAAGCACGTCACAAGGACCATAAGTTTTCTGGGATGGGAGTTCTTTTGTGAACACCCCACCGACTACTCCCCTATGCTGGTAAAGGAATTTTATGCAAACCTTGTCGATTCAGAGCAAGAGTTTGTATTTGTGAGGGAAGGTTTAATCCCATGGAGTGTCATCCATATCAATATTCTGCTTCGGATTCCTGAGAGGGTCGATGACCACTCTCTATTTGTGCATGAACTGACTGACGAGAGGGTTGTCCAAGTGCTGAGCGACTTGTGTGTTGACGGGGCTATATGGACAGGTAATGGTTTCCATAACTACACTATGCATTAGAGGTATCTCACAACCTTCAGCAAAGTGTGGTTTCACTTCGTGAATAGCCGTATTTTTCCATTCACGCATAACACTATGACGACACTGGACCGTATGTGTCTTCTGCACTCTATCCTACAGGGCTGTCACTTCGACATTGGCGAAATCCTCCATGATCAAATAGCTGAAGCTATTGCCAAACAAAATGGTATACTCCCATTCCCTTCTTTAATAATGTTGCTCTGTAAACAAAGGGGCATTATGCCTCGGGATGACGAGGAAGTATTGGAAAATAAAAGTCCCATCAATGATATATCAGTTGAAAGAATGACTTGAGGCCAAGAAACATCGATTGTGGAAGAAGCACCACAAAAGAATGATAAAGGCAAAGGGAAGAGGAAGGAAAAACATGCTGATACGCTTATAAATCCCCAATTAGAAAAGAAGCTGACTGCTATGGAAGCCAATATTGACCGCATCGACATGCACATTATCCGCATTATCGGCGTATTAGAAGATATGGATTACAGATAACATATTTTTTATACCTATATAAAAGCCTGGAATAAGGCAATTGTCGCTGCATTGCGCAGCATGAGTCCAAGTTCGATGCCAGACTTCCCAATCATTCCATTTATTTTTCACCCAATGCAAGCCTCATCCTCCGATCAGCCTACTCTTGATGGTAGGCATCAGAATGTTCCATCCCTAACAAGAATTCATATCTCCGATGACGAGGAGAGAGAGGGACATTCTAATTCCATGAAAGACTACTACAAAAAAAATGTCAGCTTATTCGAAGAATTTTCGAATAGCCCTGAGGCAATTATGGCAGACAGGGTGGTTGTCATTGAGGAGGTGCATAGCCCTGTGGGTGTGGACGCAGTAGATGGCGCTGACATGGTGATAACAAAACACGAGCAGCATGTGGATGAAGGTGTCGAATAAGAAGATGACCAGAAGAAGAAGGAAGAGGAAGAGAAAGAAGAAAAAGAAGAAGAGAATGACATGAAGGACCCTGTGGCAAAGCAGGAGAAGAAGGAAGTAGATGCCCCGACAATTATCGTTGAGGATATTGTCGGTACACTTGTGAGTGTGGGGGCATCTAACATTAACGAGGCTTTACCTGATTTGAGCCGGACCGAGGTTGTTACAAGCAGCATTGAGGAGCCTAATCCTCTTGCAATTGTGCCCTATGTGGCGCCATTAGCTGAAATTCATCTATCCGAAGTAACTACCGATGAAGCCACCACCCAACCTACTGAAGAGGAGTAATCCGTCGAGCCGGTTGGTTCGAAGGATAAGAAAAGAAAAATGTGCATGGACAAGAAGCGAAAGCACAAGGAAGAAGGTGAGCACCTAAGAAAGAAGAAGAAGAAAACAAAAGCAGCCTCTGCATCGGCTGTCGAAGAATAAGCTGGTACATTTCTTTGTAAATAGTTTTCATGCATTTTTATTTTGTCATTGCATTTTTGTTAAGTTAGTTGCATTTTCATTGCATTTCCATTATATTTGTATAATATTGTCATTTCATTGGGGACAATGCAAACACTAAGTTTGGGGGGGATATTGTGAAATGGAAATGCAATTACACCCACATCTTTGAATTTTGCTTGTTTCTTGTGTTAATGAATATATGCAGAATTTCAACAAAAATGTGCCCACAATTTTTATTTTTATGCGTAAATCTTGATTTGCTTGGAATGCTGATGTGTAAATTAGATGAATGTGAATGGATAGTAAGTCTTCTATTTTTGAATGAATGATTGAAATTGCTTCATTAATAATGAATACTATGAATGTTTGAATCTTGAACTAACTGACCAGTTGCAACAACATTGTATGAATAAAAGACACTCTAATGTGAGTGCATTGTGACTTTTCAAAGGAGAACACTCTACTGCAGGTTTAGAAAAATCATCTAGCCAAAGGCTATCACTGCAATAGTGTGTGTCGACGCAATTACATACCTCTTAGGGGTTTGTTGCACCCCATCGTTACTGCCCAGGAACAAAGGTAGAGTAATGCGATGACATCTCTCAGTCACTTGAAAATGAAAAATGAGAAAAAAGAAGAAAAAAAAAAGAAGAAAAAAAATTATGATAAATCCTGTATTGGTTTAAGGAAGATTAGGATACAATGCATGATACTAACATTTATGAAGTTGCAATTTTTAATTGTTCATGCCTATAAATTGTTGACGCATTATTCTATCATGTAAATACAATTTGTGCATTAGGATTTCAGAAAATTCAAGTTGTGAGAATAATGATTGCGGTGACATATTTGAGTGTGATTTTGCTAATTTTTGTTTACTTGAGGACAAATAAAAACTCAAGTTTGGGGTGTGATAGCTTTACAAATGACATATATTTTCTCCCTAAATTGATGTTTTAATTGTCTCTTTTGTATCTTATTTAGCATGCATTATAAGCATTTCATACTTAGTTTTTATATTTTCTAACTCATTGTAGTTTAGTTTAAATTCTAGTTATTTTTATATCTTTTTGTACTAATGTCGCTAAGAGCAGCCAATATATTGTGCCTTAGAATTGTCAGCGTAGGAACTTAGCTTAGAAGATCAATGTTGGAGTAAGAATGCAGCCACAAGATCAGCTTGGAATTGCGACTAGAGATGTCGTCACACAGAACTTAAACTTCGAATAAGTAAATTCAAGCTGAAAATACAACTGGGACGTACCAGCGCAGGAAAATCACACATTGTCGTCGCAATTAACGATTTTAGATTGCGCATAGCAATGCAACAACAACCTGCAGGTCTCTGAAGAAAACATCAAATGCACAACTATACTGTAACTATGATAGCTATAAAAATTAGATTTGGATCTGAGAATAGAGGAGGATGAAACTTGAAACTTTTGAGGGCTATAAATAGAGGAAAGAAGATGGAAGAAATCATCAAGAGGTGGAGGAATTAAATACTGCAATTACTTTGTGTTTTTGGGATTTAAGCTGGAAACGGTGAACTGATAGAGCAAGGGAGCAACCACTTCTGACGAGAGGTGCTCAATGCAAAACAATAGGAGCGGTTAAGGAATAGTCCTAGTAGTTTAGAGATAGTAAGCTTCGATTGTATTCGTTAATCCCTCTTTGATGCTAATGGATTCTAATGAGAATTTAATGAATACGAGAGTATCTTTCATTGTTAGATCACTTTGATTCTTATATAATGTTTTTCATCTGTTTATTCTTGGGTCTAACTGCATCAAACACTAGAGTGCATTTTCAATCTACTGGCATTGAGAGATGCGGTGAAAAGTTAGGTTAATAAGCAAGACAGCGAGTGTTGCTTGGGATTAAAAGAGATTCTAGTCACTTGTTCTTGAGTGCACAATGTTGCTCACACCGAGAGGTTGGGTGACTGTGGGTACTTGAGTTTTGACTAAACGGAGGATTGTTATTGGTAAGATTTCATTGGAGCTCTATTGCTACGACAATTCGTCTATACAATACCTTATCGACGCATCCAGCGTTGCGACTTAGCGAAATCAGTGATCATTCCAATCCTTTACACTTGATCACACCTTTACTTTTATGCATTTAAATACTCAACACTTCAACAACACTTTGATTTACTTTCTATTACTTTGACTATTAACCTTGATTGCATTGACAATATTAACAATTTTAGTATGCAGATCTGACTTAATTACACTGATATCTTTACTCACATTTCATCTAATTTTAGTATTAGTTGCTTCAACAATTGAACATCAAGAACCCATTCCTCGTGGGATCGATATTCAATAGAATTATTCTATCAACTATACTTGCATCGATGTGTGTTCGCTTGCACAACTGTTGTGACGTTACAGACGCTATCAGCAGCATCGTATACTGGGTAAATTCTTTTTGGGATCGTAAGAGTGATATACTGCTTGGCTTATAAGAGCGATATTTTGTCTAGCTCGTAATAGCTTGATTTTGTCTGGGCTCATATGAGCTAAATGTTCTAAAAGTCTTGAAGAGATCAACTTGGTTCTAATTATGCAAGATGGTGGATGTTCATATTACTTTCTTTATAACCGAATTAGTTATTCTATAATTTAATGTTATCGTGAACTTACTATTCTTCTAATGCTTACCTATGTTTCCTATTTACTATTTTGTAGATTTGTTTTCGTGTTGAAGATTGGATCCTCAAGAAGAATCACACTATCTTGGGAGCATCTACGGGTAGATTTTGTATCACTTGGCTTATATGACATGTACTAGGATGACATATTTTGCATTACTTGAGTATGTTTAAGCTATACGAATGAAGAAAATTTAGAATTATGAAACACATTTTGTTGATAAATGTTAGATATGGTTTGGGTTTTGGTATATGTTGAAAAAGCAATATGTTTAATTAGATAAATGAATAAGTTGGAATGGTAAGTCACTTGTATGTGTATTGATTATATGAATTAGGTTGAATGTCTATAGGAATATAAATGGTTGTGAGATTTGAGAATTTTCGGCTAGTTAGTAAAATTTTTTGCATACTTATTTGTGAATTTCGTAGCTATACACGGTCTGGTACACGGGACACCACACGAGCATGTGCCCTAGAAAATAGGCGCAAGTCTTATACGAGCTGGGACATGGGCGTGTGGTCCTATTTCGTATACAAACATGGTCTCACACATGGTCGTGTGATGGAATTTCGGCTGTGCCCACGGCCTATGGAATAGGCGTGTATAACAGGGCACACGGACGTGTGTTTGAGACACACGATCATGTGACCCCTGTTTTGGAAATTTCAATGTTTCGTGATCTGTTTAAATTATGATTCAATCAGGTGCCTGTTAATGTGAAACGCTGTAAACGACTATGAAATATTTTAATTGAGTTGTAATCTATTTTTACGAGTGCTACTATTTGAAATGATGTTATGAATTTTATCTATTTTTGGTTGCAAATGATCTAAAGAACCTCGAGACTCTAATGGACGACAGTGTCGGGTTTTGGGTATTAATTTAGTGGTATCAGAGCTACGATTTAGTCGATTCTTGGATTAAGTGTAGTATGAATAAAGTCTAGAAAATACATGCCATATAAACCTGTGATAGTGTGATATTGATTGATTCGATCTAACTCTTGTTTATTTGTAGATTCTAAAGATGTTATCTGAATCTGATCATGACGAAATTAATGGAGTTAATAATAATATCTTAATACTGATTTTGGTGCAAGTTATAGTATATTGGTTTCACAAATAATTGAAACAAGGAGTGGCTTTATAACCGCCATCTCTGAGTATATGTAAATAAAGTGGGATCGAAGACATAGTGATTGATTTGAAATTATAATGCCTGATATTATTTCTGGTATGATCTATTTTTTCGATATTATTTATTAGGTATGCATTGATTGAGATTGGGTTAATTTATTTATATATTGCATGTATTAATAATGGATAGGGGCTTATTTCCTAAACCAATGAGTTTGATATTTGAATTATAATCTGTGGGATAGAGTGGGTTTGTCGAAACTACTTGTTGAAAATTTGTGACTGTGATTTTTCTGTCAATTTGATGTTACTATCATTTCGTGAATTTGATATTATTCTAGGAATAAATTAACTAAAGTTATATGATATCATAGTGAATTGTAGACTGAAATGAATTGACTGAAATGTCAGACTCATGTACTAATTAAGGTTGAGTCTGATAAACCAAATTGTATAATCAAAGTTATTCCAGATGCCTTTGTATAGGAAATGATCTAAAATGATTGTAATGAAATAAATTCAAGATAAAGAATAAATATCTTACATCTCATATAGAAAACTTGTTTAACAAATTAAAAGGGCTTAACAATAGTCAAGAAAGTTAATACAGACTCGATTATTCGATTCTAGATAAAGAATATGAGATGCTAAAAAATTTCTTTTCGAACATTAGGTAATCATTAAGAATTCTGGTAATATTGTCTGGATTAACTAATATCTTTGTTAATTTATGAGTATGATGAATCAAATTGTTCAATCTTATCTAGATATTTATATATGATCATCGTTTGTGTAATAATGATATGCTGATTTACTCCAAACAGAAAATTGTGTATGCTTAATATTTGAGAAATGTATTATAGACCTGTGCGAGAAATAATTTATGTGAAAAATTCACGATCAATTTTCGTTCAGTTAGGTCGATTTTCTTGATTATGTAAATCTGGCTGATGGAATTGTGTAAGTCTGGGTAAAAATATTTTTTATTACTATATGGAAACTTCAAAAAAAAAACTCTGGAAATTTTTGTATTGACCTATCTGAACATCAAGTACCGTCTAAATTATTACTGCTTGTTATGATTCCTAAATAGTAAAAATTAAGATAAATTTTGTGTTATTCGAGATTTTTAGGAGATTGTTACTTTCCAAAACTAGATGAGCTAGTAATGATTTCTATTCATAAGGAAAACTTTAGAATAAATAGGTAAAGCAAAATAAAATTTCAAGGACGAAATTTCCTAAAGGGGGAGAGTTGTAACAACCCGTTTTTCAGTGATGTCGAAAACAGTGATTTCGGGACCACAAGTTCGACGAGTAAATTCATATAATAAGTATTTAAATTATATGAGTCAATAATAATTTTATATGTAATTTTGAATTGGTGAATTTTAATTATTGAATTAAGAGTTAGTATAAGTAGTTTGGTTCAAAAGTTAAGTGGCTTTAGAAAATAATGTATCAGGACCTCGTTTCTGAAATTAAGAGCCGTAAATATTTTTATTAAATATTTATAGAGTCTTGTTATATGAGAATTGAAGTTTGGTTGGGTAATTTTGATGATTAATTGCTTAATTAAGGAAAAATAAGTAAATTGTAAAAGATGTAACAATTAATTGCTATAGATTAAAAATACTAAAGGGACCAAAATGGTAATTAAACCATGGTCAAAAAGTCCAAGCGGTGGTGACATGATTACCATCCACTAACTTTTGGGTTATTTTTCATTTAGTCCTATTTAGTTTAAGGCTAAATTGTAAAAATGTTTGTTTAATTGAAATTTAATATAATTGAAGGACCAATTGTGTAATTGGACCTTCATTAAATGGCCTAATAATAGAAATGATGTGAAACTCTTTAGATTTGCAATTAAATCCTAATTAAATAAGAGTTTACTAATTAGTTTATTTTTCAGTATGATCAAAAATGGTGGGTTCGAGGTCATAACTTCGATGTGTCAGATTGTAAATATTAATTATTTAATATTTACGAAGTTATTAGTATCATATTAAAATTTGGTTATGAAATTTTATTGTATAGATATTTAATTAAGTAAAAAGGATTAAATTGTAAATGGTGCAAAATGTGGTTATCATTGATTAAATGTGTTAATTGATAAAGGAAAGACATAGTTAAGTCCTTAAAGGGAAATTAGACCATTAATAAGGTGAGTGGACGATTTTGACTTTCTTTTTGGCTAAAATTTAAGTGATATTAAGAAAGGACAATTTGGTAATTACCTAAATTAGGTTAATGTTTAATTAAACAAAAGGGAATGAAATTCATTATCTTCTTTCTTACTCTTTTGATTGCCTTCCAAGGGGAGAAGCAAGCTTCGATCACTTGGGTTCTTAGATTGGGTAGTTAAACCTTGCCCATTTTTAGTGATTTTTATGTTTTTGAGTTCGTATTAGTGATCGCACTATGAACGTCATAGCAATAATGTGCAAGCAAACACTTGTAGATGCAAGTATAGTTGATAGGTGTGAATCTATCAAATATCGATCCCACAGAGATGGCTGTCTATGCTTAAATTTATCGATGCAAAATAGGTCAGAATAAGAAGAACTGTCAGGAATAATGTCAGTGCAATTAAATCAAAGACTACAAATAAAAGAATTAAAATTGTCAGAGCAAATATTGTAATATTGTGATATAATATGTCAGAGCAATTGAATAAGAGAATGTAATGAAGAGGTGAAGGTATTTTATCAATGCAATTTAAGAAAATTAAAAATGTAAAACAATGATAAAGAAATGAGGGGATCCCTGACTTGATAAGTTGACAACCACTAAATTTGACTACAAGGTAAATGATGATAAATTTTCGACGCAATTAAACTTAATGAGATCTCACTCCTTTCGACTTCTCTGCTTATCAAAGACCCAAACACTCACATTAACTACACCTTCCAGTGCTGGCAATGCTTTGCATTAGGGAATAAGTGGCCAGAATTCCTTCGTGCCTCAAGTAACTTCCGTTTTCTTGCTTGTTAATTTAACTTGTCAATGCACTTTCCAGTGTCAGCAACTGCAATAACACTTCCGTGATCAAGCAATTAAATCCAAAGATAAACAAATAAAAAGAATTGAGCAGAAATCAAAATAGATCTAAAATTAACAGGTATTTTCCTACACCATTAAGTTCATCAGAATTTACTAGCGTTTAAGAGGAATTAAAGAACAAGTTGAAGCATTCTATTCCTAGCCTACTATAAGTCTTCCGTAAATGCTCCTCTTGCGTCACATTTAGAACACTCCTCATCAGGAGTAGGTGCTGCCTTCTCGTCACATTAGTTCACCCTCCAAGAATTTTAAGCTGCCATGGAAGCAAGCTTAAGAAAAATCAGAATGAAATTAATTTGTCACGAGCTTCAAGATCTCCTTTCTTTTTTCTCTCTCCTCACTATTTATCTTCACTGCCCAGTACAGGTGTCCTTCTTTTCTCAGATCTAACTTCCTTACAGCTGTACAAGTTAGTTAATCTAGTTGTATACTCATGTAGATCTGATGTATGCAGTAAGTAGTTGCAGGTTGTCGCGACATTTCTGGACGCAAATTTGTACTTTAATCCCTGATGTAATGTTGAAGTACTTTTGAATATGTTCACACATAAAAATCCCTGATGTAATCTGGAAGTACTTATGCGGTGACATGTTTGGGTGTAATTCTGGATCAAACTTGTAGTGACAGCTTTGAACACTTTCCTGCTTTGATCTTCTAAGATAGATCCCTGCATTGACATCTCAAGACACAAAATTGACACTAAATGTAACGACATTAGTAGCATAAGTGAGATAAAATAGAAGAAAATTAAACCAAACATCACTGACTTAGTAAATGTAATTACTAAATATAAAATGCTAAAAATGCATGCAAAACATAATACAAAGGGAACAAATTATAATCTAAATAGGGAGAATTTAATGGTCTTTTCTAATGCTATCACACCCCAAACTTGAGTTTTTACTTGTCCTCAAGTAAACAAAAGCTAGCAAAGTCATAGCAAAATTCTTTGTCAAAGCAATAATCATTCTAGTAACTTGAATGCTCTAAGATCCTAGAGTATAAATTACATTCATATGATAGAAAATTGTGCCAACAATTTATAGGTATGAATAATTAAAACTCCAACTTCACTAATACTAGCATCATGCTTTAAATCTTGAATCCTCTTAACCAATACAACATTTAGTATATTATATATATATATATATATATTAGATTTTCTTTTTTCTCTTTTATTTTATGCAACTGAGAGATGCCATTGCATTAAAATACCCTTGTTCCTGAGCAGTAACAATGGGGTGCAACAAACCCCCAGGAAGTATGTAATTGTGCCGACACATACTCTTGTAGTGACAGACTTTGGCTAGATATTTTTTCTAACACTTCATTAGAGTGTTCCCCCTTGATAAGTTACAATGCACCCACATTGGAGTGTCTTTTATTAGTAGTTATAATTATATACATAGCTGTAAATGACAAGTTATTCCAAGATTCAAATAATGATACTACTCATTTATTACTAATGCAAATTCGACCATTCATCCTAAAATAGGACACAACATTCAATCACATTCATCCAATTCACGCATTAGCATCTCAAATAATTCAAGAATTAAGCATCAAATGAAAACAAAATTGAAGTCACATTTTTCATAATTTTGCATACTATCATTAAACTAAAGGACAAATAATAGCTTAAAAATGTGGATGCAATTGCATTTCCAGTCCATACATATTTCCCCCCAAAACTTAGAGTTTGCATTGTCCCCAATGCATTGGCAATAATAAACAAATATATATGGAAATGCAACTACAATGCAAATGTGTTGACAAATAAAATGTGGTGACAATAAAAATGTGATGACAACTACATGATATGCATGAAACTAAACTAAGTACTGAAAAGTAAAGACTAACTTAGTGTGTTGCAGCCGGAGATGTGGTTCTTTCATCTTTTTCTTCTTCTTGGGACGCTCCTCCTTGTGTTTCTTTTTATCTTTGCGCTTACGTTTTCTTTTCGTTGGTTTAATCGGGGCGATGGATTTTTCCTCTAGGTTCAGTTGTGTGCTTGATTGTGACATCAGAAGGATGAATTTCAGTAAGAGGTTCCATATAAGGCACTATAGCTAGAGGATTAAAATCCTCATTGCTGAATTCACAACCTCGGCCTGACTCGCAACAGATGGCGTCAGGGCTTCAGTAGTTGCACCCACATTGTCAGGTGCGATAAAAAATTCTTCAGGTAAAATTATCGCGACAGAAACTTCCTTTTTCTCTTCTTCTTTTTTGTCTTCTTTTTCTTCTTCCTTCTCCTCGATACCTAAAGATTCCATGGTCATGTGCCCCTTTATAATAGCAGCTTCCTTCTCTGACATATTTTTCCCTAAACTGTTAGAAAATTTGTCTTCAAAGAGGCTAGCAATATTGCGTAAACATTCCTCAACATCCTTCGAATTCACATCCTGGTCCTCATCACCAAAAATGTGGATCATATGCGGAGACTCAACAGAGTGATCCTTCCCCTCTGAAGCGGCTTTCTCGGTTGATGGTGTTGCCTCCCTAATGATAGGGGGAAACATAAGGAATTCTGGCAAGGGCTAGTGTGCTGACGATTACAGTATTCCATGCCCTGGTGTAGGCATATAATAAATTCAGTGAGTGCTCTATGTCCTCAATTGCGACGACAAGTTTGAATTGTCGGATACTCATTCGATCAACCAACTGCTCAATTTCTTTAAGTTTCCTCCAAAGTTGAGGATCTGTAGGAGCATGGGATTGCTTGTCTTTTTTTTTTTTGCCTTTCATTTTTCCTTCTTTTGTGCAGCTTCTTTTACCACAGGGGTTTCATGCCCCCTCATCATGTGCTCAACCGAGATATCATTAATAGGTCCCTTATTTTCCAAGAACTCTTCCCCTTCGCGAGGCACAGCACCCCTCTGTCGACACAACTACATGATAAGAGAGGGGAATGGCAGTATACATTCTATCTAAAATCACTATGGTACTGTGAAACATCAATCTGATAGCCTTTGATGGAGGATTGCACCGACATCAATTCGACAACCTTTGATGGTTAAATGTATGAGAAACATTCTATCTAAAATCACTGTGGTACTGTGAGTAGAGGGCAATAGGCGGCAGTTGATGAAATGAAACAAGACTTTGCTCCGAATCGTAAGGAAATGATGATGCATTGTATAGTTGTTGGGGTTGTTTCCTATCCAAATGACACCGTTAATGCACAAATTATCCATTAATGAATCAACATCTTCTTTGTCAATTGTTCTAGGAAAGTGACATGCTCATCCTCCCCCTCAACGATGTTGTATAGGGCATTTATATAGGCAGCGCCCCATGGCACCAGTCCCTCTTGAGCAAAGATGAATTTCTATTCCTTATCAACTAAATTGGTGTAAAATTCACGGACGAGAGATGGGGAATATCCTTCAGGATGATCGTAAAATTTTTTTGACCTCAGGTGCGAGATGGTTCTGTTGACTTGTTTCCCAATGTGAGTAGTGGAGACAGCTGGAATCCTTGCTCTTGGTGGCAGTTACGCTTCAATATAGTGTCATGGAAATGGTCTTTGGCAACTTTGGTAAGAAAAAGTACTGGTTGTTTGGGTGGCAATTGCTCGGCATTACGGACCATCGCCGTAGATGATTTAGCGAATGATTTAGAAAGGGTTGTTTCTCCTCTAGTTCTAGCCACGGTTATATGAGAGAAAGAGATTAAAAATTACAAGAAATTTGAGGATTGAAGAAAAGAAAGGTTTGCAGCAATAATGTTGGATGTAGTTGTCCAGAACACCATCGACACAATAGGGTGTTTTATAGAGGATGAAGATGAAGAGGAGTGATGATTTCCATTGCAGTGATAGGAAACTATGTTTGCATCCAATAAATGCACTAACATGAATTGTCCTTTTTTCGAATTGATCAATAGTTGGGGAGCAGTGTGAATCAATCGATATGATTCTTTCCTGAAACGCTTCACAGTGGTGAGTCAGCAATTAAAATGCATTGACAAGTTTTGTTTATGTGCATCGACAAAAAAAGATAACTTTTATTCCTGCAAAGAACTAAAGAAGAGAGTTGTAATAAAATAAAATATAAAAGTAAATAGAATATTGTAATGACATGTTAAGGAAATATGACAAGGTTAATGGTCTCATTCTGCTCATGGTTGTCTAGACTGAGATAGTGCTTCAGTCGTTGGCCGTTTACCTTGAATTGGTGCCCATCATTTAAATCTTAATTGTTACTACACTATGAGGAAATACTTTGACAAGTTCGAATGCCCTTGACCATCTAGAACGCAATTTACCAGGATGAAGTTTTAAAAGTGAATTAAATAAAAGAACTAACTGACCTATAGAAAATTATCGCCGTAAGATAATGTTGTCATGCCATCGCTTCATTTTATCGCCCCAGCATTCTCGTAAGCATTGCATCAAATTTCCTCTAGTTTCGAAATGTTCAACAATCTCTTTTGTCCACTAGCATCATAATCCATATTCACTTGATTAATTGCCCACATGACTTTATGTTCAAGTTCCACAGGCAAGTGACATGATTTACCAAAAACCAACTGATACAGAGACATTCCTAATGGTGTTTTGTATGTATCGTTGAGCCTTGAAGACCAATCACGTATAGATGGATTCACCACCTTTTCAAGGATATTTTTAATTTGTTGATTGGATACTTCAGTTTAGCCATTCGTTTGTGGATGATATGTGGTTGCTATTCTATGTTTAACACCATAACATTTTAATGCTATCACAATTTGATTGCAGTGAAAATGAGTGCCTTGATCACTGATTAATGCCCTCGGTGTGCTGAATCGTGTGAGGATGTGTGTGAAAGAATTTCAACACTATTCGAGCATCAATTTTAGGGACAACAATTGCTTCGACCTACTTTGATACATAATCTACAACGATTAGAATATAAATATTTCCAAAAGAATTAGGAAATGGTCCCATGAAATCCATACCCAGACATCGAAAAGCTTAACTTCCATAATAGGCTGTTGTAGCATCTCGTTGTGTCGAGATATTGATCTAGTGCACTGACATTTATCACATTGTTGAACAAAATTGTGGGTGTCTCAAAACAATATTGGCCAATAAAATTCTAACTGAAGGAACTTTGCAGCAGTCCTAACACCACCAAAATGACCTCCATAAGGAGCATCATGGCAATGCGCATCATGGCAATGCTTCAAGATAGGGAGCATTTCTTCTTCAAGGACGTAGCGATGAATAATATTGTCGGCACGTACCTTGAATAGGTATGGCTCATTCCAATAGTACTTTGCAGCATCGCGAAGAAATCTGACCTTTCGGTGACCATTTGCACTCAATGGTAGTTTTCTACAGACCAAATAAATGACAATATCTGTGTACCATGGAGATGCATTGACAGAAAATAGCTTCTTGTCTGGGAATGCATCGACAATTTGAGACATATTTTCATCTTCACTCCCAAATTCCAAACGAGATAAATGGTCTACTACCTGGTTTTTCGATCCTTAATTTCAACATCAAATTCTTGTAATAATAGGATCTGTCTAATCAACCTTGGTTTAACATCTTTTTTGGCAAAGAGGTATCTCAATGCAGAATGATTAGTATAAATTGTAGCTTTTGCGTCGACAAGATACGAACGAAACTTATCGAATGCAAAAACTACTGCCAACAATTCTTTTTCTGTGGTTGTATAATTAACCTACGCTTCAGTAAGAGTTTTGCTAGCATAATATATTTGATAACATTAGAAATAACACCTAGTTTCTCCCTAAATCTGTGTATTAATTGTCTCTTTTGTATCATATTTAGCATGCATAATAGGCATTTCATACTTAGTATTTACATTTTCTAACTTACTATTGTGTGGCTTAAATTCATTTTATTTTATCTCTTTTGTGTACTAATATCGGTGCATGCAGCATATGTTTATAATTGTCAGCGTAGGGATCCATCTTGGAAGATCGATGCTAGAAAAGTTCAAAGATGAAGCCACAAGTTTAGCTTGGAATTGCGACTAGAAATGTCACCGCATGGAGACATTTACTTCGTTTGAGTGAATTCACGCTACAAACACACCTGGAAGCACCAGCGTAGGAGAATAACCCATTGTCGCCGCAATTAAGGATTACAAATTGTGCCTAGCGATGTCGCGAAAACCTGTAGATTCATGAAGAACACATCCGATCTGCGTGAGTGCACAGCTGGATTTTAACAAAGTTTGACAGTTGCAAAAGGAGTTGGATTTGAGAGGAGATGAGATCTACAATTCTCAAAGCTTATAAATAGAGGAGAGAAGAAGGAAAGAGATATCAAGGGGTGATGAAAGAAAATCTACAATTTCTCTAAATTGTTAAAGCTTTGTTCTGGAGACCGGTGAGCTGATCGATCAAGTGAGCAACAACTTCAGACGAGGAGTGCATGGTGCGATATAAGAAGAGCAGTTAAGGGATAATCCTAGTAGCCTAAGAATAGTATGCTTCGATTTATTTGTTAATCCCTTTTTTAATGCTGATGAATTCTTATTGACAGTTTATTGTATATGGAAATATCTTTCAATGTTAGATTACTTTGATTCCTATTCAATTATTCTAATCTATTTTCCCTTGGATTCAAATGTTTTGACCACGGAAGTGCAATTGCAGTCTACTGACATGAAAAGTACGGTGACAAGTTAGGTTAACAAGCAAGTCAGTGGAAGTTGCTTGAGATTAGGAGGAATTCTGGTCACTTGTTCTTAAGTGCAAGGCATTGCCAACATTGGAAGGTGGGGTAAATGTAGGCACTTGAGTCTTGGTTAAACAGAGAGTTGTTATTGGTATGATTCATTGGAACCTTATTGCTGCGACAGTTCATATATAAAATACCTTGTCATCACATCAAATACTCTATCCTCGTGGGATCGATATCTGATAGAGCAAATCTATCAACTATACTTGCATCGATGAGTGTCCGCTTGCACTTAAATGCTGTGATGTTTATAGGCCGATCAAGTTTTGGCATCGTTGCCGGGGATGACATTTTCTTGATGTTTATCTTTGTAGTTGCAATTATTTTCTCTTACTTAACTCCTAATTTTTACTAACTTGTTTCAGAATTCTTTAGGTATTTTATGTCCACAAGGAGCAATCCTAACAATATTCTTAGTTTTGATCCAGAACTTGAAAGGACACTTAGGAGGAAGAAGCAAGAACAAAAGAAAATGATCGGAAATAACAATGATCTACCACTATTGGCGTCACAAAATGTTGTCCCTCCGGTGCAGCCACAACTCGTTAATAATATACCATCGCCTCTATAAGAAGAACAAGTGCAAAACAGGACAATCAGAGATTTCATTGTTCTTGTACTTGATGATTTACAACCAGGGGTTGTTAGGCCAGCTATACAAGCTGAAAATTTTGTTAAATCATTTTTGCTTATTTGTGCCTCTTTCAGTCAACATGGTGTTCTTGATGACGCCTTAAAAATGTAGTTATTCCCTTACTCGTTGCAAGGAAGGGTAAGAACATGGTTCTTTGGTTTGCCGGCTGGATCCATTACAACATGGAATGCGCTAGCAACCCAATTTGTTTTGCGATTTAATCCATCAATAATGAATTTGAGGTTGCGAAATGATATCACAGCGTATCATCAGTTGGATGATGAGAAGTTGCATAAAACATGGGAGCGCTGTCTGCATGGAATTCACCAAGAGACTCAGATCGAGATTTTTTACAATAGATTGAATGCCCAGACAAGAATCTTGTCGACGCATCTGCAAATGGTCCCTTGTTGGATTGCACTTACAATGAAGTTGTACGAATTCTAGAGAGAATTGTACAAAATGATTATCAGTACCCGATCTCTCATTCTGCTCAGGTAAAAACTAATCCCGGTGTTCTTGAATTAGATGCAATTTCAGCCTTAAGTGCACAAGTATCCTCTTTGGCTAACATTATAAAGAACATGAAGGGGACAAGTGACATTGGCCCTATTTAAATGCCCAACAGATGGATGTCCCGACATTTTCTTGTGAAATTTACGGTGACAACCACAGTTATGAGGATTGCCCATAACATGCTGAGAACGCATTCTACGTCAACAACATCCGAGGAAATTCTTATGGTAACTCGTACAATAATAGAACTCAACAGCCTTGGGGAAATAAGAATGCATCCACATATAGATATGGAAATTCCTCATATCAAGGGAGTTATAGACAAGGGAGTTACAACAACAATCAACAATAGAATTATAATCATAATGCTTAGGTAAATTCGCATCCTGATCAAATGCAGACACATAGCTAGATGCAATCACAAGCTAGAATGCAACCATAACAGACTGTGCTACCACATATGCAAGGATAGCATCATCAACAACAGCAACAGTTTTCTCAACAAAGATCAGATCCTATGGCTGCTCTTGAAGCGCTGATGCGAGAGCATATTACGCGAACTGAAGTAATCATTCAAGGTAATTCTTCCTTTATTCATACATTGGAAGCTTAGCTAGAGTAATTGGCTTCTAACCTGAGTTCAAGATCACCAGGCACTTTGCCTAGCGACATAAAAGGGGAAGGAGCATTATAAGGTTATCACGTTGCGAAGCGAAAAAAAATTACTGAACCAAGCAGAAATTTCAACCAAGAATATGTCGATGCATCTGAGCCACATCAATAAGGAGAAGTTGAATCTGACGAGAACCCAGCAGAAATAAATGAGAAGGAGCTATCTGTAGTGACCTCTATGCCTACAATTCGCCCAACAAAGACGTCGACGCAACTGCTTGTGTCGATGCAACCGGTTATTCCAAAACAACCCATTGCCATTATACCTTTGCCATTTCCACAGAGATTTACAGAGAAAGACCATGATAAGGATTATCAGAAGTTTTTTTCGACTTTGAAGCAATTACACATTAACATACCCATTGTAGATGCTCTTGTACAGATACCCAACTATGGGAAATTCATGAAAGAGTTGCTATCAAAGAAGAAAAAGTTGTCTAAAATCAAGATGATTGCACTCATAAAGGAGTGCAGTAGTGTCTTAACAAATAAGTTGCCACTAAAGATGAAAGACCCTGACAGCTTCACAATCCCATTCTTCATTGGAAATCATTATCTAGGTAAAGCCTTATGCGATCTAGGAGCTAGTATTAACCTCATGCCTTTGTTCACATTCAGGAAGTTAGGAATTGGATCGATGAAGCCTACTGCACTGACATTACAGCTTACGGACAGATCTCTAGCACAACCTGAAGGCCAGATCAAAGATGTCTTCATTCAAGTTGATAAGCTCGTGTTCCTTGCTGACTTCATCATCCTTGATTGTGAAGCAGATAAGAAGGTGCCTATCATTTTGGGATGACCATTCTTAGCAAAGGGACGCACTCTTATTGATGTAAGGGTAGGTTCATTATGCGTCATAATGACGAACATGTCACCTTCAGTGTGTTTGAAGTATCTCTATCTAAAAGTAATGAGCAATGTCACGATATTGACATGCTAGAAGAGATAATTATGGAAAAATTCAATGCACGAAGTTCAGCAGTTTCAGATGAAGATGCAGTGACATTCACTGATGATATCCTAACTGAATGCGACCACAAAGTTAAGGCTAATAGTTGTGAGTTGAAACAAGGTTGGCAATTGGAGTCCTTGGATTTGTCCAACAAGATGATCTTTAAGTTTAAACCATCAATCGAACAAGCTCCAACCTTGAAGTTAAAGCCATTGCTGACGCATTTGAAGTATGTCTTTCTAGGTGACAATGACACATTACCTGTGATTGTCAGCACAAGCCTCAATGCAAGTCAAGAAGAAAAGCTTATCACAATTTTGAAGCAACACAAACGAGCCATAGCCTGGAGCATTACAGACATTAGAGGAATTAATCTCTCTTTTTACATGCACAAGATCAGGCTGGAAGATGAAGGGAAACAATCCATTGAGCAACAGCGAAGGCTTAATGAGAAAATGAAAGAGGTAGTGAAAAAAGAGATTCTTAAGTGGATGGACACGGGCATCATCTACCTCATTTCAGACAGCACATGGGTAAGCCCTGTCCAATGTAAGCCCAAGAAGAGTGGCATCACAATAGTAAGTAATGATAAGAACGAGCTGGTCCCTACTCGCATTGCTACTGGTTAGCGAGTGTGTAGGGATTATCGTCATCTAAATGCGGCCACAAAAAAGGATTACTTTCCACTACCATTCATTGATCAGATGTTGGATAGGCTAGCTGGTAAAACCTACTATTGCTTCCTAGATGACTACTCTGGATATAATCAAATTGCCATTCCGTTGGAAGACCAAGCAAAGACCACGTTCACATGCTCATTTGGAACATTTGCCTTTTGTCTAATGCCATTTGGATTATGCAATGCACTAGCCACATTCCAAAGGTACATGATGGCTATCTTCTTGTACATGATTGAAGATTCATTAGAGGTATTCATGGATGATTTCTCTGTTTATGGGTAGATTTTTTACCAATGCATTGACAATCTGGCGAAAGTTTTGAAGAGATGCGAGGACACAAATCTAGTACTGAACTGGAAAAAATGTCATTTCATGGCAACTGAAGGCATTGTCAAGGCATTGAAGTAGACAAAGAAAAGGTTGAAATCATTGAGAAATTACCACCACCCATAAATGTCAAAGGAATAAGAAGCTTTCTTGGTCACGCTGGATTCTATAAGAGATTCATTCGAGATTTTTCCAAGATTTCCAAACCATTATGCTTGTTGCTGGAGCAAAATAAAAAGTTTTTGTTTGATGATGTGTGTCTGGATGCATTTGCCACAATAAAGAAGCAGCTAGTGCAAGCTCTAATTGTCGTAGCACTAGATTGGATGCAACCATTTGAATTAATGTGTGACGCGAGTGATTTTGCTGTAGGAGATGTACTGGGACAACGCAAAGAGAAGGTATTTCACTCAATTTGCTATTTTAGTAAAACCTTAATTGAAGCACAAGTGAATTATACAACTATTGAAAAGGAATTATTAGTAGTAGTTTTTGTATTCGACAAGTTTCGTTCATACCTTGTCAGCGTAAAAATTACAGTGTACACAGATCATTCAGCGTTGAGGTACCTTTTTAAGAAGAAAGACACCAAATCGAGATTGATCAGATGGATCCTACTTTTACAAGAGTTTGATATTAAAATTGGAGATAGGAAAGGATCTAAGAATCAAGTAACTGACCACTTGTCTCTCCTGGAAGTTGAAAGTGAGGATGGGAATAAATCTCAAATTGTTGATGCATTTCCAGACGAGCAATTATTCTTTGTCGACGAATCTCCTTGGTATGCAGATATTGTCAACTATCTTATTTGTGAGAAGCTACCCTTGAGTTCCACTGGTCACAAGAAGATCAGATTTATGAGGGACGCTGCGAAGTTTCATTGGATTGAGCCATACTTATTCAAGGTATGCATCGATAACATTATCCATCGCTGCGTTCTTGAGGAAGAGATGACTTCCATCTTAGACATTGTCATGATGCTCCCTATGGAGGCCATTTTGGCAGTGTGAGGATTGCTACAAAGGTCCTACAATTAGGATTCTTCTGACCCACATTGTTTCGAGATGCCCACAATTTTGCATAACTATGTGGTAGATGTTAATGCACGGGTTCTATATCTCGCCGCAACGAGATGCTCTAACAACCTATTATGGAGGTGGAGTTATTCGATGTTTGGGGTATAAACTTCATGGGACCAGTCCAAACTCTTTTGGGAATGTGTATATTCTAGTTGTTGTTGACTATGTTTCTAAGTGGATCGAGGCAATTACGGTTCTAAAAGATGATGCTCGAACGGTGTTGAAGTTCTTCCACACATATATCCTTACAAGATTTGGAACACCTAGGGCATTGATAAGTGATCAAGGTACTCATTTTCATAATAATCAAGTGGCGACAGCCTTGAAATGATATGGTGTGAAGCATCGTATGGCCATAACGTACCATCCACAAACGAATGACCAAGTTGAACATGAACATAAAGCCATGTGGGCTATCAAGTAGGTGAATATGGACTACGACGCTGCTGGACGTAAGAGGTTATTAGACATTGCTAAGTTGAAAGAAATTTGATGTAATGCCTATGAGAATACGACGATAAACAAAGAAAAGACAAAGAGATGGCACGACAATATCATCTTGCGACGACAATTTAGCTCGAGTCAGTTAGTACTCATATTTAACTCACGTTTGAAACTGCATCCAAGTAAATTACGTTCGAGATGGTTAGACCCTTTCAAAGTTATTGAAGCATTCCAACATGGTATGATGATAATTAAAGATATGAAGGATGGTTACCAGTTTAAAGTAAATGGCTAACGACTGAAGCATTATGTGAGCCCAGATGTCAACAAACACAACGAGACCATAAATCTGGTCATATTTATTTAATGTCATTGCAATTTTTGCTTTTACTTTTTGCTTTTTATTTTCATTTGTTTCCTTTTTGGTTTATTCAAGAATAGAAAAATATCCTTTTTGTCGACACATCATAAAGCACAACTTGTCGACGCATTCTGTGATGACTCAGCAAAACTTTTTTAGTAAGAATCGTGCCGATTGATCTTCATCCATCCGTAACTATTAGATCAAACTAAGAGGTATGATTTACAGTCTGGGATTTATTGGCTGCAGATGCAATGTTTCCCCAAGCCTAATAGCAATAATCATGTCTTTTCCCCTGAAAATTATAAAACCCTTCTTCTATCATTTTTCTTCTTCCACTCACAACATATATTACTGCTGTAACCATCTTCTTCATTGTCTGCAAACTTTTTTGTAAATTCTCTAGTTCTCTTTATTCATTTATTATGGCAAGAACACAAGGAGGAAAAACCCTTTTGAAATCCCTCGTTGAATCCTCAGCCACTATAGTTCAGAATGTCGACCAACCATCATAGAAAGAACCCGTCCTATTCCTTTCCAAGGTGGCAAAGGACAACTACCAAGACGTCATGCTCAAGAGAAACTGTCAACCGGAGCAGGGTTTCCAGTTGTCCCCACATCAGATGTTACGAAAATAAGTTGCAAGGACAATCTCTCGCTTGGGTTGGGAGTCTTTTTACGACCATCCGGTCGGTTATTCCCTCACTATGGTAAGAGAGTTCTAAGCCAACTTAGTGGATTCTGAACAAGAGTTTTTATTTGTACGCGAGGGTCTGGTACCCTGGAGTGCCACCCAAATCAATGAGCCCTTTCACTTTGCTGAAAATGAAGATACTCATACTGTTTTTTTAGAGGAATTAACTGATGAAGGTGCTAACCTGGTGATACGAGATCTATGCATCGGGGAAGCTACGTGGACTGGCAATGGTCTGCATAACTATACTATGCACCGACGTTATCTCACCACTCAAAGCAAGGTATGGTTCCACTTTGTTAATAATCGAATTCTACCTTCAACCCATAGCACAACTACGACGCTGGATCGCATGTGCCTTTTGCACTTCATTTTGAAGGGTCGCCACATCAATGTCGACGTAATTTTACATGACTAGATTGCTGAAGTGCGAATAAGCAAACATGTATCTTACCTTTCCCTTTTTCAATTATGATGCTCTGAAAACAAAAGGGTATTGTGCCCTCGTGATGGTGAGGAGATACTGGACAACAAAGGGCCAATAAATGATATCTCAATGGAGCAAACGATTAGGGGCCAAGAAACCTCTCTAATGAAAGAGGTGCCTAAGAAGAAGGAGAAAGGGAAAGGAAAGAAAAAGGAAAAGCAAGAAAATGCACCCATAGACCCTTAGGTTGAGAAAAAGCTAGCTGCAATTGAAGTAAACATTAATCGCATAGATATACGCCAAATTCATCTTGTCAATGTGTTAGAGGACATGGATTACAAGCAAAATCTCTTTTACGCATACACAAGGGCGTGGAACAATGCCATTGATGCCATATTACACAGTCTGAGCCCAACGCCCATGCTAGAATTCTCCGCATTCTTACCTATTGTTAGGGAAACCCCATCGTCCTCAGACCAAGCTACTCTTGACGGTAGGCCTTAACCATCCCATCATCAACAAGGATTCATATCTCAGATGATGAGAAGAGTAAGGAACATTCCAACGCCATAAAGGACTATTTTAGAACAATTGCCAACCTGTTCAAGGATGAAGTTAACATGGCTGAAAGGGAGGCTGTTGGTGAGGAGATTGCGTACACCGATCATATCTATGGGTTTGGAACCAGAGGAAGGCACTGTACGAGACACAACTAAGTAGGAAAAGCTTGAGGTTGAAGAACCAGAGAAAGTGAATGAAGGAGAAGAAGGACCTGAAGATAAGGACCTTGAAGAAGAGAAGGAAGAGGAGAAGAATGATGCCTCGAAAATTTTTGAGGAAGAATTTATCGATACACCCACAAGTGTGAGGGCATCCGGTGAAGACGTGGTTCCACCTGAAGCGAGCTAGGTTGAGGCAGTCACCAGCAGCACTGAGGATCTCAATCCTCTTGCTATTGTACCCTACGTGGCACCACTTGCTGAAGTTCATCCATCTGATGTGACTGTTGATAAGGCCTTCACTCAATTGGCTGTGAATGAGAAATCGACTGCTCCAGCTGATTCCAAGGACAAAAAGAGAAAGCGCAAGAACAAGAAAAAGAGATGCAAAGAGGAAGGAGAGCACCCAAAGAAAAAGAAGAAGAAAACCAACACAGCTACTTCATTGGCTATTGAACAATGAGTTAGTTTTCTTTTCAATAGTTAGTTGCATGCATCTCATTGTCATTAAATTTTATTTTTCACTGCATTTTATTCGTTAGTACATCTGCATTGTAGTTGCATTTCCATTTTTACATATATAGTATTATCAGTGCATTAGGGACAATGCCAACATTAATTTTTGGAGGGAGCTTGTGTGAAATGGAAATGCAATTGCACCCACATATTTGAAAATTACTTGTTTCTTTAGTTTAATGAAAGTATGCAAAGTTTCAATAAAAATGTGACCACAATTTTTATTTAATGAGTAAATCTTGAATTGCTTGGGATGTTGATATATGAATTAAATGAATATGAATGAATATTGAGCTCTTCTATTTTTGAATGAATGATGGGAATTGCACTAGTAATGGTTGGATAGTACCAAAATTTGAGTTTTGAACTAACTTACCAATTTTAGCAATATTGTATTAATAAAAGACACTCCAATGTGAGTGCATTATGACTTATCAAGGGAGAACACTCCGCTGCATCTGTTAGAAAAATCATTTAGCCAAAGGCTGTCACTGCAAGAGTATGTGTCAGTACAATTACATACTTTTTGGGGTTTGTTGCACCCCATCTTACTGCTCAGGAACAAAGGTAGAGTAATGCAATGACATCTCTCAGTCACTTATTAAAAAAAAGAAAGAAAGATAAAGAGAAAAAAAGGAAAAAGAAGTATATTGCTGTATTGGCTAAGAAAAGTTAAGATTCAAAGCATGCTACTAACATTAGTGAAAGTGCAATTTTAATTATTCATGTCTATAAATTGTCGGTGCAATAATCTATCATGCGAATATAATTTGTATATTAGGATTCCAGAGACTTCAAGTTGGTAGAAAGATGATTGCTGTGACATGTTTTGTTTGTGACTTTGTTTACCTTTGTGTACTTGAGGACAAGTAAAAACTAAAGTTTAAGGGTGTGATAGCATTAGAAATAACACCTAGTTTCTCCCTAAATCTGTGTATTAATTGTCTCTTTTGTATCATATTTAGCATGCATAATAGACATTTCATACTTAGTAATTATATTTTCTAACTTAGTGTTGTGTGTATTAAATTCTCTTTATTTTATCTATTTTGTGTATTAATATCGGCGCATGTAGCATATGTTTATAATTGTTGGCGTAGGGATCCATCTCGGAAGATCGATGCTAGAAAAAGTTCAAAGATGCAGCCACAAGTTTAGCTTGGAATTGCGGCCAGAAATGTCACCGCATGAAAACATTTACTTCGTATGAGTGAATTCATACTGCAAACACATCTGGAAGCACCAGCGCAGGAGAATAACTCGTTGTCCTTGCAATTAAAGATTATAGATTGCGTCCAACGATGTCGTGACAACCTGTAGATTCATGAAGAACACACCAGGTCTGCGTGAGTGTATAGTTGGATTTTAACAAACTTTGACATCTGTAAAAGGAGTTGGATCTAAGAGGAGATGAGATCTACAATTCTCAAAGCTTATAAATAGAGGAGAGAAGAAGGAAAGAGATATCAAGGGGTGAAGAAAGAAAATGTAGGCATTGCCAACACTGGAAAGTGGGGTAAATGTAGGCACTTGAGTCTTGGTTAAAGATAGAGTTGTTATTAGTATGATTCATTGGAACCTTATTACTGCGACAGTTCATCTATAAAATACCTTGCTGTCACATCTAGCATTGCTACTTAGTGAAGTCAATGATCCACTCCAGTCTTTGCACTTGATCACACTTTTACTTTTCTACATTCAATTTCTCAAAACATTAACAACAATTTATTTTACTTTCAGTTTCTCTGACAATTTACTTTTATAATTGCGTTGACAATTTTAACTATCTTAATTGTGTAGATCTGATTTAATTGTGTTGACATCCTTACTAGCATTTTCTCTAATTTTAACTTTAGTTGCTTTGACAATTGAACATCAAAAACTCTATCCTCGTGGGATCGATATTCGATAGAGCAAATCTATCAACTATACTTACATCGATGAGCGTCTGCTTTCACTTAAATGTTGTGACGTCTACAGGCCGATCAAGTATAAAATACCTTGTCTTTGCATTGCCCAAGCATTGCACCTACAACATAGTCACTTGCATCACACATACCTTCGAATGGTTTTGACCAATCCGATGCGACGACGATAGGTGCCTACACTAATTGCTGCTTAATTTTTACAAATCTTCCAAACAGGCAGCATTAAACAGAAACTTTTTATTTTGCTCCAACAGGGAGAAGAGAGATTTTGCAATTTTGGAGAAATAACGGATGAATCATCGATAGAATCCTGCGTGGCCGAGAAAACACCTTATTCCCTTGACATTGGTAGGTTGGGGCAGCTTCTCAATAATCTCTACCTTGGCCTTGTCTACTTCTATACCCCGACAAGAGATACGATGCCCAAGAACAATGCCGTCAGTTGCCATGAAGTGGCATTTTTCCCAATTTAGCACCAGATTATTATCCTCGCATCGCTTCAAACTTTAGCTAAATTGTGAGCGCATTTATTATAAGTGTGACCATAAATAAAGAAGTCATCCATAAATACCTCTAAAGAATCCTCAATCATATCGAGAAAAGATTGCCATCATGCACTTTTGAAATGTGGTCAGTACGTTGCATAGCCTAAATGGCATTCGGTGAAAAGTAAAGGTACCAAACTGGCA
Organism: Kokia cookei; assembly: GCA_039519145.1. Lineage (NCBI taxonomy): Eukaryota > Viridiplantae > Streptophyta > Magnoliopsida > Malvales > Malvaceae > Kokia > Kokia cookei. The sequence goes on from CM076906.1 coordinate 22,779,666, forward strand.
AGTAAAAGTTGTTTTTGATTGGTCCACCGGCGCAATTGCAATTTGATTGTAGCCAGAATATCCATAAAGAAAATAGTAATAAGCCTTACCAGCTAGCTTGTCCAGCATCTGATCAATGAATGGAAATGGGAAATGATCTTTTTTAGTGGCAGCATTCAACCGACGGTAGTCCATGCAAACTTGCCAATTGGTAGCAAAGTGAGTAGGAATCAACTCATTTTTTTCATTTCTTACCATCGTTATACCTCTCTTCTTTGGAATGCATTGGATCGGGCTTACCCACGTATTGTCAGAAATTGGGTAAATAATGCCTGCATCAAACCATTTAATGATATCTTTTTTTACAACTTCTTTCATTTTCTCATTCAATCTACGTTGTTGTTTAATGGACTGCTTTCCCTCATCTTTCAGCCTGATCTTGTACATGCAAAAAAAGAGACTAATGCTTCTAATATCCACAATGCTCTAGGTCATGGCATGCTTGTGTTGCTTTAATATTCCAATTAATTTCTCCTCTTGGCTTGCATTGAGAATTGCAGAGATAATTACTGGCAAGGTATCATTGTCACCAAGGAAAACATATTTTAAATGTGTTGGCAATGGTTTCAACTCCAAAGTCTGAGCTTTTTCAACCGATGGCTTGAAAACAGGGATCGTCCTATTGGTCAAATCCAAGGATTCCATCTGCCAACCATGTTTAAGCTAACAAATATTTACCTCAACCTTATGGTCGCAATCAGGCAGCAAATTGTCTTCATATGTCACTGCAAATTCTTCTTGCGCTATTGAACTACGCTGATTAAATTCTTCCGCAATTAATTATTCTAGGACATCAATGTGGTGACATTTCTCTTTACTTCTGTAGGGAGTTGCTTCGAAGACACTGAAGGTAACGTGTTCATCATTATGTCACATGATTAACTCACCTTTTAAAATGTCTATAAGAGTGTGACCCATAGCTAGAAATGGGCAGCCCAAAATTATGGGTACCTCCTTATCAGCTTCGTAATCTAGTATGATGAAATCTGCTAGGAACACAAACTTATTTACTTGGAAGAGAACATCTTTAATCTGTGACCAATTCCTAATTTTTTGAATGTTTAAGGTTTAAGGTTTAGGGTTTAGGTTGCGTTAAAGATCTATCTGCTAGTTGCAATGTCGCCGCAGTAGGCTTCATGTGACAAATTCCCAATTTTTTAAATGTTGACAAGGGCATAAGGTTGATGCTTGCTCCTAGATAGCAATTTATTTGTCAGTACAACATTACAACCTTCTGTGATCACAATTGTCTCGATGTCGGTCAATTTCTTTTTCTTTGACAAAAGCTCCTTCATAAATTTTCCATAGCTAGGAATCTGCACAAAAGCATCAATGAGAAGTATCTTAACATGTAGTTGTTTCAAGGTGGCCAAAAACTTTTGATATTCTTTGTCATATTCTTTCTCCTTGAATCGTTGTGGGAATGAAAAAGGTATGGAGACATTAGTTTGTTGTGGTATAACCGACTGCGTCGATATTGGCGGTTGCATCGACGATCTTGTAGGTCGAATGGTTAGCATGGATGTAAGTACTGGTGGCTCCTCTTCATTGATCTTTACTGATCCTTCTTCAAATACAACTTTTTCTTTCTGCTTTATTTTATTTGTGTCGACAGGTGCTCTATTAGAACTGCTGCTTTGTTCAACAGTTTGCTTTCCACTCCGAAGAGTAATAGCCTTGTGTTCATATTAGAAGCTGCCTGTCCTAATTGTGCATCCAACACTCAGATGGAAGAAGAATTTCCCTACACAATAGCTTTAGTTCTTGTAATATGGTCACGTATCAAAGCTTCAAGAGCAAGTAAAGGATCTGCTCGCGGCTAAGAATATTGTTTTTGCTATTGTTGATGTTGTCCTTGCATATTCATATTTGGTATTGCAGTCTACCGTGGCTTGCATTCGAGCATGTGGCTGCATTTGATCATGCTTGAGAATTGTAATTATAATTTTGCTGTTGATTGTTACTCCTTGTCGAAAATTTCCTTCACTCGAGGAATTTCCATATCGAAATGTGGACGCATTTTGATTCCCCCAAGGTTGTTGATTTCTGGTTGAATTGTTATAAGAGTTACCATACGAGTTTCCTCTCATGTTATTGACATAAAACGCTTTTTTGGCATGCTGTGGACAATCTTTATAGTTATGATTGTCGCCGTAAATTTCACAACAAAATGTCGGGACATCCATCTGTTAGGCTACTTGATTAGGGGCAACGTTACTCGCCCCTTTCAAGTTTTTGATCATGTTAGCCAACGAAGATACCTGTGCACTTAAAGCTGATATGATGTCTAACTCAATAACTCCAAGATTTGTCTTTACTTGAGCAGCTCGAGAAATTGGGTATTGAAAATCATTTTGCGTGATTCTCTTCAAAATTCGCATGACTTCAGCGTAGGTGCAATCCAACAAAGGACCATTTGCAGATGCATCGACAAGATTTCCTGTCTACTCATTTAATCCATTGTAGAAAATTTTGATCTGAGTTTCTTGTTGGATTCCATGCATGGGACAGCGTCAACGCAAAGTTTTGTAATGCTCCCATGTAGTATGCAGGTTCTTATCATCTAGCTGATGGTAAGTAGTAATATCATTCTGCAATCGAGCATTCATCTTGGCAAACCGGCATATTGCCCATTTGAATTTAACATCTAAAACATCATCGATTTTAACTTGAAATTCCCAGCTTGGATAGCTAGTCTAACAACCCCTGGTTGCAAGCCATCTAACACAGGAACAACAAAGTCTCTGATTGTTCTGTTTTGTATTTATTCTTCTTGTGGCAGCGGTGAATTATTTACATTTCGTGGCTATATTGGAGGGACAAGATTTTGTGGTGGCAACTATGATATAACATCATAACCAAGTAAAGCTATATTTCTTTGTTCTTATCTTCTCCTTTGAATGGTTCTTTCAATTTTCGGATCTAAGCTAACAATATTTTCAGGATTTCTCCTAGCGGTCATAAACACCTAAAAATTGAAAAATAGTCAAGAAAAATCAGTAACAAATAAAAATCAGGAAAAAAAAATAACTACAACGACAACTACAAAAATAAACATCAAACAAACGCCATCCCCAGCAATGACGCCAAAACTTGATCGCACTATGAACGTCACAGTAATAATGTGCAAGCAAACACTTGTCAATGCAAGTATAGTTGATAGGTGTAAAGCTATTAGATATCGATCCCACAGAGATGGTTGTATATGCTTAAATTTGTTCGATGCAAAAGAGGTCAAGATAAGAAAAATTATCAGAAATAATGTCAATGCAATTAAATCAAAGACTACAAATGAAATAATTAAAATTGTCAAAGCAAATATTGTAATACTGTGATATAATATGTCAAAGCAATTGAATAAGAAAATGTAATGAAGGGGTGAAGGTATTTTGTCAATGCAATTTAAGAAAATTAAAAATGTAAAACAATGATAAAAAAATGGAGGGATCCCTGACTTGATAAGTTGGCAACCACTAAATGTGACTACAAGGAGAATGATTGATAAATTGTCAATGCAATTAAACTTAATGAGATCTCACTCCTTTCGACTTCTCTGCTTATCAAAGACCCAAACACTTACATTAACCACACCTTCCAATGCTGGCAATGCTTTGCATTCGAGAACAAGTGGCCAGAATTCCTTCATGCCTCAAGCAACTTCCATTGTCTTGCCTGTTAATTTAACTTGCCACTGCACTTTCCAGTGTTAGCAACTGCAATAACACTTCTTTGATCAAGCAATTAAATCCAAAGATAAACAGATAAGAAGAATTGAGCAGAAATCGAAATAGATCTAAACTTAACAAGTATTTCCATACATAATTAAGTTCATAAGAATTTATCAGTGTTTTAGAGGAATTAAAGAACACGTTGAAGCATTCTATTCCTAGCCAACTAGAACTCTTCCGTAAATGCTCCTCTTGTATCGCACTTAGAACACTCCTCGTCAGGAGTAGATGCTACCTTCTCGTTGCATCAATTCACCCTCCAATAATTTTAAGCTGCCATAGAAGTAAGCTTAAGAAAAACCAGAATGAAATTAATTTGTCACGAGCTTCAAGATCTCCTTTCTCTTCTCTCTCTCCTCAGTATTTATCTTCACTACCCAGTATAGGTGTCCTTTTTTTCTCAGATCTAACTTCCTTACAGTTGTACAAGTTAGTTAATCCAGCTGTACACTCATGCAGATCTGGTGTATGCAGTAAGTAGTTGCAGGTTGTTGTCACATTTTTGGACGCAAATTTATACTTTAATTTGCTATGACAACTTTGACATCCTCATGCATTGGTACTTCTGAATATGTTCACACAGAAAAATGTCTGATGTAATTTGGAAGTACTTATGTGGTGACATGTTTTGGTGCAATTTTGGATCAAACTTGTAGCGACAGCTTTGAACACTTTCCTACTTTGATCTTCTAAGATAGATCCCTGCATTGATATCTCAAGATGCAAAACTAACACTAAATGTAACGAGATTAGTAAAATAAGTGGGATAAAATAGAAGAAAATTAACTGAAACATCACTAACTTAGAAAATGCAATTACTAAATATAAAATGATAAAAACGCATGCTAAACATAATACAAAGGGAACAATTATACTCTAAATAGGGAGAATTTAATGGTCTTTTCTAATGCTATCAATTAGCTTAATCTATCTAGCCCGGGGACTAATTTGTGAATCTGTTAAATGTTATGGATTTTTCCATTGATGATTTTTGTATATTCTTGGAATTTTATGATGGATTATTAATTTTGGTTGTTGAATAGGACAAATTCGTAAAGTAGTTTTTGATGATTTTAATGGTTAAGAACTAAAATGTTAAAATGATAAATTTGCAAGGACTTATGGTAAAATAATTGCAAAAGTGGGCTGTAGAATGACACTTAATTATTCAGCTAAATTAAAAGTTGAAATAAAATGGTTATTTTACATGTTTAAGGCTTAAGGACTAAATTGAATAAAAGTGAAGAGTTAAGGATAATTTTATAAAAATGTCAAAAGGGATTAATTGTATAAAATAAGTTATTTTACTATTGGAATTAGTTAATTTATCAAAATTATTATTTTAGATCAAGAATGGGCTGAAAATCGAAGCGAGGAGAAAATTATGGAATAGTCCCTATACTATATATTGCTACAATTTAATCATCTAAGTTTGTACAGTAAAGTAATTGATTTAGTTTATGTTTGTGAATGATTGAAATAATTTAAGTATGTTGTATTTAAATTTGTATGTTTACTAAATATTAAATTGTGGAAATGAATCAAATTGAAATGAAATTGTATTGAGGGGCATGATTGGAATTGACGTAATGATATAGTTGAATTCAGGTGACAACGAAATGCATAAATGATTATGTGTTGTGTTACGAATGAATTTATTTCAGTTGATATATGACAAATAGTAAATTGAACTAAATGACATCGATAGTTAATTCGACATTATGTTTGATAAACAAGGATTTTATGGATGTGTGCTCGAAATGGTATAATGTGATGAAAGTTAATTGAAATGGACATGATATATGAAACATATGAACTTTGTGAATAATTGGGACACAAAGGACATGTCATTAGGGGCTACAGTTTCGGGAGTTAGTCTTATATGGCTTACTGACGGATATTCTCTGTACTTGAGTCGTCATTACTAATTAATCCTGTAAGTTCGTATTATACTTTTTCTACATTGAAATAACCCCTTTAATTTTTCTATTGATGTTGTGCCAAATTAAAATGCTTAATGGTTTGAGAATTTGAGAAATGATCGAAAGAAAAGTTGTTAGGCTTCGGGCCGATGATCTATGTCGACACGATGATTGAGATTTTGCATATGTTGCAGATTCTTGATAGCTTGTGTGAGCAATATCGTGAGTCAACAACTTCTGATTGAATACAGGATATTGATTATATGGACCCTCCGATGGCTGAGTTCGTGCATATGTTACGGATTCTTGACAGCTTGTGTGAGCAGCATCGTGACCGGATAATTTGGACCGTATCAATGGTTGGGGTCCTGTATATGCTGTAATTTCATTACAGCTTGTCTGAGCAGCATCATATACTTGTTAAATTCTATCTGGGCTCATAAGAGCGATATACTGTTTGGCTCATAAGAGTAATATTTTGTCTGCCTCGTAAGAGTCTGATTCTGTCTGGGCTCGTATGAGCTAAATGTTCTGAAAGACTTGAAGAGATCAATTTGGTTCTAATTATACAAGATGGTGAAGATGTTCATATTACTCTCTCTATAATCGAATTTGTTGTTCTGTAAGTTAATGCTATTACGAACTTACTAAGCTTCGAAAGCTTACCTATGTTTCCTGTTTACTATTTTGTAGATTTGTTTTCCTGCTGAAGATCGGATCCTCAAGAAAAATTACACTATCCCAGGAGCATCTACGGTAGATTTTGTATCACTTGGCTTATATGGTATGTATTAGGATGACATATTTTGCATTACTTGAGTATGTTTAAGCTATATGAATGAACAAAGTTTAGAATTATGGAAAACATTTTGTTGATAAATGTGAAATGTGGTTTGGGTTTTGGTATGTGTTGAAAAAGCAATATGTTTAATTAGATAAATTAATAAGTTGGAATGGTAAGTCACTTGTATGTGTATTGATTGTATGAATTAGGTTGAATGTCTATAGGAATATAAATGGTTGTGAGATTTAAGAATATTTGATTAGTTAGAAGAATTTTGTGCACACTTATTTGGGAATTTGTAGCTATACATGGTTTGGTACCACGATCACCACACGAGCGTGTGTCCTGGAAAAATAAGAGCAGGTCTTACACGGGCTAGGACATGACTGTGTGGCCCTATTTTGCATATACACATGATTCAGTACACGGTCTCACACATGGTCTTGTGATGGTATTTTGGATGTGCCCACGACCTATGGCACGGGTGTGTATAACAGGGCACACGAGCGTGTATTTGAGACACACAGCCGTACGACCCCTATTTTGGATTTTTCAATGTTTCGTGATCTGTTTAAATTATGATTCAATCAAGTCCCTGTTAATGTGAAACGCTGTAAACGAGTATAAAATATTTTGATTGAGTTGTAATCTATTTTGACGAGTGCTACTATTTGAAATGATGTTTTGAATTTTATCTGTTTTCATTTGCAAATGATCTGAAGGACCTCAAGACCTTAATCAATGATAGTATCGAGTTTTAGGTGTTATAGTGTGACCCTATTTTGAGTACCCACATCGACAAACACACAAGCCGACACACGACCGCGTGCCCCTATTTCTCAAAATTTTTGACTTTTTTTAAACTTTCTTATTTGTTTTAAATTAGTCCTGAATTGATTCTAACCTATTTTGTAAGGCCACAAAAGCTGATTTAAGGTTAATTGTATAAGATTGATATGAAATATGTAAATGTATGTTTTAAGTTGAATTATTATGGTAACTAGAAGTTAAATGTTTGTATTGATCAGTAATGCTCAACCTTAATCTAATGACGGAGACAGGTTAGGGTGTTACAAAATGGGTCAAATGAGTCTCATTTAATATGTAGACCTCCATAGGATGCTATTTGTGATTTGGTCATGGGCTCTGAACTACAACCCGTGACACTCACCCCCATCCATTCTCGTAACGCTTTTTGTTGAATCCTTGATATGTCGGTGGTTTGATTCGTCTAAGAACTTTCTCGATGCCTTGGCCTTTTCTCGACTAGTCTCACTATCAGGTAGTCTCTCCCCTCAAAACCTTTTCTTCAACTCCCATCGTCGCTTAACCCGAACCATTTCACTCGTTGGTACATCTTGTTCGTAAGAGTCTACCGCTCTTACTCGCCCACATTATGACTTGCCTCGATCGGGATCCCCTTAATCTATATAACTAGGCTTCAACACACTCAAGATGAATATTGGATTAACCTTAAGTTTTTCCGCTAAATCTGGTTTGTAAACCCTTCAGCTTCCCTGCTTTTGTGCTTTAAAAAGGCCTATGTGTCCTTGCCAAAGTTTTTGAGATGTACCTCATAGCATTTACTCGTCTAAACTGCCTAGTTTGCATCACTACTTTACCACAAATTTTGGTGCACAACGTACCTCTCTTAAAGGTGGTAGCTCCACTGATAGCTCAACAACCTTCATATTAGTTTTCTACTCCACTAGCATTTCCAAGGGGGCTTTCTTAGTAAACTGATCTACCAAGTCAATGTTCCTCCCATACGAAAAATCCTTAACTAGTTGGATTGTTGATAGTACCTTAGTCTAAAACTTCATCTCTCAAATCACCAAGACCATGCATCATGGTTGTCGAGGATCTAAGATTGTTGGATTTGTGCCCCAAGTGTAATATTTTCATGTAAGAACACTTGTAATTTTCGAACAAATTGGCTAAATAAAGTTATTCATAAATTACATTAATACTTTGTATATTGTCCTCACATGGTTCCTGCACCTAAAGCAAATGTTGCTCATTGGTTGTTTAATGAGCAAACTAATTGAAAAACTAATATGTCGTTTATCAAGTCCATTAGGGAGATGTCTTGTCTTTGGCATCGGAGTGGATGACTCCCAAAAGATAGAGACATAGATGTGACTAACTAGACTGACAATACATCAGACTTGACCCAAGTAGAATAGATCCTAAATCCATTTATAGATATATTCATTTGAGACGTTCATAGTGTAGCATACGTAAATCTTGAGTGGATGACAGACTATATATGAGTGACTCATACACTTTGATGTATGTAAAAGACTGAGTTCGAATATATCATGAATTGAAAGCTGGTGCATTGGGTGTACGAATTTTGCAGTACATAGTGTCATTCACAATAGTGGAATTCATGGCCCGAGACATGGGTAAATGATATTCTCTCATTAGCATTACATAGTTGATGAAAAGTAAACATGGCCATGAGTCTTTCGTCTTTGTGATGAATGACTTAATTACTATTTGATAGTAATTGAATTTTCATGAAGAAAGATATAATGGTTATCATGAGATAAAATAGGATCATATTGGGAGAACGAATTTTATCCCAAAGAGATCAAAGATATCTTATGAGGGTAAGACACTTATAACAATGTCATTGGACGAGCATTAAGTAGTTGCTTTCATAATGGTTTGTCGTTAGGGAGAGCTCAATCATGATACTATAGTGGAATGACTTCGTGAATAAATGAATTTATAACTAATAGGCGAAAAGTTGGAACTTAATTATAAATCATATGAGCCCTAATTACATATGTCCAATCGATCCCTCTGCTAGCTCATTGAATCTAGAAATGAATTGTATGTTTGAATATAAATGAACAGAATGAATAGGAAATGAGAAATGAGAAACATTCAAGAATGATTATGGTTTTTTTTGAAATGGAAAAATAGAATAATTTGGAAATGAGTGTAGGTTTCCAAAATGGAAATGGAAATGGAATTGATTCATTTGCAATTCTATATGGAATACTTAAAAATGATCGGAAGAATGAGTTTATGTTTTTGAGCTGTTTTAAAGCTAAAAAATTAAAATAAATCATCCAGTTACAGTGAGAAAGTTGTGTTATGAAATATTAAACATATTTTCTTGAAATTTTATCGGGGGTAAGTTTGTCAAATTTTTATATGGGTAAAATCGTCATAATTTTATTAGGGGTAAAATCGTCATAATTTTACTAGTGGTAAAATCGTCATAATTTTCTTGAAAATTAAAATAAACCATCCAATTATAGTGAGAATGTTGAGTTATGAAATATTTAACATATTTTCTTGAAATGTTACCTGGGGTAAATTTATCAAAATTTTATAGGGGTAAAATCGTCAAAATTTTATTAGGGGTAAAATTGTCATAATTTTACTAGGCATAAAATCATCAAAATTTTACTATAGGTAAAATAGGAATGAGAAATTTGTTTAATATATAATGTTAAACTTTATTTTGGCAAATAGAAAAAACTGAATCTAGTTGGACCCGATGTAAGAGAGGACTAGAACCCCTCATATAACATGATGAGGGTGGAAATCCTAACAGGAATACTTGGGTGTGTCGTCCACCCCACTCCTACTCTAAGTATAAAGTTGTTGTTTTTTTTTATTTTAAATAAACGATTACAACTCAAAAAGGGTTCCACATTCTCTTCTTATAAATGATGGCACCGTAGGGTATAACAGACAACTTTGAGCGATTGTTACTCTGCCAAAAAGTAGAGAGAATTTGTTCTCAACTATTAAATATATTTTCTCAAATGAACAATTACATCAGTTTCTATTAAAGAAAAGAGAATTTACTTTTTCATCCTAAATAAAATAAAGAACTTTTTCTAGGTATGTGTTTCGATTCAATTGGTTCGAGCCCACACTCGAAGCAGTTCGTGGTACGAGAATAGAGGAGAAGATTGTTTAGTTGAAGTCGAGAATAATGAACATCAATGATCGCATCTGTAACGTCACAACAGTTATGCAAGTGGACATACGTCAATGCAAGTATAGTTGATAGAACAATTCTATCGGATATTGATCCCACGAGGAATGGGTTCTTGATGTTCAGATGTCGAAGCAACTAATACTAGAATTAGATAAAATGTGAGTAAAGATGTCAGTACAATTAAGTCATATCTCCACACTAAAATGATTAATACTGTCAATGCACTCAAAGTTAAATGTCAAAGGTCAAATGTCAGAGCAACGGAAAGTAAATCAAAATGATTTGAGTGATAAGTGTTGAATATTAAAATGCAGAAAATATAAATGTGATCAAGTCCGAAGATATGGAGTGAATCACTGATTTTGCTAAGTCGCAACGCAGGATGTGTCGACAAGGTTTTGAAAAGATAAACTGCCGCAACAATGAAGCTCCAATGAATTCTTACCAATAACAATTCCCTGTTTAGTCACTACTCAAGTACCCACAATTACTCCACCTCTCGGTGTGAACAACGTTATGTACCCAAGAACAAGTGATCAGAATCTCTTTTAATCCTAAGCAGCACTCGTCTAACTTACTTGTTAACCTAACTTGTCATCGCATCTCTCGATGTCAGTAGACTACAAAGCCACTCTCATGTTTGATGCAGTTAGATCCAGGAATAAACATATAAAAAGCATTAAATAAGAATCAAAGTGATCAAATACTAAAAGATACTCTTGTATTCATTCATATATTAATAATAGTTCATCATCCATAAGAAAGGAGTTAACGAATACATCAGAATAAATTATCTCTAGGCTACTCAGATTACCCGCTAACTGCTTCTCTTGCTTAGCATCAAGCACTCCTCGCCAGGAGTTGCTACTCGTCGAATCAGTTAGCTCTCTGGTCTCCAACAATAAATTCCAAAAACACAAAGTAATTTGCAAATTTAATTCTTCAACTCTTGATGATTTTTCCTCCTCTTCTTTCCGCTATTTATAGCCTTCAAAAGTTACAGGTTTCATCCTCCTCTATTCTTAGATCCAGATCTAAATTTTGTAGCTGTCAAAGTTAGTTACAGTACAACTGTGCACTCACGCATATTTGATGTTTTCTTCAGAGATCTGTAGGTTGTTGTTGGATTATTAGGCGTAATCGGAGATCGTTAATTGCGGCGACAACTTGTGATTTTCCCACGCTGGTGCTTCCAAGTGTGAATTCAATTTGAGTTTACTCATTCGAGGTTCAGGTTCTGTGCGATGACATCTCTGGTTGCAATTCCACGCTGATCTTATGGCTGCATTCTTCTTCCAACATTGATCTTCTAGGCTGAGTTCCTGCGCTAATAATTCTAAGGTGCAATACATCGACTGCTTGTGGCAACATTAGTACAAAAAGAGATAAAAATCAAGAATTTAAATTAAACTACAATGAGTTAGAAAATATGAAAACTAAGTATGAAATGCTTATGATGCATGCTAAATAAGGTACAAAAGAGACAATTAAAACACCAATTTAGGGAGAAAATATGTGTCATTTATAATGCTATCAGTCAACTAAGCCAAAAATACATGTATGAATTAGATTTGAGTTTATTGCTATAAATATCACAAATTGAGTCGGTTTTCAAAATTTTAATTCTCTGCTTTGTAAGAAAACCGTTTTCAAACCGAGTTTTTCCTAATAAAGATATTTGTGCAATCAACAAAAATAACCAAAATAGCATTTATCTAATCGAGGAATTTCATATCAACCAGGAAATCATAATCATCTAAATAAATTACCTTGAAATCTTCAATGCCCTTCCACTGACCGATTTGTAGCTCAACTCCCATAGTTGGTACCTCATTGGAATTCACCGTCATGATTGTCTTTGTCGATTTTCTAACTAAAAGACCAAGTTTAGCCCATGACTTTCTCTGATATGAACAAGTTTGATGCTTTCATGTCAACACGAGCACTCTTTTTCTAGCCTACGATGTTGATGTCCATAAACATCAACCCTACCTACTTGTGATCCCTCTTTACAGGAACGAGCATCATTGATCTGAGATTTGATAACCTATCCTCCTTAGGATTTGCTCAATCTTTTCCAATGATCGCGACTACGCTTTAGACAGTCCCACAACCTATGCGGCCCACAAAACAGAAAGCACTTCGAAACTCGTTGGGATGTCGTTTGCTTTCAAGATAACATTTTAACCAATTTTGATATATTTTCAACAACTAATAACACAATTTAATCAATAAAAAATTTCTTGGTTCATTAATCTTTCAATCTAACACGTATATTCAAAGTATTAGAAGAGAGAATGAGTATCACCAAGCTTTGTTACGAATGATATGATCGATTTTCGATGTTGTTCCCATCATCCACTGTGTTTCCTTCACCAAAATTTCATTGCCTCACTCGAAAAGGAGAGTTTTAATCCTAATCCTAAGAAAAAATGGGAAGAAAATAATGAAAATAAAATATTAATGGCTAGGAAACGAAGAAAACATTAAGGAAGCAAAGGGTTTGGAGCTTTGGAGATGTAGAGTTGCATAGAAGAAGCAAGAAAAATTGTTTGTGGGTTTTTGTAAGGGCTCATCATAACGAGGCCTTTATATAATCGTCGCCTCATCGCAACATCGAGCCTTCATCGTCCTAACGTTGCGTAACATTACGAGTTCCAATGTCATTATGCCACGGCTCGTTATGACGTGGAGAACACCTCATTACGACGTGGGACTAAACTTGATCATGGGCCATGCTACCCGGCCCGACCCGAAAAATGGGAGGGTTTGGACAAAAATATAGCCTCGAAAAATGGGGCTGGAAAAAAAATGAGGCCCAATTTCTAAACGGGTCAAGCCTCGGGTAAGAGTTTTTTAGCCCGGGCCTGGCTCGACCCGACCCGAATAAATTACCATTTTTCATAAAAAATTATATTGTTGTTTTGGTTGCTATTTTGGTTTTTTACTATTTTGGTTATTGTTTTGGTGCTATTTTTTAATTGTTTTGGTGCTATTTTGGTTTTGTTTTTTGTTGCTATTTTTTTGTTGTTTTGTTGTTATTTTTGCTACTAGTTTGGTTGTTATTTTGGTTGTTTGGATGTTATTTTTATGCATTTTTACTATTGTTTCACTGTCTTTTTTAATATTATTTGAATATTGTAGAACTTATGTTTTATTGTTAATTTTTCTACTACTTTATTTGCAACTATCTTAATATAAAGAATTTTTAATGTATTTTAAATTTGTTTATTTTTTTAATATTTGTTTTAATGTTTTTAAGTGTATTTGATATATTATATATTTTTAAATTTGTTGTGTACAAAATATAATCTAAAAATAATAATATGGGTCGGGTCAGGCGGGCTCGGGCTTGACTACTATAATTCGGGTCGGGCTTAGACAAATTTTTATGCCCATTTTTCATGTTGAGTCGGGCCCGGGCCTAGCAATTAGGCTTAAAATTTTGTTGAAGCCCGACTCGAACCGGGCCCGACTCGACCCACGATCAGCTTTAATTGGGACTTCTCGTTGGGACAATATGAACTTCCTCATCCTAACATTACTATCTATTTGATTGTGCATTGAGTTGGCTCATCGTGATGTCGCTGAGCCATGTTGATACGTGGAGTGGGTTCATCAGGACAACACGACACTCCTCGTCTCGATGTCACAAGTTGTTTCGACCTCTTTTTGCGCAAAATTTTAACTTTACAATTCTTTTATTTTTCCCCATTTTAATGGACTCGAAAATCACTGAAAACACTGAAAAATACTTGAATTAAAAATGAAAACACAATAATTAAAAAAATACTTAAATGAAAATAAAGAATTTAAAATTAAAAGAAGTATAGACAAATGTCCTTTTTCATAATCGGGGCGATCTATATTACCCCCATAAAAGAAATTTTAGTTGGTTCTCGAGACTTTGATCCGTTGTTTGTTCCTCCAACCTACACCATCGATCGATTCTATTGATACTGCCTTGTCTTTGACCAGCGCAACATCCACATCACAAGTCACTTGATGCCGAATCTGAGCCAACCCCAAATTATTTTTTCATGGTATTATTAATTTGAGCCACTTCATCTCAATGTCGCGTGAGGTTCTATTAACTCGATATTCATCTTTATCATCAAACGAAAATGAGACGAACTCATCGATTTCTTTGATTTACACCTCTTTAGTTTTGGCCAGAAAGTGTATCAGCTCGTGTACACTCTCGTTCAGAAGTTGGTTAAGCTCAATGCTAGTGATTATGTCTTCTTCTATGTCTATATTTATGACTACGTCTATCTCTATATTAATTGGATCAGAGCCGCCTTCGACTATATTCAATGTCTCCCCATGGTCTCTGGTTCCAAACTCTTGCTGACTATTATAATCTAATTCGGAGTGATTGACGACAATAAGGTGGTTTTCATTATCCAAGTTGGCAACATCGTGTTCAATCTCTTCCAATGAACTATACACCTCCATCTGAAGTGTCAGTTATTTTTGTCATTTCCAATATTTGTGCCATTAGTTCTTTTATTTCGATCACATTCGCAGTATGGGTTGATGTGGTTGCCTCGCACAAAACTGTCTCATGCGAATTACAAGAGAGATTGGTTGGATATTCGGTTGTCTTTAATTGGTCTAATTGTCTTTAGACTTCCTTGGTTTTAGCTTGGACTTCCAACTTAAGGTGGAAAGACTTATATTCTTCCGACTCCAAGGGAAATTTGTATGAATTTTCGTAATCTTCGCACCTTTGATTGTGATTTTGTTGGTTCGTTGAGGCTTCTTTCGACCATTGTGATCTTTGATTGTTCCTATGTTGCTCATACAAATCCTGGTATACCTTATCATCCATGATTAGCTCCAATTCTTGCTGAGCTGGATATCCAGGAATGTCATATTCTTCGTCATCACTAAATTGGTTTGTCAAAGCTCCGTTCATCCAACTTGATGCTTCGTTAATGTACCCATCCTTATCATATCGTAAATACCTCTCCAACTCTTGCTGATTTTTACAATTTGGTTTAGGATGGTTGATAGTAATATAATGGTATTTGCAATCAGAATTGGGAACATCATGCATGACTTTTTCCAATGGAGTCATTGCTTCGTTTCTTCGTTGGAGCAGCCCAATCATGAACAATATTTGGTTGTCCTTAATTTCCCATTGTTCATATACTCTCTCATTGTAGACTTCATCATTATACCTTGCAAATATCTTACATTCCTCATCCCAACTGATATCATCACCAATTTCATCATCTACGTCGCAATCCATGATTAAATTAAAGGCATAATGAAAAAATTAGCCTCTAACATTTGGGTGTTTGGTCAAATCTGGTTCTTAAGGGTTTTTTGGGATAACTTTCATACATAAACTTTGTTTTTTGGTCAAATTGATCATTTTTTAACGGTCATGCTAACGTGGATGTTAAGGGACTAACAACACTGATGTGTAAAAAAGTTTTCCACCTAGGCGCCACACGTATGTAGATGCTGATGTGGCATATAAGGCAAAATAATGTCACATCAACAAATGAATTTAAACTTATAAAAACAATTAAAATTAAAAAAAACATTTAAAATTTTTTTTAGCCCTACAATTAACTCAATTAAAACAATCAAAAAATTAAAAATTTTAAAACAAATTAAACACTAACAAAAAACAAAATATTAACTTTTGAATCAGTTAATAAAATTTGAATAAGTTAATCAAAACAAAATATTTCCATTTTTTCTTGTCCCCCTCTTTCTTTTGTTCTTTGTATTTTTTTTCTTCTTCCTCATCATCCAACATAATCTCATTCAAAATTTCTTTTGAATTAGTTAATTTCTTTTTCATGTTTTTTCTTCTGAGCATTTCAAAACTTATTTATGTGTTTGAATATTGTATTCAAAGTTTGATTCTTAAGCTTTTGAAAACCTTAAACCTATTGATGAAAGGCTAAGGAGGCTTCTGGTGATGCTGAGAACAAGTTGAGGAGGCAAAGGAACTAGTAACAATGTCGTTACCAAGGTAACAACAAAGAATCGATGCCTCTATTGTTCATTGGATCCATTACGATTTTTAGGGTTTTCTAAATTCTTGTATTTTATTTATTTTTTCTGAGTTCTTGCTCTCTTTTTGAGTTGTAAATTTTTTATTTCCAAATAATTTTAAAACCATACCCAAAAATTAATTCGTCTCAGTTTCTCAATTTCATCGTTTGGGTTTTCTTTTATATGTCTTAGATTTTGTTGATTTGCTTGGTTTAGAATGCAAAGCTATGTCTGAGTTTTCTTCTATAAAAGCATTTAGTTTTTTTTTTTAATTTCTTCACAGAGTAAAGGAATTTCTAGTTTGAGAAAAAGGAGATATTTGTTCGGTTATTATTTGAATTAGGATTAGTCTAAAGTCTGTAGAATCGTTTGACTGATATATGTACCATTCAGTTATTTGCTGGGAAAAAAGAAAGAATTGGGAAGGAGGATGATGAAGGAAAGAAACAATGGAGATGATGCTGATGATTTTAAAATAATTTTAATAAAAGTCCTAAACTTAACTCAATCTCATCTTCTTATTCTTCTTCCTCTGTTTCACCATTTTGGGAAAATTGGTGGCTTGATAACATGAAAATGGGGAATAATGGGGAAATTATTTTCAGATTTCAAAAACCCAGATTACCAAAAAATGGGTTGTAGTTGTTTGAGCAGATGAAGGGTTTATACATTTCCATATTTCATTTGGTGATTTAAGGTATTTTAAGGAAGAAATAATGGGAAAAAAGATGAAATTGAAAATTAAAATTATTTAATAATTTTATTATTTCAAAAAAATAATTTTAATAATTTTAAAGTCATCTGCTGACATGACACATAAGACAAAATAGTGCCACATTAGCATCTTCATACGTGGACTTGCCTAGGCGAAAAAAAACTTTTGCCAAGTCAGTGTCGTTAGTTCCTTAACGGCCACGTCAGCAATATCGTTAAAAATGACCAATTTGTCCAAAAAACAAAGATTATGTATGAAGTGATCCGAAAAAAACCTTAAGGACCAAAGTGACCGAACACCCAAACTTTATTGACTAATTTTATCATTATGCATAAATTAAATAGCCGACAAGGTATCTAAAAATATTTAACTAAATAAAAATAACAAAAATAATGAAAATAAAATTAATTAAAAATTAACACGCTATCTAACTCATTTTTCTTTCAACTAATATTATTTACAAAGCAATTAAATTAATAATAATTTTCACCATCGCAATTCCCAACAACAGTACCGACAACTTGATCACCTCCGAACGAACGAATGTTTAAAGTTAAAATCGTGCAAATAAATATATATAAATTAAGTGCGGTATCTACAAGCAAACATGTCACATTTTAATATAAAAGTGATACAAGAAAACACCGATAAGTATTCCAAGGATCATACTCATGAGATAGCAAATTGGAGAAATTTATTATTAAATTAATTACCAAAAATAATTATTAATCTAATCGAGTTACAAGTTAGTAGTGTCGATCCTAATTAAAGTATTAATTAAACTAATGAAATTATTTAATCTAAAATTAACCTAATAGAGTTACCTATTCCTACTGTCAACTATACGAGCTCTCAGTCTATGATTGATTAAATCTCTAATTATTTAATTAAGCCATTAATTAACCTTAATCAAGTCTTTATCACCCTTAGCAAGAATACCCTCTCGGTCTCATCTTCACTAAGGATTACCACCTAAGTCACTCTTTTGGTCTCTTCCTAGGCATACGAATACCCTCTCGATCTTATCACTTGGCAAAAGTTATACACGGCAAGGTGCACTCTCAGTCTCACCAGTCTAAATATTCTATTAGGAGCATCACTTCCTAATATACTAAGTACTCTTGAATAAACACTCAATTTAAGATAAATAATTACTTAATCAATAAATCAGATCCAAAATCGAAACATGCCAAATATAAATAAAGCACAATAATTTATTCATTATTCATACAAATGTTAATTGATAAGGTTAACGAAAATATAAATAAAAGAATAAGAGATAGGAGAAAGCTCATGATTACATATAAGCGCAATTTCGGAGCAATCCACACTCGCAATCGTCTTCACATCGAAAAAGGAAAAATTTCGCGTAAGCACACATAAAAAATAAACTAATACTAAGAACTAAATAAAACAAAACTATTTAGTCTTGGTCTAACCCAAAATCTAACCATCTCTTAGGTGACTCTGAGACAACTTATATAAGCTCAATTTTTGCTTGGTGCCAACACAACCCTAGATACCCTTTAATTTTAATTAATATAATATACTATTGAATGCTTAGGGTCTAAATAAGGAAATAATTCAAAATTGTCGTCTAAGGAATCAATCGTATTTTCCCATGATTTTGTCACGTAGTCGCAATGTCAAGAAGCCCACATCATGACGTCATCCCCATTTCCGCCCTGACAGCTTCGACGTTCAGTATCGCGATGTTGCATGATGGTGTCGTGACACTACCATCGTCCTTTGTGTTCTTGGGCTTGAATTGACACCCTACACACTCAAATAGTCTATCAGTCATTTTCGAGGCCCGGATTGGCCTAACGGGTCATTAAAACACCAGAAAATGAGTAATAACGTTTATTTTGCAATAAAATGAATCTAAGGTAATAAGTTTAAAAATGTAATAAATAAACATAAAACTGGTAAAAAAAACTCGTTAAGTGCCAAAATGACTAATTTTTCACAACGAATTATGACATATCGCTAACTCTCAGTACATTTTCCTATGCAAGTCTATCAAATGTATAAACATGATTTTGAAACTTACTTACAATAGAAAATCTAATACAATCTCAAAAAATAATTATTCCATCAATAGTAAAGAAAAATAAAAAAATACATGACAAATATGGACTCATGGCACTCAACATCAGAATCACGATCTAATCTAAAGCCATAATCGAAGGGGTTGCTTTGAGGATTTTTTATCCAAATCAATTAACAATATTCAAATTCCTAGCAACATGGTCTTCCATAACGGGTTATATATTCACCAAATAATCAATATAACCCAAATATAAGGTTCAATAAATTGTTAACATCTAAATATGAAAATTGTCTCAACACATATTTGGTGGATAGGGAAGTGAGCACTTCCTCTAATATCAAATTGTCAGTTCCATATTTTTCAACAAATTGTAATTTTATTGGTAAAAAGATTCTGGAAAAGTAGTATTTTTTGGTAACTTTGAGACATATTCTCGATAGGTAAAGGTGGAGGGTTGAATAATAAAATTGTGATTTTATATTATACTCCATGAGACCTTTACAACGGTATATCGTATGCTCAAAATGGATGAGTGATAAATGAGAAATTGATGCTCAAAGTAAGTCATTTGTTAATAAGTTAAGGAAAAGAAAAGCTTAGATCCTACATTGGTTAGATACCAAGTGTGAGATGTGTTTATATATGAAAACCTACCAAGAAGTTATTGAATGATTAAGCTTGAAGCCTTGTCTTGCATGCAAGAGGTTGTAGATCAAAATTCATTGAGGTTGTGGCGCACTCGCACAACATGAACGACGCAAAATGTTCGGACCAGTCGGGCCCAAAAAGGGCTTTCATATATTAGCTCAAATATATATATTTTTTCCTCGGCAGATATTATACAGAATCTATTTTAAAAGGAAAAATATCTCAATCTCACATTAAATGCCTATAAAATCCTAAAGAATTCTTTAGAGACACCAAATGGGTTTATTATTTTTTTCACTCTCGAAAATTATTTTCCTTTCTCTCCAAATTTTCCAATGTTCCAATGATAGAAGAAGGCAATGTTGATTCGTTGATCACTACAGAGATACTACTGCTGAGATCATTGTGTTGTTGTATCCTGGGAGACAGACGATCAACGTTTCTCGAAATACCTTAGGAGCGGTCGAATCTGTCTTAAGTAAACTATGAAAACAGGCCTCAACATCTCATAAAATTCGATACTTTTTATTTGATTTTTGTGTTTTCAAATCTTGTTTAATGAATTTTTTTTTTAGATCTAATGTTTTAAATAAATATAAATATGGTGTTTAAATATGGTGTTTTTATATAAACATAAATATTTGCTTATATTATTTTTTTGAGATCTTGTATTTAATATAAATATTTACATTTATATGTGTTTTCTAACGTGTTTTGTCTAACAATCTTAAGACATAATTATATTTTACAATTCTCTAATTCGAAACGAACGAAACACCAAGGTGAAAAAAAAAATGTATTCTGTTTGTGAATAAAATTAAAATTAGAAAACAATCTGTTTCGGGATTGATTCCCGTCGTTCAATTGATTTGATTCTATTTTGATTTTGTTTCCAAATAAGAATTAAGTGAATAATTTTTTTCCGGATTTATTTCCCGTCGTTTAACATATTTTATTCTATTTTGATTTTGTTTCCAAAACAAGAATAACTTGAATAAATCTGTTTTGAGATTTTTTTTTTTCCTGCCATTTAACAGATTTTATTCTATATTTGGATTTTATAATAATTAATTGAATAATTCTGTTTTAGAATTTATTCCTGTAGTTTAGTAGAATTGAATTGGATTTGGTTTCCAAATAAGAACTAATTGAATAATTCTGTTTTGAAATTTATTCCCGTCATTCAAAATATTTTATTTTGATTTAGTTTCCAAACGAGAATTAGAATTAAATAATTTTATTTCGGGATTTATTCTCGTCGTTCAATAGATTTGATTTGATTTTGATTTAGTTTCCAAACAAAAAATTAATTAAATTTTGTTTTAGGATTTAATCATGTCATTTAAGAGAATTAATTTTGATTTTATTTCAGAATTTTAATTCTATCGTTTAACAAAAATCAAAGTATAGTATAAACTGAAAATTAAATTTTCTGTGTTTTGTGGCCTTAATTGTGGCTTTAAATTGTGAAATCAAAGAAAAAGAAAATTATCAACGGTAAATTAAAAAATACAATATGAGAGTGCATGTCTAGTATTGGTTCTTTGAAAGACTTGGTATTTAAGCGTGCCAAGTGCACCACCTCTTACCTACCTGGTGTATTGTTATTATTCTGTTTTTCGATTAGACCGTGCAAACTTTTCTTTCGGGTTTTAATTTATTAAATTCTTGTCATTAAACAAAAGTTGATAATATTTCTAACTCTGGTTTTGTTTTTGGAATATTAATTGAAAATGGAAACTCTCACCAATTCATTCAATTCAGGATTTGCTACGTTGGTTCTGACTCAGGCTTCGAATCTAAACCCAACGACTTCGGTGGTTGTAAGTCACAACGAGAAGCTTGCGAAGTTCTGTGGGTAGAATTTCAAGACATGGCAATAGAAGATACTATTCTATTTGACCATGTTGAACTTGACAAAACTTTTGAAGGGTGATCCTCTTACTATTAAAGAGGTGAGGTAGATGCTGTTACCGCCTTCACTGTTGTTGAAGCTTGGGAGCACTTAGATTTCTCATGTCAAAATTACATCCTAAATGGATTGTCAGATGCACCGTACGAAGTATACAGACAACTAAGGAATTATAGAAGGCACTGGATCATAAATACAAAATCGAAGATGCTAGAGCTAAAAAGTTTTTAGTTGCCAAATTCTTGAATTTTGTAATGATTGATTCAAAACTAGTTGTGAATCAATTGCAAGAACTTCAACTGATCATTCATGGAATTCTTGTTGAAAGGATGGTCATAAATGAATCCTTCTACATGGCAACCATTATTGAAAACTACCCCCTGCTTGGAATGACTTCAAGAACTACTTAAAGCAAAAAAGAAAGGAAATGATAGTGGAAGGCATTATTGTCAAACTTCGAATTGAAGAAGACAATAGAGGTGCTAAACAAAGGCTCACCAAAGTAGCAAATGTCTATGGTGCTAAGGAAAACATGGTAGAAGTCAAGAAGGACTTCAAGAAAGGAAACACAACATCAGAATGGGTCTAAGCTGAGACTAAAAGGTGGCGTTTCCAAGAAGAGAAAAATTTCAGGGAAATGCTTCAATTGTAAGAAAATGGGGCACAAGTCATCTGACTATAGGCTTTCAGAGAAAGTCAAGGCTGAAGAAGCCAATGCTGTGGAAGAAATTTCCAATGAAGTGTTTGATATAGACTTATGTGTCTGATATAGGCTTTATCTGGGAAGGGGATATGTAATGTAATCTTTGTAAAAGCAATGACAATGAATAAAAATGTCGCTTCTTCCTTTTATATGTTTGAGTCATTTAATTTATGGTATGGTAGGCTCGTACTTGTTAATTAAATACTTTACAAAGATTACTTAACTTAGAGCAAATTCCTTCGTTTTACATTAATTTTATTCATAAATGTGAAACATGTGTTGAGGAAAAATGAATGAAGTCTTCATTTCAAACTATTGAAAGAAGCACATAATCACTTGATCTAATACATAGCAATGCTTGTGACTAAAGATTTGTTCAAACGAGAGGAAGGAATAAATACTTTATTACCTTCGTTAATGAAAGCACAAAACATTGCTATGTGTATTTGCTTAAGTGCAAAAACGAAGCTAGAGAGAAAGTTACTCTATAAGCAAAAAACTGAAAACCAACTTAATAAAATGGTGAGAAGTGATTGTGGTGATAAATATGTTGAACCATTTGGTGACACCACCATCTTTTTTCCTCAATTAATGGTAGTAGTCGAACGAAAAATTCAGATTCTAAAGGAAATGATGAGCACATTGTTAGGAAGCTCTGGGTTATCAAAGAACATGTGGAGGGAAGTTTTCCTATCAACTAAATACCTTTTAAAGAAGGTTCCTCGTAAAAAAAAAGAGAAGACGCTATATGAGTTATGGAAAGGTAGAAAATCATCCTACAAAATTATAGAGGTGTCTTACAACCACTTGAAAATGTAAGGGGTCTTGCTAACATAATGATAAATTGAGACATATGCGTCGTCGACATAATACCGTTAGAAAATTGATCTCAAACGGAGTTATCTCTATTGATTTTGTAAAATCAAAAGATAACATTGCAGATCCGCTAACTAAAGGCTTAAATCGAGATCAATTTTATAAAACATCGAAAGGAATGAGACTAAAGCCCATGAAAATAAAAGGCACTATGTGAAGGAAAACCCTACCTAGATGATTGGAGATCCCAAGAAATAGGTTCAAAGAGACAACCTGCTTGCATAGACCTGTGAGATCACTGTGGTGGTTATTATCCCAAGTCCATTCCTATAATGTAAACAGTGGCTAAAAAATGGGATAAGTTAAGCTATGCTTTTAATAACTATTATGTGTCTCGGTACGTCGAACAACATGTGTAACACCCAAAACTCGAAAACCATCATCGGTTAGGGTTCTGGTGTCTTACTATTCATTTATCACTATTCATCTTTAACTTGGTACTACTCGAACTTTACTTTTTATTTAAGAATTTCATTTCACATGTTATATATATCATTATTTAATTATAAGCATAATTTAACAAGGCAAAAAGATCATTTCCAAGATTTTTGGAGACTTCTACCGATATCTGTTAAACAAGTACCGGTAGTAGTCAAGTTAGTAAACAATTTAGAAATAGTACAAACTTCTACTGATACTTGTCATAGTTCTACCGAGACAAGTGTAACATCTACCGAAACTAGTAATGCTTCTTCTACCGATACTAAGAACTCTGGAGAGCTAAGAAGTCCTACCCTGTAACTTCTATAGATATAAGTATTCTAACTACCGATACAAACATGCACAGAACTACTGAAACTTAAAATGCAACTATCGATACAACCCAAGTCAGTAAACAACCTCTCTCCTACCCTATACTTGTACCAATACATACAAGAGTTGTACCGAAAAAGTATGCAGAATTCTCAAATTTCACACAAGTTCATTTACAAAACTTCATTCGTAGACATAAGGTGAAATGGACAACACATTTGTGTTCAAATACAATACTTAGCATAATATTTAAGTATTAAATGTCACAACAATTCATCAAGCATTCAAAGTTTGACATTTAACCAAGGATCTACAAGTATCATAGTCTCAAAATAGAAAAAAAAATAACATAATCCTAGTATCTGTCATATAACCGAGTGATGTAAATACTATCGAACGAGCTCTCGAGATAGTGTGATGTCTTCAAGATGATTCGATATTCAAGTCGTAAAATGAAATCTACAAAACAACAAGTTCACTAGTAAGCATCATAGCTTAATAAGTTCGCAAAGTTTATCAATTCACCGAATCACATGTGGTAAACAACTCTATAAATCTAATGAGCTAAAACAAAACTGAACTTCAGTGATCGTTATTCGTTTTACTCCCTGTTGACTCAAAGATCATGATGCTCATTTTACTCCCTATTAACCTAGAGGACATGTTTGTTACCAGTATACGATGCTATTCTTAGCCATCGATACAATATATATGTTCCTTACGATGCTGCTCACATTAACCTGACGAGAATATGCGCTCAAGTGTAAATCTTAGCCATCGTAGGGCCTGTAATCCATTCTTCGATTCTATTCACTTTACAGTGACCCACGATGCCTTAAAGAATCTACAACAAATGCAAGACCTCAATCATCGGACCATTTAACTTTGGCACAAGGCTAGGTAATTCTTCTTCTATCTTTTCCATCTTTCACAACTTCAATTTGTCGTTCCAGTCATCAACAACTATAAAGAAGGCTATAACAGTCAGGTTTTCAAAGGTGTCAAAAATAGTGGTTTCGAGACCACAACTTCGACAAGTCGAGTTATGAATATTAATTATTTAATATTCGTGACATCATTAATATTATATTAAATGTTGGTTAAAAAATTTTATCGTTTAGTTAGTTAATTAAACAAAAAGGACTAAATTGTAATAGATGTGAAATTAGGTTCTTAGTTAAATGCACTAAAAAGCTCAAAGTAGCTAAGTGGAAGGTCTAAAGTGGTTATTAAGCCATATGAGATAGTAATGGACGATTATAGACATTAGAATAACTAATTTTAGTTAAAATTAAACAAGGGTAATTTGGTAATTTGGTAGTTTGGTAAATAAAACGATAATAAAGAAAACATGATAAAATTTCATCATCTTCTTCATTTTAACAAAAGAAAATAAGAAAACCTTAGAAAACCATAAGCAAGGTTCGGCCAAGCTCAAAGTCTAAATTGGTGAGCAAAACTTCGTTCGTTTTTAGTAATTTCTATATTTTTTAGTCCTTATTAGCTTAATCTAACTAAAATAGGGACTAGTTTGTGATTCTTTCAAAAGTTAAATGTTTTTCCATTGATGAATGAGCTTATTCTTGCTAGTTTATGGAAGTTTTAGAAGCTTGGATATGAGATTAGTTGGTTTTGTAAAGTGATTTTTTATGAAACTAGAGTTTAAGGACTAAAATGTGAAAACAATGCAATTGCTTGTATTGTTTTGAATATGTTAGTTGATTGTGTAAAGAATTTATTTTTCATGTTTGGTGTTAAAAGGACTAGATTGAATAAAAGGAAAATATTAGGGGTAAAATCATAATTTTTCCAAAAAAGACTAAATTATGTTGAATGACTCAATTATGTGACTTAATGTGTGAATTGGATGATTTGTGGATGTAGACTACGATCGTGTTCCAGATCACGAAAAGTGAAACTATCGAAGTAGTCCCTGAAGTCTAATTGTAACTGCAAGTTAGTCCGGTAAGTTCATAATGTAAATTTTACTTAATATTCTTGTATGTATATTGTCTATGTTCAACAAATTAGAAGCATTTGGCATTAAAGAGATCAAAGAAATGAAACGAAAGAGATAGTAGGCTTTATGCCATTAAAAAAGTACCGACGCGATGATTGAGGTAATGCATATGTTGCGAGTCTTTGACAGCTCGTGTGAGCAGCATCGTGATTCAAAAAAAGAGATATGAATCTGAAATGGATTATAGGCCCTTTTGATGGTTGGAACTGATGCTTTATGCATACTCCCGACAGCTCGTGTAAGCAATATCGTTAGGGAACAGTTTACAGACAAACACCATACCGATGGCTGGGGTACCACATACGTTCCTTGATAGCTCATGTGAGCAGCATCAAGTACGGGGAATAGAAAGGTTATAGACAAGAAAGTGAAAGATTACAATTGACTCGAGGAAGCAATGGAACTATCCTAACTCGGTTGAAATATAGTTGCTATATACAAATGTTTGGTAATTCTTTGAAACTATCAAACTTACTAAGCTATGAAGCTTACCAAAGATGTTGTTGTTGTTTTGTAGATTGTTTGTTGATTGAAAATCGGATCATCACTTCTCAGAAGTCACACTATCGCATAGCTCGTTGGTAGTTTTTACATCACTCGGTCTTATGGCATGTACTAGGATGATGTTATCTTTTGTTTTTGTAATAGAAGTGAAAAAAATCTTATTATGTTGATGGAATGTTGAAAGTAGAAATGCATATAGTGTAAGTTGGAGTGTGAACTTAGAATGCCATGTAATGACTTGGGAAACTATGTATTTTGTGTCATGGCCTAATGCATATTTGAAATCATGTATGTTTGAGTTGATAAACTTGTATTTTGTCATAATTCTTGAGATTTTGCATACTTGTTTCAGTAGAACCCATGCATGTATCGGTAGAAGTATAGGGTAGGAGAGAGGTTGTTCACTGACTTGGGTTGTATTAATAGATGAATAACAGGTATCAGTAGTCATGTGTTTAGAAGTATCGATAGTATTACATACTTGTATAGGTAGCAATAGCAGGGTAAGATTTTAGCTCTTTGGAGTTTTTAGTATCTGTAGAAGTAAGACTTGTATCGGTAGGAGTCTACACTATTCTTGAACTATTTACTGACTTGACAACTACCGATACATGTCCAACAGGTATCGGTAAAAATCTCTAGAAATGTCGAAAATGACCTTATTGCCCTATTTGAATTGTGCTTATAATCAAATAATGATTTGTAACGTGTAGAATGAAATTCATTAATAAAAGTAAAGTTCGAATAATATCATGTTAAAAATGAACAGTGATAAATGAATAGTAAGATACCAAAACCCTAAACGGTGATGGTTTTCGGGTTTTGGGTGTTACAAAGGCAGTTATAAGTAGTTACAAGTAATAATCTAACATTACGAACTTACCAAACTAATTTTCAATTACAATTAGACTTTAGGGACTACTCCATTAATTTCTCTTTTTCGCGATTTGAAGCACGATCATAGTCCAATCAAGCTTTAAAAGTTAACAATGGCACCCTAGTTTTCCTCTTCTTTTCCATGGAGAAGATGAAGAAAATAAGTAAATTTCTCCATTTTTCTATTTTAATTATATATATATAGTCAATAGCAATTTTGTAAATATTTAGACTTTCATCATTAAGCTTTAATTAGGTCATTTTTAATCTTAATCAGACCTATTTATACTTAGTTTGGCTCATGCTAACCCACCACTAACATTTCCCTGGTTAATTTACTCATTTGATCCTTCTAATTAATCATCTCTACTTTTGCACCTATTACAATTTGGTCCTTTCTATTCAATTAACTATCTAAACAATAAAATTTCTGAACCAAAATTTAATATGATACATATAACACCATCAATATTAAAATAAATAAATTTATGACTCGACTCGTTGGATTTGTGATCCCGAAATCACTGTTTTCGACAACACTAAAAATCGGGCTGTTACAACATGAGTCACCTAAATGAGAGTAAAGTGGGGCTGATTCGAGGAGACTATTGGGGCATAGTTCTCTCAAACTCTTGCAGAACCAAGAAGATGTTCATGGCCATGAGAACAAAAAATTTTGTCAAAGAGGTAGTTTTGTGAGGTATATTATCATTTACACAAACGATAGAACAATTCAAGGAAATCATGTCTACTGGGCAACTAGTAAAGTAAATATACTTTCACAAGGGAAGGTTCAAAGGGGGAAGTCTACCTATCCTATGCAATTATCGATCATAGATTCTATCACCACATCGAGTCAATGGTTTTCGATAAAACTATCAATTTTTTATTCATGTGGGGGATTATTGGAAAAATGCTATCTTTTGGTAACTTTGAGACATATTCTTGATATGTAAATGAGGAGGGTTGAATCATAAAATTATGATTTTATATTCTACTTCATGAAACCTTTACAACGGTATATCATATGCTCAAAATGGATGAGTGATGAATGAGAAATTGATGCTCAAAGTAAGCCACTTATGAATAAGTTGAGTAAAAGAAAAGCTTAAATCCTACATTGTTTAGATACCAAGTGTGTGATATGTTTATATATGAAAACTCACCAAGAGGTCTCGAACGTAAAGGGGTGCAGATCCAAACCCATCGGGGTTGGAGTGCACCCACACGACGTGGGCGACGCGAAATGTCTAGACTGGTTGAGCCCAAAAAGGGCCTGTGGATATTTTAGCCCAAATACGTATTTTTTCCTCAGCAAATATTATACAAAATCTATTTTAAAAGGACAAATATCTCGTTTGATTTGTTTTCAATTAAATTGATTTTTTATTTGATTTGATTCTATTCAAATTGATTTAAAGGCTCATTTAAATTAGATTTTGTATCATTATTCAGAAAAATTTCTTAAATTCCTCAACATTGAATGTCTATAAAAGTCTAAAGAATACTGTAAAATTATTTAGAGACACACAAGAAGTTATTATTTTTTTTCACTCTCGAAAATTATTTTTCCTTCTCTCCAAATTTTTCAACCTTCTGGTGATAGAAGAAGACAAGGTTTGTTCGTTGGTCACTGCAGAGGTACTACTGTCGAGATCATAGTGTTGTTGTATCCTAGGAGACATATGACCAACGTTTCTCCAAGTACCGTAAGTGCGCCCCAATCTATCTTAAGAAAACTGTGAAAACAAGTCTCAACATCTCGTAAAATTCGATACTATTTATTTGATTTTGGATTTTCAAATCTTGTTTAATTAATTTGTTTTTCAGACATGATGTTTTAAATAAATATAAATATTTATTTAATATGATTTGTTTAAATATGGTGTTTTTATATAAATATAAACATTTGTTTATATTATTTTATTGAGATCTTATATTTAATATAAATATTTATATTTATATATGTTCGTTAACGTGTTTTGTCCAATTAAAAATACTATTATACAATTTAGTCTAAAATTTACATTTTATTGATTCTCTGATTATTGCTAATACTATTCATTCTACCAATCATTTGATTTAATTAACCAAACCTTCTCAATAATTATTCTCTTTTTAGTCCATTTAAATTGAATAACTTTTTCATTTTTTCTTATTCTATTTCAACAAACTAAACCATCTATGTTGCAACAAGTCAACAATATCTATTAGCATAATCTTATCTCTGATCAATAAATTAAAACCGATTCATTATCAAGCTCTTTTTTTTTTTTTTTTTGTAAATTCTTCAATTCTGCTTTTATTATAAACTGTTCTCGTAATAATCTCCGCTAGTCAATGACAAGAGTCTTGCTATTTTCAATTTGTCATTTTTACACACGAATTGATTCTTAATTCAATTGACATCAGTATAGCAAAATATAGATTCGAATATATTAAAACGTATTTATACTTTTATTTAATGATTAGAAAAAAATTATGAATAATTTTAAATATTATAAAAAATAACAACGAAAGTATCACATGATTTGTGTTGCAACTCTCACAATAGTCTCAATTCCTTTTCAATTTGCTGAAACTCCGTCAAAAAACAAGTCGACCATAAAAATTCACCCTCACCATAACAATGACCCTTTTTTTCCTTCGAAACAAGTACATGTTCTTTACACCTTGGCTTTTGAGCTTTGTATAGTTTTTTGTTTTTATATATGTACAATGACACACCCCACTTTATCCTTCTCATCAACTCTCTTGTCATGAAAGGTTTGCTCCTGGAAATGAAACAATTTTTCAAACCTAATATCTCCAATGGAGACCTTTATAGAGATGATCAAGAGGGCAGCTCAAGTACTACTATGTCAGGAAATGGTGATACCATGATCCAAACCTCCGGTTTTCAAAGATTTTTACATGCCAAATATCTCAACCCCGCTCGGGCGGTAAGAAGTTAGGTTCTATTTTGTTTACAATTTATCTAACTTTAATTTACTTACTATATAAATGAACAGCTTTACTGCTCCTACTATGATGCAGGTTTTGGCTGAGATGGTGGGAACTTTTATTTTAGTGCTTTGCATCAGTGGGATCACAGCAAGCACTAATCTAAGAGGAGTTAGAGCAGCACTGCTAGAGTATGCCACAACAGCAGGGTTAACAATTGTTGTTCTCATTTACTCCATAGGATCCATATCTGGTGCTCATGTTAACCCTGCACTCACCATAGCTTTTGCTGCATTTGGCTACTTTCCCCGGTCAAGGGTGCTTTATTTAATATCCACTATCTACAAATCAAACACTGTCAATTAATTTAGGTACCAAGAAATTGGTAAAAAAACTATGGAGGCCCTTGTACTAGGTGCATATTGCATTTTGGCCCCTCTACTCAAAAAATGAACAAATTAGTCCCTGTATATTAGATCAAAAAGCAAATTGATCCTTTTTATTAAAAATTTCATCAATTTTTACTATTGAAAACTGGTATGACTGGCAAAATAACCAAACATTGACACGTGGCATGTCATGTGTATCTCATGCTGACGTATAGGGACCAATTTTTTAACAGTAGGAGTGAATGAAATTTTGAACATAAGAACCAATTTACTCTTTGATCTAATGTATATGCACTAATTTTTCCATTTTTTAATAGAGGGTAACATGCAAATTGACTCTTAGTATAAGGTCCTTCATAATATTTTTACCCAAGAAATTACATCATTGTTTGCTTCTTCTTTTTTCTAACAGGTACCACTTTATATATTGGCACAAATTCTGGGTTCAATTATGGCAGCATTAATGGGAGAGTTTATCTATGGCATAAAATCAGATATTATGACAACCCGGCCTGGCCAAGGCTGCCAAGCCGCCTTCTTGGCGGAGCTCATCGCGGATTTCATCGTTGTGTTTGTGATTGCAGCGGTGACACAAGAAGCACGTTCAGTAAGGCCAAAAATACTGCAGTATGATCAGTTGTAGTATGTCAAAATTAAACAATCCATGATGACCATAAAATTTATGCAGGTTGGTCCACTGTCTGGACTGGTTATTGGAATGTCCATTGCGCTAGCAGTCCTCATCACAGGGTGAATACTAACTCTCCAATTTGCATTGGCCATTGGCTGAACTTAATCGACATTCATAGCTTCCTTTTTGTGTAATTTTGGAATGCAGGCCTATCTCGGGAGGATCACTGAACCCAGCAAGGTCATTGGGACCTGCAATTGTTTCAAGGAATTTCGATAGAATCTGGATATATCTGACGGCACCTGCAATCGGAGCTCTTTTAGGGGTTCTCATGTATCGATTTCTGCGTCTCAGACCCATCTCATAAGCAAATAGCGTCTCAGACTCATTCTCTACCTTTTAGTTTTACTAGTTTAAACTAATGTGACATCTGTTGCATGTAATTTTACATGTTTAATATTTAACCAATTTTTAGAATAGTTTATTTGTAATTACAGTAATTAGCGTGAAATAATATTTTTATATGAATTATTGAATATAATTAAAATATATTAATTTATCAATTCAAATATTATAATTAAAAAATTTTAAATAATAATTAAAACATTTTTAACATATTTAATATACAATACAATTTTCGTTTAATTTGCTTTGAAATCTAGTCAAGTAATAACTCTATTTTACTTTAATAAAATTAGCAACATCAAAATTTTTTAACTAATAACTGCAAATTATAATTATCACAATTTTTTCTATATATGCTTAAAGTTCTATTTATATAACAACTCTATTTTAAAATTAATACAACTTTTTTTTTCACTAATAATTGTAGTTTAAATTCTAATTATTAGGATGGTCTGATGGTCAAAAATATTTACCGCTCTAGGTGTGATTTAAGTTTTAATCGCGCTAATCATATTTGTTGTTTGCGATTTACCCTATTATTATAATTAAAAAAAATTCTAATTACTTTTTTTAAATAACAGTATATTAATAAATAAATGAATAAAAACAATCCAACAACCGTAATAAATGAAAAACTAAAACCCCCTAAACAGTCAAACCCCCATTAGTAATTATCACCATTTTGATTTTATTCCAACTTTTTAAATTAATAATTTTAAATTAAACATTATAATTATTTTTAAATATGAATTTAATAATGTGAAGAAAAATAAGGAATATTATATATAAAAATATATTTATTGAACTAAAAAACTTGAAATTTTATTATTTTTAATTTATCCAATTATATTCAATAATTTTATAGATTTATAATTTTATTAATTAATAATATATTATGTTATTTTTTAAGTAGAGCTTTTAAAAATATGATCAAATTAATTAATTTCACATTAATATATTATCATTTTAATTACTATTATTTTTATTATTATCATATAGTGACAATAATAAATTATTATTCTAAGTTCGATTTAATAATATAATTAACCATAATAATAATTCGCTAAGGAAATTAGAACTCGGAAACTACTAGTCATAAATGTTTAAAAAATTAGTGTACTTCTTTTTCAATCTTAGGTTTGATCACATATTTATTAATATTTTAAAATTATTTAATGTAAAATAAATAATAAAAATAGTTAATAATTAACAAACGCGTATATATGGCTTAATGATATTGTCTTTGGAATACAATTAAGAGTTTAAAGGTTAAAATTGTTATGCTATTAGTTCTGGCTCTCTTAAAATGGAAAATTATTTATTTAGATCTTTTAAATTTTTTAAAATTTTAAATTAGTGCTAGTGAAATTATAATTTGACTCCTTTAAAACTGATAAAATTTTGATTTAATTTTTTTTATGAATTACTTTAATATTTGAATACTTTATCAATGAAAACAAATTACTATTAATGTTTTTTTTTTGTTGTTGTTGTATTTTTCTCAATTAGTTCACATGGTACAACAAATACTTGTTGATTACTTAAGCTAAAGCTGATAAAAGTTGCATAGCAATCATCTTTTGTATGTGGGGATACAACATTATATATTTGGAAATAAGGTATAAAAGATATATTGGTCCTTGCTAATTATTTCATTTTGATTTGAAAAAATTATAATTTGATTTAATCCTAATAAAGTCAAGCTTAAACTCCAACATCAAGTATCTTGATACTTAATTTGAGCAATTTGTTATTTAGTACAAAGGGATGAAACAATGTAGCAATTGAATAAAAACTCACATATTTGTATAGATTTGTTATTTGTTAAAACTTAGATATGGCTCCATTCAAGTAACTAATAGAAGAGTAAGTGTTAGAGTTGTGCGAATCGAATCCTTATTAAAGAAATAAAATACAGTGGCAAAACAAAGGGATCTGTGTAGGTATGAACCATGCTGCACAAGTAGAATCCATATAGAATTACACTTCTTCTATTTAACATTTATTATAATAGGATTTTTTGTTTGAGATTTTGAGTGAAGAAAATAGATTCGGAGACGATATTGAATTAAACAGTAGATTTCGAGGCACGGATGATGCTTTCCAAAGAGAACTATTTTCCCTCACACAAAGTTACTAGACAGTTAAGACAAAAGTCTTTCCGGAATACAACAAAGTTTTGAATTTCCTTTGATTAGTAAAATCGCGGAATTCCTTAACTCTTACTCTAATTTCTGAAAATTGGAATTGATTGTAATGTGATTTGTGAGCATCATAGTCCATCTATTTATATGCATTCAATGGACACTTTTTGAAGAGTCACAACCCTTTATTTGATTTCCATTGGACATAATTCTTTAAAAAACATATCTCATGGAAATCAAATGTAACTATTGAATAAATCATCACTTTTAATAAATGAATAATTATGAATTTGCAATCTATGAATTTCCAACATATTTTTCAACATTTAAATAGATGTAGACGAAACTCCTTTTGTATTATTTGATTTTTAACATTAGTGAATTTTCTTTTCCTCTACTCTTGGTTTTTCCCGAAAAAGTTTTCACATAAAATCTATATGTGTTTTCATTTTCTTATTGTTTCGCTATCATTTCTATTGTAATTATCAAAATTAGTTTTAACAAGCAACCATATGTGTTCTTCGATACATTAAACAAGCACAAGAAAAGTAGATGGAAGAACAGATTAGACAACTTCTATTTCAAGGAGAATTAAAACAACATTAAAAGCCATAAAACACACTTTTCTAATGGTTTATTTCACAAACTTAACTTTTTTTTACTGGAGTAATTTGAATCCAAATCACACCTAAAATAATGAACACCTTTAACTATCAGATCAACATACGAGATTCCTTCACAAACTTAACTTTAACAAAGGCGAAGGAAATCAACTTTATTTATAAGCATAAAGAACAAGGAGAAGAAAAATAACTCATAGTTTAAAACTGTTGAATGATTTATTTGCATCAGTCCTTGCCGCGCACTGCCATCACTTTGCTGCTGCAATTTATTAATTGTTGCGGTTGATTGTTTTGATTTATTGCTCCTCACTTGAATCATTTTCGGATATTAATTCACCAAATTAAAATAGATATTAAATTGATTTAGAATAATAAAGATTTGTTTAATATTAAAATTAGACTAATCGTCATGGAATTGATAATTTAGATATAGTTTTTAATGAATTCGTATGTTTTTCTTCATCGAAGCGAAAGAGATTTGGCAAACCACATAAGCTAAGGGTAAAGCGAAAATTATCGAAGACTAGTTGATTCTAAGCAACTAACACTTAGAAATTCTGCTTGTGGTTCCTATCTTTTAAATTATTTAATATTATTAAACTTTAGCTAATAAGTGAGTCTATTTTTTTTAATTTTTTTGTACCAAAAAAATATTGAAGACAAATACAAAATATAATAATGTAAATGATGAAATTTTATTAAATCAATATGTTCGAAGAAGTACAAACATTAATGACGAAATAATTACACTAAGGCACTAGAACCCAGCAGTCTCCCACTTTTCCTATCAAAGTAGATGGGTCACATTTCACATATCCATACCCTTTACATGATTTTCAAAACTTTTAACCACTAGAGTCTTAGTAAATAGATCTGCAAGGTAATCCTTAGATGCGACTTTGACTACATCAGTTATTCCATCTATCACTGCCCCTCATATAATGTGGTATTTTTCAATCAATGTGTTTTGTCCGTTTATGATATTTGATTTCCTTAGTATTCGCTACTGTCGCACTGTTATCACAATGCGGTGTGGCAGCTTTTTATACTATGAAT
Organism: Kokia cookei; assembly: GCA_039519145.1. Lineage (NCBI taxonomy): Eukaryota > Viridiplantae > Streptophyta > Magnoliopsida > Malvales > Malvaceae > Kokia > Kokia cookei. The sequence continues at coordinate 22,815,375 of CM076906.1, forward strand.
GACTTAAAAATCTATTTAGAACTTCTAAAGCCAAATTGTTTCTCTTGTTGTCTCAAAAGTGACATGTATTTGGCCTCCATAGTGGAGTCGTCAATACAACTCTGCTTGACACTTCTCCACACAATTGCCCTGTTGTCTATGAAAAGAACACAACTCAATGTTGATCCCCTCAAATCCTTACATATTAGAAGTCAAAATCTGTATATACAATGAAAGTTAAATCTCTTCTAGAATATACAAACAATCCCTTATTCTTCGTAAATACTTGAGTATATGCTTAATTGTTTGTCAGTGTCTTAGATCAATATTTTCTGATATTGACTCACTAATCCTACTGCAAAACAGATATCTAATGCAAAACAGATATATGCATATGTGCACAACATAGTATACATAAAACTTCCTACTGTCGAAGCATACAGAACCTTTCTTATTTGCTCTCTTTATTTCACTGTCTTAGGACAATCCTTTAAAGAAAGATGGAGGCTAGATATAGAAGGTTGTGTACCTTTCTTTAAATCGTTCATTACAAAGCGTTCTAATATCTTGTCTAAGTGTGAAACTTGTGATAAAGCTATCACTTTGTATTTCAATCCCTAAGGATTTGAATTCCTAAAACATAGTTAGCTTCACCCAAATCCTTCATGTTAAACTGTTAGGTTAACCATTGTCTAGCCGATGATAATGTCACTGCATCTTTCTAAATTAGTATAATATCATTGATGTAAAGAATTAGAAATACCACCTTTCCATCCACAATACATTTGTAAACACAAGATTCATCAATTTTTTTCTCAAATCCAAAAGTTTTGATCGCTTGATCAAATATTTGATTCCATGTATGGGATGCTTGCTTATGTCATTATATGGATCTAAGCAATTTGTAAAATTTATGTTCGATTCTTTTAGCTATATATCCAATGGGTTACACCATATATTTTTTTTTCTTCAAGATAGTCGTTTAGAAACATTGTCTTGACATCCATTTGATAGTTCTCGTAATTGACAACAGACACAATGGATAATACAATGCGGATAGACTTGAGCATTGCTACTAGATAAAAGTTTCCTCGTAATCCAAACCTTATTTTGCATATAACCCTTCTCTACAAGCCTAGCCTTATAAGTTTCAACATTTTTTCCCGCAATCCTTTTCTTCTTGCAAATCTACTTACACCTTATAGTTTTTATCCCATCCGATAAGTCTACAAGTTTCCACACTGAATCGAACATCATAATATCCATTTCAAAATTTATAGTTATTTCTCAAAGCTTGGATCAACACTCTGCACCACTTCATCTTATGTGAGTAGATCATCATCTTCTTGTTCGATAGACTTCGTGTTAAAAACAATACCATCATACATGAAGAAATTTGGCCTTTTTGAGACCCTCACACTACTATGAGGCACCCTATGTTGCTAATTGTTTTCAAGTCTACTATTTAGGATAGGATCTAAAATAACAATCTACTTCGATAGGTCTTTTTATTTCCTAAAATTTCCTCTAGTGACAATCTACTTCAAGATTTACAGTTGTCTATGTAACTTTCCTCAAAGAAAGTAGCATGTATCGATTCTTTGGTTGTTTGTTCTTTTGAGTTATAAAATAATCCACCCTTTATTACTTTCAGATAGCTAAAAAAACATGCCCAATTATGTTCGTGAATCCAACATTTTTTCATTCTTGTCCAATATATGTGTTGGATATCCCCATATCCTTAACACTATGTTTGGTTCATGGGAATTGCTATGCAGTTTCGTCCAAATTCTAAGGGGACTACCCATTCCATTGTTTGGTTCAAAACATCCCATGGAATAGGTAATTTTCATTCCCTCTCTATTTGTTGAAAACATTGAATGGCTATTCAGTAGTGAAGGCATGTAATGGTTATTCAGCAACTCATGGAATCACTTAAAAAAAAATTCTTCCCAACGTACCCTTAAAAAAACCTTTATTTGGAAAAAACTTGGGATGACTTTCTTTCACCATCTTCTTCCAAACTTTCACTTTTCATCTTTCTATCAAATTAAGGGACAAGATACTAGAATCCAAGCATTTATCTCTCTGCATGAACATGACGACTCTGCTCTGAAATCCAAGCCTTTTCTTTGTTTCCATATCTTTGCCTGACATCTATGAATCTTCCTTTTTCTAAATTTGATGCTTTGCTCTTCAAGGTAATTGCTTTTATTGATTTGGGTCTGATTCAGTTTTTTTATTGGTTTTACTATCTGGGTTTTCTCTTCTATTGAATTGAATGCTTTTTTTTTTATTGTTAAAGATCAGTGCTTGTTCATGAATTTTGATTCTAACTATTATTGTGTTTGTTGCATATTATTTTTCAGGGTTAGTCTAATCTTTTGGGTTTTGAATTTACTTTAACTTTTTGAGTCCCAAACTGTTTAAGGTATACTATTTTCCTTTTGGGGGGTTTTGTGTTTGTTTTATGCTTCATAGCTTTGATAAGCAAAGATGGATTGTTTTGGGATATAAAATTAGGAATTACTTCTTGTGAGTTGAAAGAAAAGTTAAATCATGTTAGGATTATGTTGTTTGATAGCTATTGTTGGTATAATCATACTGGTTTTTTTTTTTCTTGAAAGAAAAGTTGTCTTGTTTTGTGAAAGAAAGAGCTGAAATGTGAGTGGAACAAGTTAAAGAATATTGAGTTGTTGTTTGATATTCAACAATCAGCTGAACTTACTTTGAGATTCTTATTGCATTTTTTTATATTGTAACTTCATAGCCAAGTATGTGATGTTGTAGTGTTTGTATTATAATTGTCCTATTATTTGTTGGTATGTAATGGTCTACAGTGATGATCTCATGCTTGGTGGCAGGTGTCCCGTAGGTGTTAGACTTAGGTTCAAATAATAATAAGCATCCTAAACCCCATATGGCCATGCGTATTTGATCAGGCATACACTTTGTGCCCCTAGGTACAATGCATAACAAAGCTTGCTCAGTTGAAATCCTTAATTTATTTTCTTATAACTTTCTTCATTAGATGTACTATTACCAGTGAGAAAGGGGATAACATCAAAGTCTCTACTTCGAGTATTCGACAACATGCATAGACTAGAAGGAAAGCATACATAGCCAATAGAATTGAAATAAGTTTGCATTTTTTGTTAAAACCCTGAATCAATCCTTAGAGTTCATTATCCTCACTATATATCTTAAGCTTATTATATAAATTTATAGATGTGCATGCAAAATATACATATATTCATCGGGTGTCTTGGATACTACTACGGTCAGGTACTAAATTACCAGCATTTCAAAGTTTGTGGAACTGAGATTACCTAGGAACTGCCCAAGTTTAGCCTCTTTTAGGTTTTAAAGTCATATTAATTATATATATATATATATGATTTAGAATGAAACTCCCTTAAGTTATTTTAATGGTTATATTTGTATCTGCTTTGATAAACATTCTCCATAAGTGTTTCATTATTTGCTGCAAATGCAAGCAACAAATTTAGGACCTTAGACTAAGAAGAGCTTGTTTTACAATTGCAACATGTATTATATAAATATCGCCATTAACTCTGGAAATAGACTTCACTTGCATTGTCCCATCTTCTCTTATATCTACAGTCTACACCTTACGTTACAACCAAAGAAGGTGACAAAGAGAAGAAGAACAACGACAACAAAGTGCAGTCAAAAGTCTCAAATTCATAAACAACACAAAGCTTGGGTTTCGCTTTTCCACAGTGAGTTTTTTTTTCACTTAAGATACATGTGCTTTTGCAAAGAAGGAATATAATATAGTAATCCCTTTCAACCAAGTCTGTTTTGGGTTTAGGCTTTCAATTATAAATAAAATTTTGTTTTAAAATTAATTTATAATGTGATTTGAAGATATCCAACTTAATTTTAATTTGCCTTTTTTAATATAGTTATATTTGGCATTTCATAATCAATTGCTTCTTCTCAAAATTCTCAAGGAGTCAAAAGGAAATGGGTACATGAAGAAGATGCTGCGTTGGTTGCTTGTATGGTCGACTTGCATAATATTGACACCTTTAATGCAGATACGGGATTTAAGGCCGGTTGTTTAAATGAGCTGGAAAGAATGATAGAAAAGGCTTTACCTCATGCTATGTTGAAGGCTAAACATAATCTTGAATCAAGGATTAGGACATTGAAAAGGGATTGGGCAATTGTTTACGACATGATCAGTGGAAGAAATAATAGCGGCTTTGGTTGGGACGAGCATAAGCATATGGTTGTTGCTGAATATGCTGTGTGGAACTCATATATAAGTGTAAGAATTGTTTCCTATCTTTTATTTTCTTGTTTTGAGCAAACTTATATCTAATGTGGATGCTTTATTTTTTTTATAGAGTCATAAAGCAGTCAGTCAATTTAGACATCGTAGTTTCCCTTATTATGAGCAGCTTACTTCCATATATGCAAAAGATCGAGCCACTGTGAATGATGCTCAAACAGCTGCAGATATTATTAAAGAAATTGATGTTGAGGATGTAGCTACTACAAATAACCTTGAAAAATAAAACAATTACTATGAATGTGAAGATGATGTTTCCTTGGATGAGATGGATGTCTCTGCTACACAACCGTAAACGTCGAAGCCAAACCAAGATGGTTTCACATCTTCAAAAAAAGAAAAAAAAGATTTCTGATGGAAGTGAACAATTTTCTACTTCAATTACTAATGTTGCCATATTTTTGGGGGAAAACATACGAACTGTTGGAATTGAATTAAGTAGGAGTATTGCCTCCGAGAAAGTGATTCAAGAAAGTGCTCAAAAATTGTATCCGACCTTATGTGAAGTAGAAGGATTAACTGAGGATGAGCGATTTTGTGCATTGAGCAAAATCCCAGACTATCCAATGCAAATGATCGTTTTCTTTAGTTTACCTTCTTCTATGCGATTGGAATGGGTGAGAAGATTTCTTTTTGACCATTAAACATCATGGTTGTGTTGGTGGTGTTTTGTTAACTTTTTGTATATATAATATTTGGATGGTAATATGCCATTAATAGAATATCGCAAACTGTTGTAACTTTTTGATGATATAAAATTTAACATATAGATTATGACATATAGATTTTGTTTGAATGTAAAATATAATTCTCAAGCTATTTATACTTCTAATCTTTTACTTTTTAGTTTAGAAGATAATTAAATTATTTATTTCGCTAATGATATTTTAGCACATTAAATATGCATTACAGTTTAAAATTAATAAAGAAGGTTATATATTATTTTTTTAATATTATATATTATAATTTTTATTAATTCATATTTTAATAATAATTATATTAAGAATGTTATTAAATTATATACTATTTTATTAAATTGTATTTAATAATAATCAAGTTAAAATATGATTAAAAATATTTATTTTTTATTATGTTATATTTAATAATAATCTTATTAAAATTTAACAACAATAACAATAATCATCTCCCTAAAAAAATTCTGCTAAGGGTATTCTAGTTATTTAAGTTTTTTTCCTTATGCTATTACAACATCATTCCATTCAACCAAACACAAGAATACTATTACAGCTCTATTCCATTTCATTCAACCAAACAACTGAAATACTAATTACAGTTCTATTCCATTACAGCGAACAAAACATGGTGTAAGTGATTTAGGTTGGACTTATTGTCATACCACATCTCGTATAGAATCTTAGGATCTTCCTTAGTTGATGCATCATTCAGAATATAGCAATACATTTATAACATATATTCCCAAAAGGATACCAGTATGACTAACTTAACATTGAACGAACTATATATCAGATTATGTTACTTTGCAACTACATTTAATGTCAAAATTGATGCTCCAAATGGTTCCAAATCATCTCCAACGACTATAAACAACCACAAATCATTTTCTTGCTATAAATACTCATCAAGAACACTTCAAAAATCTTGAAATGGACATCCAAGCTAAAAGATCAAGAGAAAAACCTTCAATTCTTTATTCCTTTCATTTCCTCCTGTACATATCTCTTACGAGCTTATTGTTAGATCTTTTATCATTCTCATTTTCATTTATTTAGTGAGTCGAACTTGTAAACACCTACTTTTTCTAAAGGTTCATTTGTTTATATCTTCATTTCACCATTTGTATATTGGGAGAGCTTCTAGTTGAACCATAAAAACTAAAGTGATTTTAGATTAATCTTGAAAATCTCAAGGGTTCTAGCTTAGTCACAAGAACTAGGGAAAGAGGTTTTAACTTAGGTTTTCAAAAGTTAGAGATTGTAAAGGTTATACCTTATCTTTGAAAAGTATCAAATCTTATAGTAAATTGAGAAAATCCTTAGTGATGGAAAGTCAAAGTAGTAGAAGAAGGGTATTGGGGCCGAACAACTAAAAATTATTTGTGCAACATTCCTTCCTTTGCTTTTTCATTTTTTAAGACTTTATAGAATTTTCTAAAATACCAATTTACCCCCTCTGGATATTTTCGAACCTAGTAATTATTTATTTTTTAAATATTTTAATTAAAGCTAAATTGAATTATAAAAGATATTGAACATAAATAATATTAAAATTTGATGAGATAACACTATTTCATTGTCTAAAACTTAATATTTTTAGGATCATGTCAATTATTCTCAAGAAATAGTTTTAACTTATAAAATTTTAAAATTATTTGAATTCGTTTTTAAACTCATCTAAACTTAAACTGAATCGAATTAAAAAAAATTTATATTCAAAATAATTTGAGAGTGAAATTATCTAAAGTTATCTCAATCCAAAAATAGCCAAATATGAATTTAATGAATCCCATCAAATTGTCTAAATAATATTAATGCAAAATAAACATTAACCTAAAATAAATAATTAAAAAATAGTCTAATCACAACCTACCCAATCAATTCCTTTTGTGACCATTAGGCAGTGCCCAGTGATTGTGGCCGCTGTCCATATGTGGCCCAGTTTATTACGTGTAAACCACATTCACTGTTGCGGAATAATCAATAGTGGACCAACATTTTAGGAGGTGCGGCGCCTAATTGCCGAGAATGGCTAATGGGCCTCAACTGGCCATTTTAACATGTAATAGAAAATTTAAAATTTCAAGTTACTTTTTTTTTTTAATTTTTACATTATTCTAATTTATATTATTTCAATTTCTCTTTTGAGGAAAAAAAACGTTTTTTATAAAATTAATTAAAAATTAATTAATTACGAAAATGATTTATTTTTTTATTAAATACGTAAATGACTTAAAATTTACCGTAAATTTTGGTGGAATCAAATAATATAAAGCCACCAATTTTTTTAGTGGAGCCATGTAAGATGACGCCACCTATATAAATATCAGAAAAATAATACAATTACAAAAAAAATGAAGGCATTTTAAAAAATTTTCCTTTTTTTGGTGAAGTCATTCTAAATGGCATCACTAATTCCCATTATTTATGTACTTTTTTTTGTTTTGCTTTTTATTTATTATTTTTTTTTTAAAATTTTAAATTTTTTGTGAAGTCATTCTAAATAGCGTCGCCAATTCTCAATTCTCAATGTGTACTTTTTTCTTCTTTTTGTTTATTATTTATTTTTAAATTTTAAATTTATTTATTTTTTATGGAGTCATTCTAAATGGCACCACCAATTCACTTTTTGTGTATTATTTGTTTTTTTTATTATTTTTCATAATATTTTAAATGTATATTTTATTTTTGGTGGAACTATTCTAAATGGCGCCACCATTTTTGTGTATGTTTTTTTTTAAATGATGTTTTTTCTAAATTAAAAATTAATATTTTATTTTGGTGGAGTCTTGGTTGTCCTAATATATATAGATATTGTTGAATTGGAAGAGAACAAAAGAGAGAAATTGTTGTATTTAGTAAGAGAGCTCAAAAATTCTAATGAAGATGGATAACTCGATTTTTTTGTGTACGTTATTTCTTATGGTGACATTGTAAAAGGTGATGTTGGTTGTGTATTTCAAGGTCGGTAGAGAGTAGAGTTGCGATTCAATAAAACTGTGAAGCTGGAAGAAATGAAAAGGAAGATCAGTGCAAAAATAGCTATCCGTTGTGGAAGGTCATAACAAGATTATTTTACAAGTTCCCAATCTCTACAAATCCATTGAAATTTTGTAAGATGCAACTATTAGAAGATGATGACTTGGGCACTATGATGGAAATATGGTGGTCGACTGGGAGTGAGAACCCTCAACCAGTTGAGTTATTTGTTGAGTTAGCCGACTTAGAGCCCGTTGAGAATGTTAGTCAATTAAGTCAACATTACGGGTTTGACTTTGATCTTAATGTTAGATGGAAAAATCAGTCAAACTACAGAGGGACATCGTAGATGCCCGAAAATCCAAATTATGGTGGGAGTTCGTATAATAACCTTGACTTGGGTCCCTATCTACAAATACATCCGAAGGTGATAGAAACTGAGGCAGACATCAAAATAGGGACCACTAATGGTGAAGATTCTGATCAGGATGTTGAAGAATTAAGTAACCCTGATATTGATCAAGTTTCGAATGATATCGACGATGAAGGCCCGAAGGAGGTTGAATATGCTCAAGCCCTTTCTCTCAATAACTCGAGTTGTGGCATTGTTTTACGAAATAACCCTGGGGGCGACATGTTGAGCGTAGATCAAATATAACGCATGCATCTGAATTCCCCGAGTATGCTCATATAATCTTTGCTCACATATTGTCGTCAAATTCGCAGTTGGAAGAGTTGTTTGTTGGCCAACGATTCGAGAACAAGATAGACTGTGTGTTTGCCATCAAACAGTACAACATGAAGGTGTTGATTGATTACAAGGTCATAAATTTTTACACCAATATTATATGTTAGGGAATGTTGGAGAGTCAACGATGGGTGTGGCTGACAGGTTCAGGCTGCATTTATACAGGTGACTCAACAATGGAAAATACAAAAATTAGAAGGGCGTCATACCTATACTGTCGCACGTATGACTCAAGTCCATTGAAAATTGGATACCAATAGTATTTGCAACTGCATTATGCCACTAGTGAAAGATAACCCAACCATTCTTATGTCACTATTGATTACGGACATGCAAGCCCGTTTCCAGTATAGAGTGTCGTATAGGAAAGCATGGTGGGCAAAACAAATGGTCATGCAACAATTTTACGACGATTGGGATGAGTCATACAATGAACTTCAAGGGTGGATTTCAGCGATGGTGGAGTGTATGCTAGGAATTGTCTTGGACTTGTAAACGTTCCTTACAGAGTCCCGAATGGACAATTTCAACCAGGGAGAAGAGTTTTTCGCTGATTGTTCAAGACATTCGATCTATGTGTTAGGGCTTCTCCTACTGCAATCCGCTTGTGCAGGTTGATGGAACATGGCTTTATGCAAAATACACACAGATACTATTGATTGCGGTTGCATAAGACGGTAACTGAAATGTACTACCGATCGCCTTCGACATCGTGGAGTCAAAGAACTTCGAATCATGGGAATTTTTTTATTAGGAACTTGCAAAGGCATGTTGTCAAGCAAGACAACATTTGCTTTGTCTCCAACAAATCCAAGGGTCATGTTGCTGCGATTCGACAATCCGAGGTTCCGTGGAGGTCAATCTACTACATTTGCCACATCGCTGTCAACTTCCACAAGGAGTACAAGAACAAAGACTGACGGAAACAAATTGTGAGCATGAGTAAAAATATCAAATTTAAATTTGTATCTGTTAATATTTCGAGTCCATTTACTAAAAGCGATAGTACATGTTTTATTTGACTGCATACGTAGGGTATGAGCTAGAACCAAACCGATTCAGACATAAGCTGGCGAGGTTGGAGACTGAAATGGTGGGGTTCGATCCTCCTCTCAAATAGTGGTTGGGCAGTATGGAGTCGTGGAAATGGACTCAATGTTTTGATAATGGGTACCGATATGGTCATATGATGACCAGCCTTATTAAGGCCATTAATTTTGTCTTAAGGTGTACTCGTCACTTGCCAATTTCATCATTTTTCTCAGCCATGTATTACAAGCTAGCAACCTTGATATCAAAAATAGGGTTGGCACAAGCAAAACAGATAGAGGCCGGACACATGTAGATCAAAGATCTTAGGAATGCCATGGAAGAGAACACTCATAGGGCTAGATCGATGAATGCAGAATTATATTCCTGGAACTTGGAAACTTTTCGAGTGAAAGAATACATTAGGTCGATGAATGAAAAATTATATTCCTGGAACTTGGAAACTTTTCGAGTGATAGAATACATCGACTGTCAATCGACGATCTCTCTACGATCATACGGAGTTAATATTCGAAATAGGCAATGTGAGTGAGGGAGGTACTAAACACTACGATTGTGTGCGCATGTGGTTGCAACGTGTGCAACATTCTATTTGAATGTCGAACAATATATTGACGATGTGTACACGCTTGAATGTATGTTGTATATTTGGGGTAACAAGTTCTATATATTGAGGGATGTATTGACACGAATAATATATTGACGATGTGTACACGCTTGCATATTTGGGGTAACAAGTTCTCTATATTGAGGGATGTATTGACATGGGAAGTGTAGCCACCTGCATTCAAGATGTTGCCAGATAGGTCATTACGTTGGAAAGTTAGAGGTCGATCGACAACGACAAGGATTCAAAATGACATAGATATAAGAAAAAAGGTCGATCCAAAGCGTTACACCATATGTAGAACAGTCGTCCATAATCGGAGCAAGTGTCCCATAGAAACGTTTATATTGGCCAATCTTCATGGTCTGGAGGAAATTAAATGTTGTATCTGATGTATGCATTTTATGTTCTTAAGGAAATGAAATTCATATTGTTTTTATTCAATACCGATAATGTTTAATTTTCACAATATAAATTTTTAGTGTTAAGTTTTGATTTAAAATTAACTTATACATCTTTTAATTTTCATAATATAAAAATGAATAATACATAAGTTGTGAAATTATAAACGAGTTAAACAAATATGAAATAACACTTGAAATTTACATATATCAAAATTAGATTGAACTAGAAGTGTATCGTCTTTCGGGTATAACAACTTATGAGCCTTCGTTGACGGGGTGAAAGTTGAGGTGTACTGTACACATCAAGAGGATCTGGCGCCGGATCGAATGTGGCCTGAGGCGAGGTGGAGTAAATGGTATCACCAAACATATCGAATATTAAGTTCGGTGAAACGCCGATTTTCGATTGATATGCATTGCTTTGAGACCCCTCACTAAAAGCCCTAACCTGTTGGTCCGGTGAAGTGCGTGTGATCGGAAGTTAATCTTTCGGGTCGAGCTCTACCATAGGTTGACTTCCTCGTTTGTAGTTGTATTCTTATACCATCATAAGTTGCCCACCATATAAATAATCGCGCCATCGGGCCATTTACCACTGCATGTATTCAATCGAGGGACTAAAGCCATTCATACAAGAGTGCATCTCAAGCTGCCTGTTGTATCACTCGTTCATAGTGCTATATACTATTGATGTTCCAAGGCCCAATCTGCTCCATCTTTTCTCCTTAGTCTTATCATGGACATTAGAAAATTATTGTGGATTGAACGTCACATTTTGTCTGAACCCAAACTGTCACATAACTCGATCGACATTGTACCACACAACGATTGAGAGGTGAGTAGTGGTGTGTTAATGCACCACACATGGGTTTCAGCGTGAACCCACTATGGAATAAAGGTCGTAATGTTTGGTGCGAAATACGACATCCATACGAACTACACAATATAAATGAATGGGTCAAGTCACATGTTGCAAGTGGATAAGTTAAATTAATGTTACTTATATATATATTACTTTCTCTCCGACGTGCGCCTTTATCATTTGATGAAAAATAATTAATGTATTGCTCACACAAATTCCTAAAGACGTGGCCCATTTATAACCGAAACAAACACTTTAGAACTTAAACTTGAGAAAATATTATTCACACTTATGAGTCGTTAAATGTTAAGTATAATTTTATCTTTACCTATTTACAAGTAGCCACCTATATGATTGGTGTCTAACAGTCGTCAGAAATGGCATCCTGTCAAAGTCTAGGACTGTAACAGCCCTAAACAACTAGCCATGTTACTTGTCCCGTGTTTTGATGCTCGACAAAGCTCACGGTACATATGGCCAACACTGTTGATCCTCAACTGTAAGTATCGGCACGATTGAAATCCTCTAATAGAGGCAAGTACTTCAAATGGACCCTATTAGACGTGTAGTTTGGCATAAGTACCCCCGATCAACTGCATAATATAAGCTCGGGCAGCTCACATCACCTCGTGCTCAATGGTAGTGCTCGATAACTCCTTGAAATTTGCTTTCAACCATGTCAATGTTAAGCACGTGAAGTTTCGTTCCCTATCACCAAGGGACAGTCCAAGCAATCTATGGCATACTACTGAAGGTTCCAACACTTTGCTTTGGCCTGTGACCACAACACCGTCAACTCGCAACCCAAGCTACATAGTGACGTCCTGTAATGTGATCGTGCACTCCCCGTACGACATAATAAAGGTGTGGGTCTCCGAGCACCGACTTTCAACCAAGGTAGATATTAGGTTTGGCATCAGGTCGAACCTCCGGATCAATGTGACGTCCCCAAATCTCGCCAACTGTAAGTATGGCATCATCCGCTCGTTCGCATCGTACTTAGAAAAATGGAACTGCAACCTCAAAACCTGATACCCATCCTGTATGGTAAAATTTTCATTTTAACTAATATATTATATTTTTATTTAATTTTTAAAAATAAAATTAATGTACGAAGGATTAATAAAAATATCAATTTCCATTTTTTTCCAAATATTTTCAAACAGAAATGTATTGATAACATATTGCATATTGGAGTATTTAGCAAATAAATAATGTTGCTTTCACATAAAATTTCACCTTCATATTTATTATTCCAATTTGCTAACTGATCTTAATCCAAATAGCATAGAATTCAAATTTATATTTTTTTTACATTAATATTTTAAATTTTGAAATAAAACCACTATTCTTAAATAAATTATGGTTGGGAACATCCAAAAAAATTGAAATTAGTTATCTCAATTATAGATTTTAAATACTTTTTAAAGAATTATATACTAAAGTTAAATAAAAATATTTTTTTTATTCTATGGGAATTTAAAAAGAAAACAAAATTCAAGTTTTAAAATTGTGAAGTATATTTTAGCTTTATAACTAATTTTATATATTTTAATTGGGAAAATCCTTAGCTTTTTAACATATTTTAGTTATATTTTTTTAATTTGAAAAAAACTAATATGTATTTAATTTAATATGGAAATTTTGAATGTAATGTAAAATTATTAAATATTTTGAAACAAATAAAGTAAAAATCGAATAAAGAGCATGTTTAGGTATCAAAAAAATTTAAAAATAAAATCAAAATTAGAAGGAAATTGAAATAAAAAATAAAGTAAAATTATAAAAAAATTAAACAATGGAAATAGAAAACATTAAACAATAACAAAACATATACATAAAAATAGGAGTCAAATGAAAACATACAATACTATATAAATAAGTATCATATATAAAATGCGAAAAATTATTTCGTGATTTAAAAATTTTATTATTTTGTTGATCTTAAATGAAGTATGCTTCTCATTTACTTTAGAACACATTCTGATATCTACATAATTTAAAAAAATACATAAATTAAATATAATTAATTATAAGGTTTACATTACAAAAACTACTATTTATATAGTACATTCACATAAAAATATATTTACATACCTTAAAAAAAAAACCCACCTTTCTTTCTTCTCTTCTCTTCTAATTCAAAAATTTGAGTTGAGAGAACCAACAAATTTACCCCACAACTCCTTTTCTGCTGTTGGTTGATCTCTTTCTTTCCCTTTTTTTTTTTTTTTTTTAAATTTTTTAAAAGCTCTCTTAATGGTGTCATAGTCCAATTGCTAACGTCATTGACATGATTGACGCAATGTGACCTATTAAAAAAATTAGTTTTTTTAATATTTTTATTTTTTTCATTTATTTTAGAAATAATATTTTTAATGTTGTAAGTAACAAGGTATAAGAAAGGAGAAATAATCTTCAGTCCCTGTTTAAAAAGAAATTGTCTTCATTGTTACATAATATAATTCTTATTCAAGCTCTAGTGATGATCACTGAGAACATAAATAGGACTAACAAATACAAATATTGATAGACATTATGTAGCTAGCTAAAAAAAATTTAAGTTAATAAAGGAATGTCTTACTTGTTGTGGTGCATTATAACCTATGGGAACATAAAATACTTCATGATCAAGAGGGCAAGAAACATATTTTGTGGTTGAATGATCCTCCGATAAGCTCTTGGATTCTTCCGCGAGTCCTTTCACACGTTTCAAGGGTGGTTTACTATCTTCAGCTACTCCTATAAAATGTCTAAACCCATAAATTTCCTACAAAGCAAGTAAACTACTGTCATAAATAACAAAATCACCCATAACAAGATATAAACAAGATGACTAACATCAAACATTAACAATAACAATATCATTGCAATCATCTAACAGAAAAAAGAAAAAGTTCTAAGCAACAATTTACTAAAGATAGTAAAGGGCACAAAAAATTACTTGTAAGTTGCTAACTAACAACCTCTTATGGCCCTTCACCAGTCAGGATTAAAGACTCCTTTAATTGAGACATTAAATTCCTTAAAAGTTTGTGAATTTTTACTACATAATTAATCAAAATAATGCAGCTTCAATCATACCAGATTATCTATTTCACAGTAGTTTTCACATAACATAAATCGAATTGTCTAATTGCTAAAATGGAGAGTAAAACTAAACTTAAAAAATAAAAACTCACCAACTTCCTAAAACAAGCAGAGAAAAAATGGGCAAATTCGATTGAATCATATATTCAACGTAATTGTTAAGAGAAATTTGGGGTCAGTGGAATGATGAGATGAAACAAGTGTTTTATAGAGAATATGGAGATCTACCCTATTTACTCGAGGTAAAATTAGACAAACATCTCTTTCGAGCTCTCACCCAACACTGGAATCTTGCATATAATTGCTTTTCCTTTGGGAGTTTCGACATGACGCCCACAGTGGAAAAATACACCGCATTGATCCATTGCCCAAAGATTCAAGTCGACAAGGTTTACTCAAGAGTTTCGTGTGTCCTGACCTTTCTAAAGAGATTGATGAATATAATCGGGATGAGTGAATAGTAGGTTGCATCTCAGATCAAGGTAAAAGGGGATAATAAATGTATCACTTGTAAGAGTCTGAGAGATCTGATACTAACACACCCGGATATGAAGAAACGTGTCGACATTTTCGCTTTAAGTATTTATGAGTTGGTTATCTTCTTGAAAGCATTATGACACGTAGAGGATGCAGTTGTGGATTTTTTCGACGGTCTTAGCAAGAGAGTTACACCTGTCTTAGCAATCCTCACTGAGACCTTCAGATCGCTAAGTGCTTGTCAGAGAGAAGGAGAGGGAAGGTTCATTGGCTGTGCACCACTTTTGATGGCCTGGTTTCATAGCCATTTTTGGAAGAAAGAAAGAATTTCGTATAAGGCATACTCAGTGGATTATTCACCTTTGAAAGAATTTGTAGCGACACAAAAAGAACTAAATATATCTGAAGAAAATTGGGTGGCAATTCTTCAAAATCTTCGAGAGAAGGACGAAGAATGGAAGACATCTTGACTTATCATCGATAAGATTCTTTATCATTGTGGCAGTTTCGACTGGGTTCCCTTACTCGGAGTGTGGGGAGCTATAGGATACGCCCCTTTAGTTGTGTTGAGGTAATACAAGACAAGGCAGTTCATACCAGCAACACAAGGTTTGGCCCAGTGGGAGTTCACCTACAAAGGGGATAATTACAAGAAGAGGGTAAGAGAAATAACAAATGCATGGAAGCAAGTGCATAGGATAAAGGTATTCGCTGCAAACCCGATGACGACACCGAAATATGATTGGTGGAAAAGTAAAAGAGTTAATGATAATTTTCCAGCATCGAACCCTGATGATGCCAGATCGATAGAAGAATACTTGCAAGTAATTCCATCAGAATTGGACATCATAAAGCTGGATTTTGAAAGGAAGAGCTCAGAATTTGGGAAAAGGATAGAAGTCTTAGAAGAGGATAAGATGAAGCTAGGGTTGATGTTGACATTCACAAGTTAGAGGTTGAAAAGTTAAGAAAAGGAAAGAACAAAGCCGAAGAAGACTTGGAAGATTTAAAGAAACATTATAAGAAACTTCGTCAATCCATAAGAATGTTGGACTTGGCAAAACACCAGAACAATGGCGACAAGAGGTTCAAGAAGAAAAAGATCAGGTAGAGCAATAGAAAAGGAATTTTCAAGATGGTCAAGCTCGAGAAAATGTCATAAAAAGAGAATTGTTAGAAAGCCAAGTTGAGAAGAATGAATTAAAAGCCCAAATAACCGAGCTAGAGGCTAGAATCATTGAATTAGAGGAATCTTTGCATAAACACTGCAGTGGAAACTCTGTTATAGAACTCAAGGCAAGTTGGGCCGAAAGTAAAGAGTTGAGGAAAAGAGTGCAAGAGCTTGAAGCTTCATTTCAGAATAACAAGATAAGAATCAAGATTCTTGAAAGGAATTTAGAAGCAAGTGAATGGTACACTCAACAAGCTCAGAGGCAAGTTGGAGAAAGAGATTATGTCATAGGTGAAGCGCTTACACAAATGCGAGAAGCGACTGATCATGTCCAAATGCTAGTCGTTGAAGCTGTTGAATTAAGCATACAATATGAATCGAAGTCGACACGAGGACAAAAACTAACCGAACTTCTTAGGAAAGTTAAGGCTTTAAGCACTAAAGCAAAGCCATTTATTTAACTCATTCTTTGTAAAGAAATTTATCTTCTAGTAAAGCTGATCTAATGGAATTGAATTCAGAATCAATGTCTTCTCATACATTGCATACATGCATTCATTCGCATTACATTTTAACACAACAACTGTAAAGAAATTTATCTTCTAGTAAAGTTCATCTAATGGAATTGAATTCAGAATCAATATCTTCTCATACATTGCATACACGCATTCATTCGCATTACATTTTAACACAATAACTCTAATTAAGTAAAATTTGAAACAGTTAAACTAGAAAACATAGAGAACCCACATCCTTACAGTTCCTGAAAGGCAATAGATCAAAGGATAGAAAGATTGGAATAGTTGTAGAGAGAGATGCAAGAACAAATGCAAACACAGCTGCAAGACCAATTGACAAAGGTCTAATAGGATGTGAGAGACCAAATCATTGAGTCTTAAGGAAATATAATCAGTCGACTGACTCAACTATTGCAAGAAGTAGAGAAAGGAAAAAACTCTATAGTAAGCCCAAGGGAGGAGAGTGAAGACCCTCAATACCCTTTTGGCTTTACCCCCACACATAATCAAATTTCACCAGAAACACACTCGCGAGGAGCTCCAATCTTCATCAGATCACAGCAACATCCTGTTGGTACCTCAGGCCAAGTCAATTATCCGACTGGAGGGGAAAATGTCGTAAACCCCATCGTTCTTGATCTTGACGAGATCATGGAAACAGAAAGAACAAAACTGAAACTTTCCAAAAAAAATAGAAGAGCGTTACAAGTGGCTAGAAGATGAGGTTAAGGCGATGGAAAGAGATGAAACCTGCTGTGGGATGGACACTAAGGAATTGAGTCTAGTCCTAAACCTAGTACTTCCCCAAAAATTTAAAGCTCCGGAGTTCGAGAAATACAATGGGACGAACTGCTCGGAGGCTCACTTCACCATGTTTTGCTAAAAAGTGACAGGATATGTCCACTACAACCAATTACTAATCCACTATTTCCTGGACAGTTTGGTAGGATCCATGGCAAAATGGTACAATCAATTAAGTCATGTGAGGATCAGTTCATGGAAGGACTTGGCCCAGGCCTTCATGAAACAATATGGCCATGTCACTAACATAGCTCCTGACAGAATAACCTTACAAAACATGGAGAAGATGCTGAGTGAAAGATTCAAGCAATATGTCCAGCGATGGAGGGGTATGGCCACCCAGGTACAGTCGCCATTAATGGAAAATGAGACAACTATGCTTTTTATCCACACATTGAAAGCACCTTTCCTCAACCACCTACTGGGGAATGCTACAAGGAGTTTCTCAGATATGGTTATGTCCGGATAGATGATTGAGAGTGCAATCAGAAGTGGAAGGATTGACGTCGGGGAAAACACAAAGTGATCCGCCCTTAGAAGAAAGGATGATGAGATAAATAATGCAGTCATGTATAGGCCAAACTATACAAAACCAATCATGATGACGCAACCCAAGGCCATTATAAATAATTAGTAAAATCATCCAAAGTTGGAATCAAGCTCGAGGAAAAACACTAAAAGAATTCAGTTTACCCCCATTCCAGTGACATATAAAGAGCTTTACCAGTATCTATATGATCAACATGTAGAGGCTCCATGTTACACAAATCCAATACCACACCATTCTAAAATGGTATGATGCAAACGCTTAGTTTGAGTACCATGGTGGGGTAGTTGGACACTCCATCGAAAACTATTTTGCCTTCAAAAAGATAGTGGAAAGACTAATTAAAGGAAAACGTATAAGATTCGATGAGTCATCTAAATCTAATGTGGTTGGAAACCCTTTACCCACTTATCCCGATAAGGGAATAAATGCGATCGCGAAAGCAAAAGGTAAAAAGGTTAAGAACAATATTGGAGAGGTCAAATCATCTTTAAAATGGGTTTGGTATCAAATGGTTGACAAAAGGATAATCACATGAAATGGTGAGGATACGATAATAACAGTCAAGAATTATTGTGGGTTCCATGCCGCTGAAGGGCACAAGATTCAAAATTGCATAAAGTTCAGGGCTTTGATACAAGACCTGATGGACAATAAGGAATTGAAATTTTTCGAAGAAGAAGAAGAGGTGAAGGACGTCTGTGCCTCTAAAGAAAAATGGACAAATAGGCCTGATCGCCCTGTGATAATTATTTCTGCACTTAGGAGTACTGAAATAAGAAAGAAAATGACACCTTCTGTCATTATACAAAAACCTGTGTCATTCCCGTATGAGGATAGAAAGAGAGTCCCTTGGAATTATGAGTGCAATATAATAATGCCTGAAGAAGAACAACCAAAGGGGATGTAAACCTTGTTACCCGTAGCGAGAAATCATACGACCTAAAAGTGGAAGAGAAAGAAGCAGCTAAAGGAAAGGCCTTGATGATTGAACCAAAAGAGAAAGAAACCAGTAAGCTTGAGCCAATAATAGAAAAAGAGGCAAAAGAATTCTTGAAATTCCTAAAACATAGTGAGTATAGTATGGTAGAGTAGTTACACAAACAACCAGCACATATATCAATCTTATCCTTACTGCTAAGTTCAGAAGCCCACCACAATGCAGTAATGAGAGTACTCAGCGAAATGTATGTGGCTAACGACATATCCGCAAGTTGGATCACCTGATCAATAATGCCAGCGTTGACAATTTTATTTTCTTCAGTGATGACAAAATCTCATCCGGGGGAATGGGATCGATAAAGGCCTTACACACCACTACTCGTTGCAAGGGGTATACTTTGCCCGGAGTGCTCATTGATAATGGCTCAGCTTTAAACGTATTACCATTGGCTACCCTAGAGAGACTACCAGTCGACAGCTCCTATATGAAAACATGTCACAACATAGTTAGAGCTTTTGACGGGATAGAAAGAAAGGTGATGAGCAGAATTGAAATACCACTGCAGATCGGCCCAAATACATATAAGGTAGATTTCTTGGTAATGGACATTGTACAATTGTTTATTAGAAAGACCTTGGATCCATTCAGTAGGGGCGGTACCATCCTCACAACATCAAAAGCTTAAGTTGATAACTGAAGGAAGATTGGTTACAATAAATGCAGAGGAGGATATCATCGCATCCGTGACAAGTGATGCCCCATATGTAGGGAAAGATGAACAGGCTATGGAATGCTCCTTTCAGTCATTGAAATTCATTAACGCAACTTCCATTACTGAAGGGAGCAAAGTCCCTGAACCAAGGTTGTCACCAACTACGAAGATGGGTCTATGATTAACAATTGGAAAAGGGGCATTGCCAGGAAAAGGGCTTGGAAAATATCTAGAAAGGGCAATCAATATGCTGACACCGATAGGAAAATGAGATTGCTTTGTCTTGGGGTACAAGCCAGATATGAAGGAAAAGAAAAAAGAACTGGAGAGGAAACGAGAAAGGAGAAAAGCACGACTGGTCGGGGAAGAGATCAAGTGGGAACCAATAATCTTTCCCCATATATCAAAGATTTTCATTTCCAGAGGAATAGGGATTGAAGAAGAGAAGAAAATTGGAAGAGTCATGATAGACCTGTACATTAATGCTATCTCCGAAAAAGACGAAGGAAGGAGCTTATCACGAATTTATTCATAAAAACCAAGAAGTGTTCTAGGCAACTGGACTGAAGAGGAGCTCCCATAGCCTTTAGGATCTCTTCAGAGTAATACTCAACACACACCTATTACTCTAGGCCCGAGAGCGATAGGGATCTTTTGTAAAGGAAATTTGACTATTATCCACTATTTTAATGAAAATGCATTTTATCTCACTTAACAAACATCTCTTTATATTCTTTTGTTCCATTCAGACAATTTGTCTACACTCAATCTACACAATCATTCTTAAATTCTTTATACGTATACTCATACTCATACCATACAGTCATTCTTAAATTTACTTTTTTCTTTTGACCTCTCTCATTCTTTTGACAAATCTTTGGATATTAATGATATGAGCAACGCTCTCACTGACTCTGAGCCTCATTTTGAGCAAGATATGTGTCTCGAAAAGCCTCAAGACATTGAGGACGATCAAGCCAGTAACTTGTCTCTAGATTTGCTGTGAATGATGAAACAAGAGGAAAAACATATCTCGCCCCATAAAGACTTAGTCGAAACCGTGAGCATAAGGATCGAAGATGAAAAGAAAGTGGTAAAAATTGGAACCAGTATCTCGGTAGAAACAAGAAATGATCTTATTGAGTTGCTCCAAGAATTCAAGAATGTCTTCACATGGTCTTACCAAGATATGCTTGGGTTAAACATCGTTATTGTAGTCCATAAGCTCCCCATAAAGGAGGAATGCAAGCCTGTCCAACAAAAGCTTCAAAGGAGGCGACTGGATGTATTGTTAAAAATAAAAGAAGAGGTTTAAAAGCAGTTTGACGCGGGTTTTCTCCAAGTGGGCAAATATTTAGAATGGGTGGCCAACATAGTCCCTGTTCCTAAAAAGGATGGAAAAGTACGTTTGTGTGTAGACTATTGAGACTTGAACAAAGCTAGCCCAAAAGATAATTTTCCACTACCTCATATTAACACCCTGGTAGATAACACGGCAGGTCATTCACTATTTTCTTTCATGGACGGTTTCTTTGGGTATAACCAAATAAAAATGGACCTTAAAGATATGGGGAAAACTATATTCGTTACAATATGGGGGATGTTCTGTTATAAGGTGATGCCATTCGGACTTAAAAATGCGGGGGCAACATATCAAAAAGTCATGATGACGTTGTTTCATGATATGATGCACAAGGAAATCAAGGTCTATGTCGATGATATGATTGCAAAGTCTTGAACAGGGGAAGAACATGTAAAGGTCTTGAGAAAGTTGTTCTTGAGATTAAGAAAGTTTCAGCTAAAGTTAAACCCAACCAAATGAACTTTTGGAGCTACCTCGGGCAAGTTGTTAGGCTTTATGGTTAGCAAAAGGGGGATTGAGATTGATCCAAACAAGGTCAAAGCCATACAAGAGTTACCACCACCTCGTACACAAAAAGAAGTTCGAGGTTTCTTAAGAAGATTAAATTATATCGTTCGGTTCATCTCACAATTAACTGAGAAATGTGACCCCATCTTTTTTCTTCTTAGAAAACACAATCCAGGTGTATGGGACGATGAATGCCAGAGAACTTTTGACAAGGTCAAGCATTATTTATCCGATGCTCCAGTCCTAATGCCATCGAATCCTAACAAACCATTGATCTTGTACTTGGCAATTTTGAAAACTCCATGGGATGTGTGTTAGGCCAAATGATGACTTAATGTATGTTGCAACCATTGAAGAGGGGACCGTATCAGAGCATCCTTGGCGATTAAATTTTGATGGTGTTTCAAATGCCACGGGCAATGGAATTGGGGCAATTTTAGTATCGCCAAAAGGAGACCATTATCCCTTCATTAGTAAACTTGACTTCGATTGCACAAACAACATAGCAGAATATAAGGCATGCATTATAGGAATTCAAGCGACCATAGAACGAGGGATCAAGGTTTTAGAGGTATACGAAGATTCTGCACTAGTGATCTACCAACTTAAGGGAGAATGGGAGACAAGGGATTCCAAGTTAATTGATTATCAAAAGATGGTCCTCGAGTTGATCAAGGAATTTGATGAGGTTACAATCCAGTACCTCCCACGTGAGGAAAACCAGATGGCTAACGCTTTGGTTACTCTAGCCTTAATGATAAAAGCAAACAAGCCAGAGGATATGAAGCCCATCCAAATGAGCATTTACGAGAGTCCAGCCAATTGTTATGAGATTGAAGAGGAAAAAAAAGATGACCATCCTTGGTATCACGACATCCTTCAGTATGTAAAAGACCGTAAATACCCCGAAAAAGCTACTGAAAATGATAAAAGGACATTGAGAAGGCTCGCAAATGAGTACATCCTAGATGAGGAAATTTTGTATAAGAGGAGGAAGGATCAAGTATTGTTAAGATGTGTTGATACAATCGAGGCAAGGAAAATCCTAGAAGAAGTCCATGAAGGTATTTGCGGAACACATGCTAATTGATTCAAAATGGCTAGGCAGATTATGAGATTTGGATACTAGTGATCCACTATGGAGAGTGACCGCATCAATTATGTTAAGAAATGTCACAAGTGTCAAATCTATGGAGATAAAATTCACGTACCTCCATCAAATTTGTATGTCATGACTTCTCCATGGCCTTTTTCTATGTGGGGCATGGGTGTTATTGGGCCGATTTCGCCGAAGGCTTCAAACGGACAAATATTCATCTTTGTAGTTATCGACTATTTCACCAAGTGGGTGGAAGCTGCCTTTTACGCCAACGTTACAAAGTCTACAGTTAGCAAATTCCTAAAGAAGGAAATCATATTCCTATATGAGATGTCAGAAAGGATTATATCGGATAATGCATTAAACTTGAATAACAGCATGATATCGGAGGTTTGCGAGCAATTCAAGATCAAACATCATAATTCATCTCCATTTAGCCCAAAAATGAATGGAGCAGTGGAGGCGGCAAATAAAAACATCAAGAAGATCGTTGCAAAAATGACAGAAACCTATAAAGATTGGCATGAAAAATTACTATTTGCCCTTCTTGCTTATAGGACCTCAGTCAAAACTTCTACTAGGACAACACCGTTCTCACTAGTAAATGGAATGGAAGCTATTTTACCTATAAAGGTTGAAATTCCTTCTGTCTAAGTCTTGTCAGAGCTAAATTTGGATGAGGCATAATGGATTCAAGCCAGATATGACCAGTTGAACTTGATCGAAGAAAAGTGATTAAGAGCTATCTGTCATGGTTAAATGTACCAAAAGTAAATTATGCGAGTTTACAACAAAAAGGTCCGCCCTAAAGAATTCCACGAGGGAGATCTAGTCTTGAAAAAAATACTCCCCATACGTAAAGACTCTCGAGGAAAGTGGACGCCTAATTGGGAAGAACGATATGTTGTAAAGAAAGCATTCTCTAGAGGAGCTCTTATTTTGACTAAAATGGATGGCAAAGAGCTATACAACCCAGTAGATTCAGACTCGGTGAAGAAATATTTCACCTAAAAAAAAAGCAGAGAGGTCAAGATGAAAGCCCACAAAGGGCATCTTGAAACCAAAGCGGTTTTTTAGTTGAAAACCCGAAAAGGGCAGCTCAAATATGAACCAAAAGTGGTTGATTGTTTCCTCAAACGTGATAAGACAGAGAAACTTTACATCTTGGGGCATCGACAAAGTACTCCAGATTTTCTAGACGCATATCGAGCAAAAAAAATGATCCTCTGATAAGAGAAATTCATATTATGATATCTAGGCATCTAATATTGTTCCTCTTGATTATTTGTTTTACTTGGTAATTGTTCTTTGGCCAATGTTTTTCAAATTCTTTGAGCTTTGACTCTAATAGTCTCATTCTTTCACAACCCTGACCATGTATTTTCATACTAAGATAATGGATAATAGACTAATATCATAAGGTATACAAGGATCTACGTGTGTTATTCTAGGAATTTCCTAAATGATATAAGGACCCTAAACAGGACCACCGGTTAAAAGAACCAAACTTGAAACAAGTAGTTCGAATTAAGATTACTCTGCTAGATCCCGTTACAAATCTGAGAGGATATAAGATGGTACATTGTTAATAAAACTGCAAGAAGTGACAAACCAAGATGATCCCAGAGTAATTAAAAGAAAAAGAAATCAATTTTGAAACTAATGCACACTCATTTAGTTAAGAGCATTTGATTCATTCTAATCATGACATCCTAATAATCTGGCCTACATAGAGGCCTATTAAAGCACATTCTACAAGTTTCAGTACCACGAAGATATGGAGGAAAAGGATTAAGTCGCAACGGGAAACCTTGTACCTCAGAAACATGAAGGGAAGGATTTAAGCCGTAACGATGAATCTAGAACCACGAAGATATGGAGAGAAAGGTTTAAGTTGTAACGGTGAGCCTTGTACCTCAGAAACATGAAGGGAAGGATTTAAGCCACAACGAGGAATCTACTACCACGAAGATATGAGGGAAAGGTTTAAGTCGCAACGATGAACCTTGTACCTTAGAAACATAAAGGGAAAGATTTAAGCCGCAACGACGAATCTAGTACCACGAAGCTATGAAGGGAAAGGTTTAAGTCATAACAGTGAACCTTGTACCTCAAAAACATGAAGGGAAGGATTTAAGCCGTAACGGTGAATCTAGTACCACGAAGATATGGAGAGAAAGGTTTAAGTCGAAACGATGAACCTTGTACCTCAGAAACATGAAGGGAAGGATTTAAGCTGCAACGAGGAATTTGCTACAACGAAGATATAAGGGAAATGTTTAAGTCACAACGGCGAACCTTGTACCTTAGAAACATGAAGGGAAAGATTTAAGCCGCAACAACGAATCTAGTACCACGAAGCTATTGAGGGAAAGGTTTAAGTCGCAACGACAAACCTTGCACCTCAGAAACATGAAGGGGAAGATTTAAGCCGCAACGGCGAATCTAGTACCACGAAGCTATGGAGGGAAATGTTTAAATCGCAACGGCCAACCTTGTACCTCAGAAACATGATAGGAAATATTTAAGCCGCAACGAGGAATCTAGTACCACGAAGATATGAAGGGAAATGTTTAAGTGGCAACGGCGAACCTTGTACCTCAGAAACATGAAGGGAAAGGTTCAGGCCGCAATAGCGAACCTAACACCTTAAAAGATGTGACGAGAAAGATTGAAGCCGCAACGGAAAATTTTCTACCTCGAAGTTACAGTGGATCAAATCAAAACTACAATATGAAGTTGGATTAAAACTACAGTAGTGGATCTCAATCCCCATGAAGTTGTAGTAAAATAGAGTGAAGTTATATCACCATCCAATCTCTTACCCCAATCATGAGGCATATTGAAACCATCGTTCAATCTTTTACCCTTAAACCAAGAAGGCAAATTAAAGCTACGATACCAAACCCCTGAAGTTGCAATAGAATAAGAGGAGCTACAACAGTAAATTTTATCTTTTAAAGTCACCATGGGGCAAAATAAAGTCACAACACTAAATCCTACCTTCTTGAAGATGTAGAGAAGCGGATGCAGAGCGGGCTACTTGAAAAAGAAGGGTTAGATGGACCGAATCCAGTGGGACCGGACAAAATTGGTCATCCTTTTAGTCTTTGCTCTGTTCCCGCTACATAGCAACGAGCAAAGAGGGGCAACTATTAGAGCCCAATTTATCTAGGCCCAACCAAATGAAAAACCCAAACCAAGTCCAAACTCAAATAATAAAATTTTAAATTTTAAATTATTTTAATTTAAAAGTCCATTTACATTAAAAAACCAAATTGTAATTAACCCAAACACTACCCAACAATCTTGACCCAAACCCATCTAAGCCCAAATGCCAACACAAGCCTAACAACCTTAATCTACAACACAAAACCCTAATCTACCTAACACCCCACCAGCCGCTGCTACGTAACACGTCAGCATCCACGTCAGCTTCTGCCACACCAACACATGCCACGTCAGCCACGTGACTTCTCGTCTACTCGCAAGGCTTTTCCTCTACTCGAGACCCTTTTTTGCCCTAAACCCTTCGTTTGTCCCTTGCACTGAAATGGCAAGGGCACACCCACCAATGTCGTTGACCCCAACGGACACCCTGACCATTTACCACTTCAATGATACCTACAAAAAGAAGGAAGAAAGAAACAAAACAGAGGCAATTGAGAAGAAAAAACAAGGCAAAAGAATAGTATTTCATGTAAAATTTCGACTATAAAAGCCAAAACACTGAATCTGCAAGTTCTTACACACGAAAAATCAAGAGAAAACAGGGAAATTGAATACAAGCAATAGAGATTCAAAAAAAGAAATTCAAAGGTATATCGTTCTCAACGCGTTCATATATTTATTTTATCTTATATATCGTTTTTATTTCAAAATATATCAAAAAAAGTAAATCAAACAAAACAAAAAAAAGGTTTAGGGTTCATACCTGTAACCACCACCATTGTGCCTAGGGCGGAGTCTCTCCGAATGCACCCATATTCGAAAGGGGCTCCAATAAGAGAGTTTTCTTTTATCGATTTCTTAAAGAGGAAAAATAACATAAAAAATATAAAACTGGTTTTAAAAGAAAGCAAAAAAATCAAAACCCTTTTCTTTCCATAGATCTATAGATCTAAATTTATTTTTTAGAATAAAAAGGGATAAAAGTAAAAATACAAAAAAAACATATTTTATAAAAAGAGTAAAAAGAAAATATCAAAACTTATTTTTTTTCAAAAACATTGAACCCAGATTTGGGATTTTCGAAAGAAAAAATTAAAAAAACAATTTTTTTTTTACTTTTTTTGGTTCGAATTTGAGACTTTTAAGCTTAATCTAAGATTTTTTAACCAAAAATAAAAAAAGGTGGTTAAAATTCTTACCTGACCCCCGTACAGGGCAGTTCACGGTGCCGGAGATCCACGAAACTGCGATAGAGTCGCAACGGGCTGAGAATTGATCTTGCAATTGGAGCAAGAGAAAGATCACAGAAAAAAAAGGAAACAAATCTGTTTTTTTTTTTTAAGAAATGAAAAATGAGATTTTTTATAAAATTTGTTTTAAATACCCCCTTTGTGCGCTGTCGTTTTAGCATAAGATCTGGTGATCAAACGCTGCTGTTTTGACAGCAGATTCTTTTGAAAAAAGGAAAAGGAAAAATTCTCTTTTTAGTCCTTCTATGTTTTGTTTCATTCTACATTAGTCTGTTTAATTTTTTTATTTTTTTTATTAGCAAATAAATTTCACTTTTTTATTATTTCTATCCTCAAACCCTGCTTTTCCAAATAAAAGGAGAATTTATTAGTTTAATCCTTTTTTAAAATTGGTCCATTGTAACTTAAATTGTTTTTTTAAATTGACAAATCAATTTTTCTTTTTCTTTTTTTAAATTTGATCCTTAGACTTTATAGAAGGAATATTTCCTAGTTTTGCCCTTCCTATTCTTTTTTACTTAAAATATGTCCATTTTGCTCATAAATTATTATTTTTAATTAATAAATTAATTTTTCTTCTTTTAAATTTTGAGTCCTTTTACCACTGCTTTAAAATAGGAAATTTTCAAGTTTATCCCCCCGATTTTTGCGTTTATTTAAAATATGCTCATTTTACTTAAATTGTTTTTTATTTTATTTTCAATTTTGCTCCTCAAACCAAATTTTTTTTTAAAAAAGAGGAATATGGAAGTTTCTAAATTTAATCTCTATTAAAATAGGTTCGTTTCAATTTTTTTAAACTTGTATTTTAAATATTTAGATCCCTTTTGTTTTAAAAATTTTTCACCTTTGTTTTAATTATTTTTATTACTACTTTTTATTCATTAGCACATTAATTTATTTACTTCGAGTATTAAGTGTGTACATTATTGTTTTATTTTGTGTTGATTCACTATTATACGTACTTATTTTAAAATATCATTTTTATTGGTTCCAAGCATTATTATCGTAATCATAAGTGCGTCATTTTGTCACATGTCATTATTCCGTGCTATGTCATTATCATTAAATTGCAAATTATGCTCATGTAGTTTTTGTACGAAATTATTCTCGTGTTTTGATAGAACTAAAATTTCAAAATCGAGGCAATATTCTTTCATGTGAAAACTTCAAAGAATTATGACCTAACGTGCTGAGTATGATTTTTCGTAGAATTTGCACAATTGAATATCCTCTTTTAAAATCTTCAAAATATCCTTCAATTTAAAAATATCGAGGATGTCATGCCCTAACGTGTTGGATACGACTTCAATTCCTTGAGAAATTCGAAACATATAGGAAATTTTCTCTTCAAATTTAATCATTAAAAATAGCACAATAAATTATGCATTTAAGGATCGTATTTTAAATTTCACTCGAGTCTTCAAAATTTAAACAATCAAGACTGGAAAATAATCGACAAGGTACCAATTTTGGGCGCGTGAGGGTGCTAATCCTTCTTCACATGTAACCGACTCCCAAACCCGTTTTTCTGGATTTTGAAGACCAAAACTTTTGTCAAAATGAATTTTAAGCATTTTAAGGTGATCCAATCACACCGAATAAAATGATTGGTGGCGACTCTCATTTTCCAATTTTAAAAATATTTTTCGAAACTTGTTTAAAAAAATGGTTTCGACATAAATAATAAGGTTTTATTTATTATAAAACAAATAAAAATAAAAATAAATAATGAATAAACAAAAAAAGCTGACACCATACATTGGAAGCTAGTGGCTCCATTAAAAAATGGTTCCACCAAAAAAAGAAAATTTTTTAAAGTCCCTTCATTTTTTCAGTAATTGCAATATTTCCCTCGTATTTATACAGGCGATGCCACTTTACATGGCTCCACCAAAAATTGATTTTTTTAATCTAAGTTGCTGACATGTCATGTGATGGCGTCATATTATTTAGCTTCACCAAAATTTATTGTTGATATTAAGTCATTTACGTATTTAATAAAAAAAGTATATCTAATTAATTAAATCTTTTTGGGTTAGTTTTATAAAAAAAAAACCCAAAAGAAATGTAATTCACTAATGAGGGGAAAAAATCCAAACAACAAATACTAAAACTAGCATAAATAAAACCTGACAAACAAAAGGGAAAAATAAAAAAAACTATGACATTGGTGGCTATTGGTAGGGCTTCAAAAAAGGTACGTCGACGGGAGGAGGAACCGCCTGATATTGGTGGAGAGGATGTTATGCAAGAAGAAGGGCGGTTCAAGCCTGTTTCTTTTAGAGATGCGATGCTAAATGTGGACCCGGAGGTTGAAAGCATGGTTGATGAATGGGAATCGAAGGACCTTGAATTGAAGAAGGATGATATCCAAAAGACTGTAGTTGATGGTGTTCCCACCATTGATTTCTCTAGGAGAGTTTATGATCTTATTGATGCTAGTATGGCAAAAACATTAGTAGTGAAATTACTAGGAAGGAAGATCGGTACGCACTGTGGAATAAGGTGTGTGCTTTGTGGAAACCTACTTTGAGATTTCAAATGAGGGACATCGGTAATGAGTACTATCTTTCAATGTTCGAATCGGTGATGGATTATAACAATGTTCTTGAAAAAGGGCCGTGGGTTATTTATGGATATTATCTTATGGTTCAACCATGGTCTTCTCAGTTCTCTATCATGGATGCTTTTCCCTAGACCGTGGTGGCTTGGATTCGTATTCCAGGGCTTTCAGGGGCATTGTACAATAAAAGCCTTCTCCAAGAAATAAGGAGCTTAGTTGGAAAGGTAGTGAAGATTGATGTGCAAACGGAGTCTGGGGCTCAGGGGCAATTCGCTCGATTTGCGGTTCTAGTAAATCTTGCTAATCCTTTGGTGTCTCGTATTAGCGTGGCTC
This sequence comes from Kokia cookei, assembly GCA_039519145.1. Lineage (NCBI taxonomy): Eukaryota > Viridiplantae > Streptophyta > Magnoliopsida > Malvales > Malvaceae > Kokia > Kokia cookei. The sequence continues at coordinate 22,845,568 of CM076906.1, forward strand.
AAATGTTGCATCACGTCGAATACGAGTCTCTCCCATCCATATGTTTTTCTTGCGGCAGGTTTGGTCATTCCAAAGATGTCTATCCACATGGCTTTAAGGATCAAGGGGTGAATGAGGATTTAATTCATGAAACTCTAAAGAAAATACCCGTGTTAATGCAAGATGGGAATATTATCCAAGAAAAATAGAGAAAAAGGTATATGGTGACTGGATGATTGTTGACAGCCGACGAAGGAGACAACAACGACAACAGGACAAAGGGTTGGAATCCAATAATGGAAAGTTGCAAATAGGATCTCGATTTCAAGCTCTTTCTAGTTTGGATAAGGGTGAGAAATAAGGGATGGAGCAATCAAAGGGATTTTTTACTTTTGGGGATAACGGTCAATCAGCTAATGGTATAGGAAATTTATCTGGAATAAATACTACTAGCAAGATTAGTGGTATGCATGATTCTGGAGATGGTAGTGGGCATAATGCTCAACGTGGTATGAATTTGGGGAATCAATCTAGGAAATTTAAGGTAGGTGCAAGTGGGTCAAAAAGGGTGAAGTTGGGTATTAGTAAAGATGGCCCAAATGGTAGTTTGAGTAATGGGTCTCGTGGGATCAATACGGGTCAAGGGAGAAGGAAAAAGGTGCAAGCAGGGGGGTCAAGTGGGTTGGATCCAACACATCACACGATGGTGGTGATCAATGAAAATAATGACCCGAATATAATCCCAGGTGGTAGTAATCTTGATCAAAATGATTTTGGTTTTACAAGCTTGGTGTCTTCGAAGTCTTTGCCCAATTCTTTGTCGTTTAAGAGTACTAAGGAACGACTAAAGAAGGGGGTGGTCATTCGGGAACCGAATAGTAATGATACAGGAGAGGTTGTTCCTTTGGAAAATGTTGTGTCCAGTATTATGCATAATCTGGATGAGACTATTCTTCAATCAAAGAACCGTACAGGTATTGGTCAAAAGGCTTCTTCGAGTAAGTCAGATGGTGATCATGGCAAAATGGTGGTCATTGATGAAGGATTGGTTGAGAAGGATGGTGTGGAAGGGATGGATGCTTCTGCCAATTGATTTTTCTATTTCAGGTTTTATTATTTTATTATTTCTTATGATGAAAGCTGATATTTTTACTTGGAATTATTAGGGGGCTGGTAAACCGAATTTCCATCGAATTTTAAAAGAGTATTTTAGGGAATTTGATCCTGATGTGGTAGTTCTTTTTGAAACAGTGGTTTGAAAGCGGATAAGGTCATTCGTAGTATCGGTTGGCCAAATTCTCATCGAGTGGAAGCTAGAGGTTTCTCGGGAGGTATTTGGATTTTATGGAAAAGTCATATTAAGGTAGTGGTTGAAGTTAATAATTTTCAATTTGTTCACATGAAAATCAAATTCCCATGCTTTCATGAATGGGTTCATTTTATAGCAGTGTATGGAAGCCCACGTGGCGTGATTAGAAAGAAGTTATGGGCGAATCTTAGTTGTATGGCTCAATCTATTAATTCTTCGTGGTTGTTGTCGGGTGATTTCAATGTGTTGCTTAATGCTGACGAAAAGAGGGGTGGTTCTTCTATGAGTGGTTTGTCTTGTAAGTTATTTAAGAAATTTATTGCTAATTGTTTCTTGAAGGATGTGGGGTTTCAAGGGTCTACATATACTTGGAATAAAGGTTTTGTTGCCGAACGACTTGATTATGCACTTTGCAATCATTGTTTGGAAATTTTAGCTCCTAACTTGATGGTCCATCATCTACACAAATTAAAATCTGATCACCGTCCTCTGTCTATTAATTTTGGTTCGTCTCCAAGGCCTATACATGATCGTCCTTTTTTCTTTTTTAGTGGGTGGTTGAATCATGAAGGCTTCAGTTCCTTAGTGGTTAATAATTGGCGTCATGATGATCGGTTGGAGGGCTCAGTGCATAGGTTAGTAGATGCTATGAAGAGTTGGAATTGGGAGGTATTTGGGAATATTCTCCGGAAAAAAGGAATTCTTATAGCAAGGATCAAGGGAATTCAGCGATATCTTAATAATTATAGTTCAAAAAGGCTCCTCGATCTTGATAAGGAATTAAAGGCTAAATTAGAAGCTGTCTTGGATAATGAAGAATTGCTTTGGAAACATAAATCGAGGAAAGACTGGCTTACGTTTGGTGATCGAAATACGAAGTATTTCTATAGTCAAGTTATTAAGAGAAGAAGGATTAACCATATTAAAAGCCTGAAGCTGTCTGATGGTAGTTGGTGTTATGATGAGGAAAATATAAAAAAGGAGGTGGTATCCTTCTACGAGACGTTGTATACTTCGAATGGGTTGGTAACTGGTACATTTCATTTAAGGAATGCTTTTCGATTTTTGGACGCTGGTTTGCTTTCCTCTTTGTGCAAGGAGATCTCATCTCAAGAAGTGCATGATGCATTGTTTGAAATGTCGCCTTTGAAGGCTCCGGGAATTGATGGCTTTCATGCAAAATTTTATCAGTCGAATTGGAGCATTGTTGGTGACTCGTTGGTGGAGATGGTTAGAAAGGGTTTTGTGGATAGTGATGTGGAGCCTTTTCTCAACAAAACAGTGATTATTCCTATTCCAAAAGTGCTTGGTCCAGTGGATGTGACACAGTATCGGCTTATTAGCCTTTGTACTATCCCTTATAAAGTACTGATGAAGGTAATTGTTAATCGATTGAAGCCCATTATGCCTCTGTTAATTACTGAAAATCAGACGAGTTTTGTTAAAGGGCACCACATCACAAATAATATTATCATTGCACAGGAGGTGGTGCACTCTATGAGAATTCGTAAAGGTAAGAAGGGTTGGATGGCTCTAAAAATATATATGGAAAAGGCTTATGACAGGTTAAGATGAGAGTTTATTCATGATTCTGTGGTGGATGCTAGAATGCCTTCGACACCTGTTCGCCTGATTATGGCATGTGTGTCGTCTTCATCGATGCAGGTGTTGTGGAATGGGGATCTGACAGAGAGTTTTTATCCTTCTAGAGGGGTAAGGCAAGGGGATCCCATGTCTCCATATCTATTTGTTTTGGCAATGGAGAGGTTGAGTCATGTTATTCATGAAGCAATCACAAGTGGTCAATGGAGACCGATTCAGTTGGGCAGGGGTGGTCCTTTGCCATCTCATCTTTTCATTGCAGATGACTTGGTGTTGTTTGGTAAAGCTACTATAGATAATGTTGGGGTTATCCAACGTATTCTTAAGGAATTTTGTTTTTTTTCAAGGCATAAAGTGAGTGCTTCAAAGTCTAGAATTTTTTTCTCGACCAATACAAAGAACTCAACATAAGAAGAAATTGGTCGATTGTTGGGTTTTCAGATTATAGAAGACTTAGGCACTTATTTGGGGATGCCGTTATTTCATTCTCGTGTTACAAAAAGCACGTTTCATTTTATTTTGGATAAAGTCCAACGAAAACTCAATCCTTTTGATGCCAAACTTCTTTCTTTGGCAAGTAGAATCACTTTGGCCAAGTCTGTTCTTCTGTCGACTCCAAGATATTTTATGCAAATAGTTAAGGTGCCAGTGGGTGTTTGTGATCAAATTGAAAGAATAGTGAGGAGATTTATTTAGGGATCAACTAATAATGAAGTCAAGGTTGCTTTAGTTCGATAGGAGGATTGTTGTAGGCCTTTACAAAAAGGTGGAATTGGGTTGAAAAGAATGGTTCCACAAAATGTGTCTTTCTTAATGAAATTGGCATTTCACTTTGTTACTAATGTGTATGCGCTTTAGGTATGGATTCTCAGGTTAAAGTATAAAGTTTTTGATGTTTGTCTTGAGAAAATTTATCGCCATTCTTGCTCTTTTATATGGCGCTCCTTGGCTAAGGTTTGGTTTCAATTTCGTGATCATATCAAATGGAGTATTGGCAATGGGCATAAAGTTAGTTTTGTCAAGGATGATTGGGTTCCAAATATAGGTCCTCTTTGTAATTATTTAATTCCTGAAGGGTCTATTTCGTCCCATTTAAAAGTTGTTGATTTTATGGATGAGTATGGAAATTGGGATTGGTCTATGCTCAATTTATTTTTTCATCAAGAAATTTTAGATAAAATTGCCTGTTGTCATCCTCCATGCCAAACGCTTGGTGTGGATGTTTGTATGTGGAAGCACTCTCCAAGTGGTCGTTTTACTGTTAAATCGGCTTATAATAGTATTACTTGGGAGAATGCAATTGGTGTTGATGATTCTTGGAAGCTCGTTTGGAAGTCTCCTTTATCACCTCGTATCCGTCATTTCATGTGGTTGGTTAAACGAGATAGGCTACTGACTAATGAAGAAAGGGTCCGTAGGAAGATGAAAACTGATGCCGAATGTGCTAGGTGTGGTGCTGTATGTGAAACGGATTTGCATGTGTTGAGGGAATGCCATTTCGCTACTGCTGTTTGGCAGTTATTGCTGCTTCCTGTTGTTGTTCCAGACTTTTTTAGCATGGATATGGATGACTGGTTGTCGGCTGTTATGAAGGGCACTATGCGTACCACAGTACAGGGTATTACTGGCTCGATTATTCTCCCAACAGCTTGCTGGTTGATATGGAAGAGTCGAAATGCCTTCCTATTTTAGAATCAGCTTGGCGGCATTCAGGTAACTATCAATGCTATCATTTGCATGGCATATAACACTGCTATGGTTGTGTCTAGGGGGAAACCTCAAAAAGAAAGAGTGGCTACTGTTAAATGGATTCCACCAGTACCAGGATGGATAAAGATTAACATGGATGGAGCGACAAATGCTGATGAGTCCTGGTCTGCTGCTGCTGGGGTGTTGCGTAATGATCAAGGGAGATGGGTGCTAGGTTTTCAAAAGTTTCTAGGCAAAGGATCAACCTTAAACATGGAAGTATGGGCAATCTTATATGGTCTTCAAGTAGCTTTGTTCAAAGGTTTCGACAGAGTTTGATCGAAAGCGATTGTCTGGTGGCTGTTCAAATGATACGAGATTGTTTAGATGGAGCACCCTCGGAGACAGTCGTTCGGAAAATCAAGGATGTTTTATGCCATTTTACTGAGTAAAATCCAATTCACTCAAAGAGATGGTAACTCGATTGCTAAGACTTGTGATAGTGGTTTTGTTGATGTTCGTATATTAGATGTTCCTAGTACTCATATTAGGAAGTTACTCTTAAGCGATTTCCCCGGGATCTAATTTTCTAGATTATGTCTTAGGCATCTCAATGCCTCTTTATTCATAAAAAAAAACTGACAAACTTTTAAAGTACACAGTCCATATAATCTTGAACAATATTCGTATACCTTGTCACCCTTATCTTGTTCGAACTAGGCAAAATCCACATTGAACTTCAGCATGCCCACGAGTAAGCCAATTAAAATAGAAAAAAATTTATTAAAAATTTTTAATTTTTAAATTAAGAAAAATAAAATTACATTTTACTCTCCTTAGAAATATAAAAAATTTGATTTAATTCTTTAAAAATTATAAAAGTATAGGCTATTAGAATGGTGAAATTATATTTATTTTATCGTAAAAATTATAATTTCATTTCGACCCTTAAAAAAAATTTGATTTCACCCCTTAGCATACCAACAGTCAAAGGTTCCCAACTAGCTTTGCTCCCAACTCACATCACTCCCACTCGATAAGCACCTTCACCAGTACAATAAACACACCCAACGATTGAAGCCAACAAAGTCGAAAATCATCAGTAGCTCGAACAATCAAGGCCACTCTAACATCCTTCCCTTTTTGCAAACCAAATAATTACGGTCAAACCATATCATCTAAAACAACACCAACACAATATAAATCTTAAAAACCCATGCCACCAAATTTCTTATGGACACACAACCTTTTCCATGAGGCCCACTTGAGCCCCATTGCTTCATTACCAACACTACACCACCAACTCAAATTCATCAACTTTTGGAGCTCATCTCAAAAATTATGAGGCAACAAGAGCACACTCACACAATAGGCTAGAATAGCCTATGCAATTGTTTTAAGAACTATCTCCTTACTCGACTTAATAATTTGTTCTTCCAATTCAACAAACCAATACTTGATAGGGTTAGTATACAAGTTTAAACTATATAAAATACATTTATAAATATACAGATTATGTTATTTTGAGTTTCAACCACTAATACATTTAAGGTTAGTATACCATTCTAGAGTTGTGTATCGTATTTTTCGGCTTTTCTTCTCCTAATTAAACTCTGTTTTTAGTTTTCCACTTAAACTTTGATTAATGTAGGTTAATTTAATATTATTTTATCTATGATTTTAGCCTATAAATAAACCATTTTCCATCATAGAAAAATAACTCATTACACATTTTGGTATTAACTTTTACAAGCTTTTAAAGAATTTTGTGTTTACGTTTTGAAGGTTCTTATTTTGGGTTTCGAGGTTTAGTTTTATTTCTATCTTTTGTACTTTTCGTTTTTGTCGTTATAGTGAATATATCTTTTTCTATGATTTTTTATCCACTTTAGAAGAGTTTTTCCACGTAAAATATTTGTGTTCGGTCATTTCGATTTCTGTTTTATTTTATTTGCTTGTCATTTAATCAGGTTTATCTCAACAAACTGGTATCAAAGCTAGTTTGATTTTTACAATCAACCCATTTTGAAATGGAAACAACAAGGTTCGATATTGATAAGTTTGATAAAATCACAAATTTATATTTGTGGTAAATTCGGATGACAGTAATTTTGATTCAGAGCGAACATGAGAAGGCCTTTATAGATAAAAGCCTACAGACATTGATAAATCAAAATGTGATAGCTTAGATAAAAATAGTTCTATCCATGATTCAATTATGTCTAGTAAATAATGTGTTGTAGGAGGTTTTGATGGAGAAAACGACATTAACATTGTGGAAAAGGTTAGAAACCCTCTACGCGACAAAGTCTTTGACTAATTGATTGGTGTTGAAACGTCTATACACATTCCACATGGATGAAAGTGAGCACCTTAGAGGTCACATAAATCAATTTATTATTATTTTGAATGATTTAAAAAATGTTGAGGTTCATATTGACGATAGAGATCAAACTATGTTATTATTGTGCTCTTTACCCTTTTTATACAAGTCTTTTAGGGAGACCTTGATTTATGGCAAATATAAGCTTTCATTTGAAGATAAAGGGTCGTTTTTTGAGCAAAGACAAACTCGACAATGAGTTTAATTCGGATAGCAAGTCAGATAGGTAAATCTTGATTTTGGTAGCATCAAGGAAACGAGACAAGAGATACCGCTATTGTAAGAAGTTAGATCATGTCAACCCAAATTATTACAAACTGTGAAACAAAAAGGCTGCTGAATGCAACTAGGAAGATTTAGCTAGTGCTAATTTGACCAATAACAATGGTGATGATTTATTGTTGTTGTCAACAAGTGAAAGCTCCGAGCTTATGTTTGAGTGGATCTTTGATTCGGGATGTTCTTTTCACATGTGTCCTAATAAGGATTGGTTTTCCACATACAATTTAGTTGAAGGTGGAATTATGCATATGGGGAATGATTCACCTAGTAAGGTAATCGATATTGGTATTGTTCAGATCAAGATATACAACGGGACAATTAGAACACTTTCAAATGTCAGACATTTGATTGACTTGAAGAAAAATCTCCTCTTCTTGGGAAATTTGGACTCGAAGGATTGTAGACTTAACATCGAGTCAAGCGACATTAAGGTATCCCATAGGAATCTCGTTTTGATGAAAGGTAAAAAGATGGACAGTCTTTATGTTTTGGAAGGATCAACGATGACTGGTGAAATAGGATGCCCCTCGTCCATTAAAGAGTCGATGTCAACTCGTTTGAAACAGAGAACTTGGTCATAAGATGAGAAAAGGTATGACCGGTTCATATAAAAATGATTGTCTTTTGGATATAAGTTTTGAAAATATAGGGCATTGTGTTTGTGGAAATCAAATCCGGATTAGTTTTGATTTGGTAGTGCACAAATTGGAGACTAGAAGACTTCCAACTTCTAAGCACAACTTCAACTCAGTTAATATCCTGCATAGTTCGAGATAAGCCCGTGGTGGGCTTTGACAAATAAGGCGTTATGGAAATACGAGTCAAGGTGGAGATTTATGGAGTTATGACTCATATTTTTTGGATTTTCTTCTCCCAATTAAACTCTGTTTTTGATTTCCCAATTAAATTCTAATTAGTGCAGGTTATTTTAATATTATTTGACCTATGAATTTAACCTAAAAATAGACCCTTTTTCACCCTAGAAACACAACACATTACACATTTAGGTATTAGATTTTACAAGCTTTCGGATAATTTTGTGTTTACATTTTAAGGGTTCTTATTTTGAGTTTTGGGTTTTAGTATTATCTCTATCTTTTGCACTGTTCGTTTTTGCCGTTATAGTTAATTTATCTTTGTTTGTTATTTTTTATCCTCTTTGGAGGGGTTTTCCATGTAAAATATTTGTATTCGATATTTTCAATTTCTTTGTTATTATACTTGTTTGATGCTTAATCGAATTTATCTTTACAACCATTAAGGTTGAAAAATGCTTTCAAAAGTGTTTTTAAAAAATTTCATTGTATTTATCATTACTGTCAAAAGTGTTTTGAGAAAATAAAATGTTCATTTGAAATATGATATTGTAAAATAGAAGATTTGATAAGGGATAAACAAGTAGTTTTATTGAAAAAACTTTTCCAAAAATCAAAAGCTAAAAAAATTATATATTTAACTTGATTTAAATCCGAATTTAAAATCAATATTTGATTTTAAAAATTATTTTACTTTTTTTTTGTTCAAAATAATGGTTTGAATTTGAAAAGTGTATTTCAACCTCTAAAAGTAATCAAAGCCTTATAAAGGTAGTTCTATTTTACATTTACTTATAAAATACATATATAATCATATTTATCTAATATAAATTTTTTTGAATATATTAGTGTGATAACATAGTAGTATTTGTTTATACGTTTTTAATTCTTTGACAAAGTACACACACAGGTGCTTGAACCGAGAATCCCTAAAATAAAAGACATCATCTTTTTCACTAGAACAATTTATTGGGTTCTTATCTAATATAAAATTAATTTCATTTATTTACATTTAAATGTATATTACATATTTAAAATTAAAATTTTATGTTTACAGATAAATCAGAATCAAAAGTTTCCATGCATAATTACATAAAATTAAAATTAATATTTTTAACTTTATAAGTAAAATTAAAAAATACGTACTTTTATTTTTTAAAATACTAATTAAAGACATATCACAACTTCCTAAGTAATTTATGAAATTATAAACTCAACCGCTGAATTTTCTAAATAATTATCCTTAAAAATTTATAAATTATATTATTTTTAAATTTATTTTTCCAAAAAAGTACTCTAATTTTTTTTTCTGAACTAAAGTACTTTAGTTTATAGCCACCGACATTTTGAGGCGTTATAAAGTAAGAAAGAAGCAAGCGGCAGGTGATTGAAATGATTAAAAAAAGACAAGAACGACAATACACCTTTGAAACTGGCCCTCCACTCCTTTCAAGTTACGCTTTCTGTTTCTCTTTCTAAAATTGTTTAGGGTTTTACAGTTTAAAATTTAGGATTTAAAGTTTTTTTAAGTTAATATATAATTTATTTTAAGAATATTCAAAATATTTAGTTGATATTTAGATTTTCTTTTATTTCGTTAATATTTAAATTTGTATTCCTTTATGCTCATTATCTTTATTTGTTAATAATATTAATTTTTTAAGAGTTAATATATAATTTTCTTGAACTTATTTAAAAGTATAATAGCATTTTAATTTATTCAAAAATACTTAGTTAGTATATGAATTTTTTTCAAAAAAATAAGTTTTGTAAAATTAATTTATATATTTTTAAAATATTTTAATTTATGTCTGTCACATATCATATTGAGAAGCTGATACGTGTCACTATAGGATTGATCATTAATACCATGTCAGCACAAACTAATGGTGTTAGTCAAGAGCGAAGCTAGAAAAATTTTTAGGACGGTCGAAATTAAATTTTAATTTTAAATAACTTATATCTTTATAAATTTTAAATGATTAAATTAAATTGTCATTTTTAGGGGGACAAATTGCACTTTTTTCTTTATTGATTTAAAATTTTAAATTTTCTAAAGGATTTAAATAGATAATTTTTCATTTTATGGGGGATCGGGTCCCTGCCAATCTCCTAGATACGTCACTGGTGTTAGTGCGAAGATACTAACCTAAGTGACGAAATACATATTTAAGTACCAATTAAATATAAAAAACGTTCAAATATTAACTAAATACTTTTTAACAGGTTTAAAGGACAAACTATAAATTAACCCTTTATTTCTTTGCTACATTCAAGGTTGTATTTTTTAAATAATTTTTTATTTTTTAAATTGAAAAATATGTTAGACAAATAAAAATAAAAATTTAATTTCAGAAATAAAAATTTGAAAAATATGTAGTATCTATTTTCCTAGGAAATTAAAATAAATTAAAATCCTACTTTTATATAGATCCAAACCATGATAATAAATTTGATATTTAAAAAACTGTTACTTTTGCTTTACATGAGTTTGAATAATTATCAATTCATTGAAAATTAAAAAAATTATTTTCAATTTTTTTCAAATCTACAAAATATTATTAGTAACAATAAAGGATAAATATTAAATTTATACATGAATTTTAGTTTAATGCAATTTGATACATGAATTTTGATTTAGTACAATTATACACTAAAACTTGAATTGTGGCTCATATGTATACAAGAAATTTTGATTTTAATTCAATTGTACACATTTAAAGAAATGAATACATATATTTATTTCTATATTGAATTTAATATAATTATTTATGCATGCAATATATCAATGTAAAATAGTGTTAATTAGATAATGTTGTCAATGATTTATAAAAAAAATTCATGCATAAAATTGCACAAAATCAAAGTTCATATATGACATTGAAATATTAGATCAATGTTCATGTATAGTTTTGAATTAGGAGTTCTGGATGCAAACACTAGGTCAAGATTTTTATCTCTAATTTCTCCAAAGATATGGTGATTACAAAGGTCGGCGTGGGGGGAAAGAGGTGGTTTTGTTTTTGCGATCATGTTGAAAGACGAGATATCGTTGTTGGAGGAAGAGATGGTTCAGCTTTCGATCAAGAGTTCTATGTTGGTTCTTGGGGATCGTCCTACCCTAGTCAGTTCTGTATGGACGGAGCGTTCTGTTAATCCTAATAGTTTTCAAGCGCAGATGAAAAGTGTATGAAAAACTAAGAAGAAGTTTGAGATCAAGAAAGCAAGGCAAAATTTATTTTTGATTGAATTTGAATATCCAAACGATTTGGAGTCAATACTGGAAGGAAGACCCTGGCTTTTTCATAAGCAAGTTGTTTTATTTAGTAGATTATCTAAACCTATTGATCGTGTTAGGGTTCGACTGGTGGAGACTCCTCTTTGATTGAAAGTTGGTCCATGTCCCTCGGAATGTGATAAAAAGGATTTAACACACGCAATGGGTTTTACCTTTGGTAGAATTATTCGATCTGAATTTCAAAGGGATTTTTTCCATTTACGTATTCAGGTAGATGTCCAAAAGCCGTTAAGAAAAGGTATCTTTGTGTTGGGTGACTCTAAGATCAAGTCATGGGTGTCTTTCAAAAATGAAAATCTTCCGACCTTTTGGTTTAAGTATGGTAAGATGGGTCATGGGTTTCAATCTTGCGAGTTGGTAACTAGCGAAGAGAAGGAAAGGCCTGTGGATGATTTTCCTTTCTCCATGGCGTTAAGAGCTGAGTCGTGTTCAGTTGCGAGGGAGATTTTCCAGTTTAATTCATTAATTAATAAATCTATGCCTCAGTGCCAGTATACGGGTGTGGAGGATGATGTTCGTGGCGTTGGTAGCTTTCCAGGTTCAGATACGATCGTTGAAAAAGATATAGGGCTCTCAGAAAGCTCTTTCACAAAGCTGAATGAAGAAGATACTGCTGTCAAGATGAACTCATCAGTTGTGGGGCGTAGCGTTGAATTGGGCGGCGTATCTGGTATCCCTAAAAATTCGACACAATTGGATGTTAATAGAAATAGTGTTGGATTAAAAGATGGTCTTTCAAAGGTGGATGAATTCATAACTCATGGAGGCGATTTGGATAAGTTTGTTTTTAACTTAGACTCTACGACTGGGATGATGCAGGGTAATTTTAATTGGGATTCCTTTAAATAGCAGCTAAAAGGCAGCCTTTCTAACTTACCCTTATCCAACTTTATTTCGGCGAAAAAAGAAGGTGAAACTGGTAGTATTTTAGGTGGCCTTAATGATGAGGTGGGATATAATGAGTTAGCCCACGTGGAGAAGAGTCGGTTAGTGGGTAGCTTAGCAAGGCCCAATTGTTCCAAATGGAAAAGAAAGGTGCGAGACCATAGGGGAAAGTCTGTTGTTTTAACAGATTTACAGGGCAAAAGGAAATTGGAACAGGTTGGTATGGATTGTTCTGAATTGGAGGCGGATATTTCCAAAAAATTACGTACGAATAATCCCTCAAACACAGAGCCTGTAGTTCTTGTTTTAGATGATGACATGGATTTGGAAAATGTTGACAGTAAAGTGCTTGATAGTGATACTAGTACGGGGAATTCTGGTGGTATTGGTGGATGTACAGATTTTAGCTCAACTTATTTTTCAGCGGTTGCCAAGGAGCAGACCGCCCGATCGCCATGGAACTCCTAGTTTGCAACGTCCGTGGATTGGAGAATCCACGGGTCGTTTGTAACCTTCAGCGTATATAATCCCCAGGTAATCTTTCTTATGAAGACTAAACTTAACAAAGTTCAAAAGGTGGGATCTGTTTAGCCTGGAAGGATAGTGTTTCTCTTTGTTTAAAATCCTTTTCGGGCAATCATATTGATGTTACAATTGAGGGGGTTGATAACGGAGAGCAATGGAGGTTTACGGGTTTTTATGGGTCTCCGTACGCGAATGATAGAGTAACATCTTGGGACCTATTATGCCAGCTAGGGCAGGATCAAGGTCTTCCTTGGTTTGTTTGCGGCGATTTTAATGAGATCCTTTTATGCTACTGAGAAGGTAGGAGGTGTCCCAAGAAATGAGCGATGAATGCAAGCTTTTCGGGAAGTTTTGGACGACTGTCAATTAGCAGAAATAAGTTATAAAGGAGTTTGGTACACTTGGGAAAGAGGTAGGATGACTGAAACAAATATTAAAGAAAGACTTGATAGAGGAGTGGCTAATTCTACTTGGAGAGAGTTATTTATATTTGCATCAGTCTTACACCTTCCTCATCCTGTATCAAATCATTGTCCTCTATTGATTATATTAAAGAACGATGTTCCTTTCCTTTCAAAAAGAAATTTTCGTTTTGAAGCATGGTGGGTTTTGGAAGAATTCTTCGAAAGAGAAGTAAGTCGGCTTTGGATGTTGTCTGATGGTAATTTACTACAAAAGCTTGATCAAGTTAAGCAGGGGTTGAAAATATGGGCTGAAGCTATTTGAAGAGGTTGACTTGGGCTTAAAAAATAATTAACTAAAACTTTGGAGGAGTTTATGCATGCCAAAGTTACTAACGATCAAATAGTTGATGTTATCGATACTAGAATCCAATTAAATTTGGAATTGACAAAGATGAGCTTTACTGGGAACAACGGGCTTGGGCTAATTGGTTGAAAGTGGGAGATAGAAATTCTAAAATTTTCCACAGTTATGCCTTTAGTGGGAAACGAAGGAATAGAATTCATGGCCTCAGAGATGAGTTTGGGGTTCTGGCTACAGATGAGGGTGATATGGAGATGATTGCTCGTAGGTATTTTCAAGATCTTTTCTCATCTAAAGGGGTGGGTGATTTATCACACATTCTATCTAGGATTAATTTATGTATTCCATTGGAGGTTAATCAGAATTTAACGAAGGCGTAAACGAAGGAAGAAAATTTTCAGGCTTTGAGTTAGATGGGTCCTACTAAGGCATCAGAGGATGATGGGTTTCCTGCTCTGTTCTTCCAAAATTGTTGGCATATTGTGGGTAATGATGTCTCCTACTATTTACAAATCTTGAATGATGGTATGGATTTAACCAAATTTAAGCTCATTAGCTTATGTAACGTGCTTTATAAAATTGTTACTAAAGCCATAGTGAATCGATTCAAAGGGGTTTTGGAGTTTTGTATTGATAATTCTCAAAGCGCTTTTGTCCCAAACAGGTTAATCTCTAATAATGTTTTACTTGCATATGAGTTGTTACATACTTTTTGTCAAAAGAGATTGGGAAAGAAAGGTTATATGGCCCTTAAACTTGATATAAGTAAAGCCTATGATCGAGTAGAATAGGTGTTCTTAAAGAAGGTTATGTTTTGAATGGATTTTGATGGTAGATGGATCGAAACAATTATGAGATGTATCTCCTCTGTCCTACTCCGTTGTAATTAATGGCGAATTGGGAAACTGCTTCCAACCTAGTCGGGGTCTTAAACAAGGTGATCCTTTGAGTCCCTTTCTTTTCTTGATTTGTAGTGAGGGCCTCTCTTCCTTAATGCACCTAGCTATGAGTCAAGGGATAATTCATGGTGCTAAGGCAAGTCGTTGTGTACCTTAGATATCCCATCTCCTCTTTGTTGATGATTGTATTTTGTTCAATGAGGCTTCCTCACGAGGAGCCTAAACTTTGAAATGTATCTTTAAGGAGTATGAGAGATGCTTTAGGCAATGTGTTAATTTTGATAAATCTTCAATCTTTTTTTAGTACAAACACCTCTGTTGGTGAGAGAAGTTTGGTTGAAGAAATTCTTGGGATAAGATCCTCATCTAATATTGAGCGTTACCTTAGGTTGCCTACCTTTATTGGCTGACATAAGAGAGCTACTTTTCAAGGTTTGAAAGATAGTTTTAATAAAAGGGTGAAAGGTTGGAGTGTTCAATTATTGTCTTAGGGAGGTAAGGGAGTTTTTATTAAGTTTGCGCTTCAATCTTTACCCACATATGCGATGTCCTGTTTCCTTTTTCCTAAATCTTTGTGTGATGATTTGGAAAAAATTATTAGTAGATATTGGTGGCAAAAGAGTTATGGACAAAGGGGAATACACTAGTGTGAGTGGCATAATTTATGTATCCCTAAAGAAGATGGTGGTTTGGGTTTTAGAAGTTTAGCTTGTTTTAATACTGTTCTACTGGCTATGTAGGGTTGGCGTATTTTAAACTCCCTGAATTCTTTACTGTCACATGTTTTAAAGGCAAAATATTTACCCAACTCGAATTTTCTTAATGCTGAGTTAGGTAATTCCCTCTCTTATTCTTGAAAGAGTATTTGGGTTGTTAAGGGACTTTTAAGTAATGGTCTTTGTTAGAGAGTTGACTTTGGGAGTTTAATTTCTATTTGCGATGATATTTGGATCCCTGGGTTGCATGGGCAAAGGGTTAATGAACCGATTATTAATAATAATCTTATTATGGTGACCGATTTGATTAATGATCAACGTAGGGAGTGAAAGACTGAATTAGTTAAAGGGAACTTCGTTGATGAGGTGGCGTTTAAAATTTTGCAAATTCCTTTAGCAAATGAGGTACATGATGACTTTCAGGTTTGGAAAGGGGAATCTTCTAGTTAATTTACAGTCCGTAGTGCATATAGAATTTTATAGGAAAACAGGTTTTCGGGAGTTGATCCTACTTCTCAGGCGAACATCAAACAATTTTACAACAAGTTATGGAGATTATAGATGCCTGCTAAAGTGAAGATTCTTGTTTGTAGATCTTCTTGGTCTTTCATTCCCACACGTGCGAATTTGCAACAAAGACGATTAGTGGCTGATTCTTCCTAACCTAGATGCGGGTTTTCTGATGAGTCTCTTATGCATGTTTTTAAAGACTGTTGGGTTTCTTCGGAGGTTTGGAATGAACTTCAACTTAATTGGATTTTTGCTAACTCTATTTCTTCCTTTTAGGACTGGATAACATGGATCTTTCAGAGTTGTTCAGACAAACAAACTCGTATGTGGTGTTGTGCAGTATGGCCTATTTGGTATTCACAGAATCAGTGGTTACATGAGAAAAAGCATAGTAGTAGCAAAGAAATCTCGAATTGAGTAAGGAATTATATCAAAGAAATTAAAGTTGTTAGAACAGTGAGTAGTACCTTACCAAATAGAATAAATGTTTGGCTTCCCCCATCGGATCCCTTTGTTAAAATTAATTTTGATGCTGCATTCAACCAGACTATGGGTATTTCTTATTTTGGTGTCATTGTGCGGAACTCTCAAGGATCTATGATGATTTCCAAATCTACTTTGCATAAGAATGTTGGTTCTCCTTTTGCTGCCGAGGATCTAGCGGGCCTTTAAGCGATGGATCTAGGTGTTCAAGAAAATTTTTCTTGTGTTATTATCGAAGGAGATTCCAAAACAATCATCCGAAAAAGCATTGCTAAGAATCAAGACAAATTTGAAATTAGTGGGCTTATTTCCAGTATTCAAAATATGAGTAAAGCTTTTCTGAGGATATCCTTTTCTCATATTAGTAGATCTGGGAATCTTCTTGCCCATTCTTGCTACCAGTTCTCTAAAATATGGATTCAAAACTTACAAAAGGGGTTTTATGGCGGATTCAGATGATGCCATCGTAAGTGGATTTCCCCCTCGTGAGCCGGATTGACCTCAAGATTGTGAAAAGAGAACCGTCGACTTTGTAGTAAAATTGTACGATATGGATTGCTGCTAGTTTTTTTGGAAAATGGTTGACCTATGAAGCGTGAAATGGTTTTATTTCTTTTAAGGTCAATTACATATATCTGGCTGGTAGAATTCTATTTTTTTTATTTTGTTAATTTTTTAGGCCTTTTATGTTTTGGTTTTTTGAACTAGGCGTTTTCCTAGTTTTTCTTTTAGGCTTTTTCCTTTTGTTTGGTTTTATATGTGGACTTTGGCTTTGTTAATAAGAATTTCAGTCGGGTATTTACTTTAAAAAACTTTTTATTTTTTCTAATTTCCAATTTTTAATTTTTTTTTCTAAAATTCTTTTGTAAAATTTCTATTTTTTATCTTTCAAGAAAACAAAAAAAAAACACTTTATTTTCTAAAACTAAATAGAGTCTAAAATTCTTTTTATAAATTAAGAAATCCAAGTAGAAATTAAAGGAATCAAATTCCTCAATTCTTTAAGATTCAGTGAGAGGATCTTTATAAATGGCAACATAATGCTTTTTTTTTTTGAATTACAAACAATGACTAGCGCGACTCAATTCCAAGTTGTAACACCCAAATCTCGAATACCGTCGTCGATTAGGATTTCGATGGTTTCTATTCATTTAACACTGTTCATTCTTTAAAAGTATCCTAATATTCATCTTTATTCAATAATAAATTCACTTCTCACATTATATATTGGCATTTAATCATAAACACAATTCGACAAAGGTAAAAATGGCATATCTAATATTTTAGGAGACTTCTATCGATACCTGATGGTCAGGTATCGGTAGTAGCCAAGTCTAAGAACAATTTAGAAACTGTGTAGATTTCTACAGATACTTGTGTTAGCTCTACCGATACAAGTCATGCATCTACCGATACCAAAAACTCCAGAGAGCTATAATTTTCACCCTGCAACTTCTACCGATATAAGCATACAAACTACCGATACATCAATTCTATTAACTACCGGTACTTGTAATTTAACTACTGATACAACTAAAGTTAGAGAACAAACTCTCTCCTACCCTGTACTTCTACCGATACATGCATAAGTTCTACCGAAACAAGTAAGCAGAATCTCAAGAATTATGTCAAGACACAAGTTTAACATCTCAAACATATCCAACACAAATTATGCTTTAGGTCATCACACCACATACATAATTTCTAAGTCTTTACAAGCATCTTAAGCTTAAACATCTAAATTCTACTTTATGCATATACACATTCAATATAATAGGATTTCAACATCTTTAGTACAACTACAAAGGTTAATATCATCCTAGTACATGCCATAAGACCGAGTGATGCAAAAACTACCGACAAACTCCGTGATAGTGTGACTTCAAGGAAATGACAATGATTCGATGTTCAGTCAGTAAACGATCTACAAAACAACAACATTAATGTGGTAAGCTTCATAGCTTAGGAAGTTCGATAGTCTAAGAAGTTACCAAACATTGTAATAAGCAACAATGACTCCATCGAGCTAACACAATTTCATTGTTCTTTGAGTTATTTACAACTTGTTTTCCTGTCCATAACATTTAGTTACTAGTACCCGATGCTGCTCACACGAGCTTTCGAGGACTCGCAACATATGCGGTACCCCAGCCATCGGTACAGTGCTTATCTGTACTATAAATTATTCCCTAACGATGCTGCTCACATGAGCTATCGAAAGTATGCATAAAGCATAGTCCTAGCCATCGTAGTGCCTGTAATCCATTTAGGATCCATATCTTTATCTTGTGTCACGATGCTGCTCACATGAGCTATCGAGGACTTGCAACATATGCAGTACCCCAACCATCGCGTTGGTACTATTTCAACGACATAAAGCCTACTATCTCTTGCATTTCATTTCTTCGATCATCTTCAATATCGAATGCTTTCGATTTGCTAAACATTGACAGTATCTATACAAGGAATATTAAGTAAAGTTTACATTACGAACTTACCGGATTGGATTGCAGTTTAGGAAAGACTTTAAGGACTAATCTACCAATTTTTCTTTCTTACAATATGTAGCACGATCGTAGTCTACATTCATAAATCATTCAATTATCACATTAAGTCACATAATTTAATTCTTCAACACAATTTAGTCCTTTTAGGAAAATTATAGTTTTACCCCTAATAGTGTTCTTTTATTCAATCTAGTCCTTTCAACACAAAACATGCCAAATAACCATTCTCTCACACAACCAACCATAACCGAATTCTCTTGAGTGTCTATCCAACCCATTCACACATTTACTTTCACAACAATACATGTAATATTACCATTTTCAGATTTTAGTCCTTAAACCCTAATTTCATCAAAAATCGCTTTAGAAAAATATTTAACCCAAGTATCAAACATTCAATTATATCAAAAGCTTTCAAGAACAAGCATTTTCAACAATGGAAAGTTTCCTAACATTTGACAGATTCACAAATTAGTCCTTACATATGCTAGATTAAGCTAATGTGGACTTTAAACATAAAAATTAATAAAAACGATCAAGGTTTACTAACCAAATCAAGCCTCAACAGTTAGAAATGGAAAAATCCTAGTTTTTCCTCTTCTTTACCGTGGAGAAGATGAAGAAATAAGTGGATCTTTTCCATTTTCTATTTTAATTTCATATATATAGTCAATGACAATTTTGTAAATATTTAGACTTTCATCATTAAGCTTATTAACCTATTTTTAATCTTGATTAAACCTATTTATACTTAATTTGACTCATGTTAACCCACCCACTAGCATTTCCTTGGTTAATTTACTCATTTGGTCCTTTTAATTAATATTCTCTACTTTTGCACCCATTACAATTTAGTCCTTTCTATTCAATTAACTATCTAATCAATAAAATTTTTGAACCAAAATTTAATACGATGCATATAACACCATAAATATTAAAATAAATAAATTTACGACTTAACTCGTCAAATTTGAGATTTTGAAATCACTGTTTTCGACACCACTAAAAATCGGGATATTACAACTCTTTCCCTCTTAGGGAAATTTCGTCCCTAAATTTCTTTCCAGTAAACAGGTTAGGCTACTGTGATCTCATCGAAGCCTCTATCTCCTAAGTGGCTTTCTCCAACCCGTGACGATTCCATGATACTTTCACCAACGGTACTCTATTGTTCCTCAGTTCTTTTACTTCACGAGCCAGTATTCTAACCGATTCTTCTGAATGCGACAAATCTGCCTGAACCTCAACTTTCATGGGTGTAATCACATGAGAAGGATCTGATCTGTACTGTCTCAGCATTAAAACATGAAATACATTATGAATCTTCTTTAGTTCTAGTGGTAAACCAACTTATATGCTACAGAACCAACCGTTCAATGACTTCATACGACCCGATGAACCATGGACTAAACTTTCCCTTTCTACCAAGGCGCAACACCTTTTTCCAAGGTGAAACTCTTAGGAAGACTCGGTCTCCTACAATAATTTTTATATCTTTTCTCTTAAGATCTGCGTACGACTTTTGTCGATCGGATGTTCCTTTCAAACAACCATGAATTACCTGCACTTTGTCCTTAGTCTCATGAATTAAGTCGGTTCCAATCAACTTAGGCTCACTCAATTCTGACCAGTACAAAGGTGTTCTGCATTTTCGATCGTATAATGCTTCAAACGGTGCCATTTTAATTGCTGGACTCATAGTTGTTATTATATGCAAACTCTACCAGCGGCAGATATTTCTTCTAGCTTACCTCAAACTCATATATACAGCATCATAACATATCTTCGAGAATCTGTATCACTCGCTCTGACTAACCATCCGTTTGCAGATGATATGTAGTACTGAAATTTAGCTTGATTCCTAAAGCTTCATGTAGCTTACACCAAAATCTCAAGGTAAAGCAAGGATCCTTGTCGGAGATGATAGAGGCTGGTACTTCGTGTAGTCGCACAATCTCATAAATGTATAGCTCGGCCAATCTCTCAAGTGGATAATCTACCCGAATGGGAATGAAATGAGCTGACTTCATCAATCCGTCTACAATTACCCAGATCAAATCTTTCTTTCTCGGTGTTACCAGAAGTCTTGTGATAAAATCCATTGTGACTCGTTTCCACTTCCACTCCGGAATGAAAATCGACTGTAGTAACCCAGATGACACCTAGTGTTCTGCTTTCACTTGCTGACATATAAGGCATTTAGTCACAAACTCTGAAATCTCTAGTTTCATACCTGGTCACCAATACAATTTCATCAAGTCATTATACATTTTCACACTTCCCGGGTGAATGGAATAAGTGCTACTGTGAGCTTCCGTTAGAATGTCTCGTCTCAAATCTAAATCATTCGGAATACATACTCTGCCTTTGAAAAACAATATACCCTCTAAATCTACTATAAACCATGTGGTGGCATCATTCTGTATCTGCTCCCTTTCAGTCATGAGCTTTGGGTCTTTTCTTTGAGATTCCTAAAACCATTGTAAAAATAACGGTCTCGTCCTAAGCTCCACGGTGATAGAACCATCATGTTCCAATGACAAGTGGACATTCATTACTCTCAAAGAAAACATCAATTTCTGACTCAAGGCGACAGCTACAACATTGGCCTTACTCGGATGATAATCGATCACAATGTCATAGTCTTTTAACAGCTCTAACCATCGGCGCTGTTGTAGATACAAATCCTTTTGTGTCATTAGATACCTCAAACTCTTATGGTCGATAAATATATGACATCTCTCCCCATAAAGATAGTAACGCCAAATGTTTAATGCAAAGACTATAGCAGCTAACTCCAGATCATGAGTCGAATAACTCTTTTCATGTAGTTTTAACTGTCGAGAAGCATAAGCTACCACTTTCTCATCTTGCATCAAAACACACCCCAATCCGCTTAAAGACGCGTCACTGTAAACAACGAACTCTTTTCCTGACTCTAGCTGTGTCAAGATTGGAGCTTCAGTTAATAACTTTTTCAACTGGTCAAAACTTTGTTGACACTTTCCAAACCACACGAATTGAATGTTTCTCTATAGCAACCTCGTCATCGACAAGGCTAAGATGGAAAAGTGTTTCACAAATCTGTAATAGTAACTTGCCAATCCCAGGAAACTGTGTACCTCGGAGACATTGTTCGATACCTTCTAATTGAGAATAGCTGAGACTTTGCTAGGATCAACACATATTCCTTCCGAGGAAACTATGTGATCCAAAAATCCAACCTCTCGAAGTCAAAATTCACATTTACTAAATTTTTCATACAACTACTTTTCTTGCAAAATCCATAACGCCTCTCTCCAATGCTAAGTATGCTCTAACTTTGTCTTGGAGTAAATCAATATGTCATCAATAAACACAACCACGAACCTGTCCAACTAGGGCTGAAATACTCTGTTCATCAAGTCCATAAATGTTGCGAGTGTGTTGGTCAATCCGAACAGCATAACCAAAACTCATAATGGCCATACCGAGTTCTAAATGTCGTTTTCATAATATCACAATCCTTTACTCGCATCTGATAGTACCCTGACGAAGGTTTATTTTTGAGAATATGGTTACACCTTTTAACTGATAAAATAGTTCATCGATCTGAGGCAACAGGTATTTGTTGTTGATCACCACCTTATTTAGTTGCTTGTAATTTATACACATCCACATCGATCCATCCTTCTTTTTCACGAATAATACAAGCACACCCCACGGTGATACACTAGATCGTATGAACCCTCTGTCTAACAATTCTTGCAGATGAGCTTTCAACTCTTTCAATTCGATCAGTGTCATTCTGTACAGTGGAATAGAGATCGGAGCAGTACCAGGTAGTAAATCAATACTGAACTTTACCTCTCTAACTAGCGACAAACTCGATAGTTCTTCCGAAAACATATTTGTATACTTTTGAACAACTGGTACCTAATCCAATTCTGTTCTCGAGCCCCGAGTATCAAGTATGTATACCAGGAATGCTTTATAGCCTCTATGAACCATCTTCTATGTCGAAATAGTCGAAATAGCCGAAATCACCTTGGTTTCACTGTTCAATATGCCGGACTCCACTATAATTACCTCACCTATCGGACATTTCAAACTAATTTGTCTTTGCTTGCAATTTACTATCGCATCATGCTCAAATAACTAATCCATACCCAAGATCACATCAAACTCGGTGAATGGCAATAACATTATATCAGCAAAAAATTCATACCCCCGAACTTTCAGTGGACATTTACGACATACCAAGTTAACAATGACATTATGACCCAATGGGTTTGTGACTTGCTCATCAAATTCAATCGATTCAACGAACAATTTCTTATCAGTAGCTAAGGTAGTGAAAATATATGCATGAGTTGACCTTGGGTTAATCAAAGCACATACAATGTCATTAAAAAGATAGAATATATCAGGCATAACATCAGGAGGTAGCCTCTTCTCTAGTTGGGATGGTATAAGTCCACGTAGGTGCTCGAGCTTCTAACCTGCTCCTACTGTCTCTCTATTCACTTTGATTTCCACCCGCCTCTCTACTTTGCCCTGGGCGACTGCTTTTCTGTGGTGTAATCGGAGGGTTAACACTCCGATCTTCCTTTACTTTGGAGTTCATCAGACAATTCCGCATGAAGTGGCCGGTATTTTCACATTTAAAACAGGCTCCTTTAACCAACCGACATTCACCCGAATGGATTCTTTTGTAAAGCTCACACACTAGTGTTGGCATGTTGCGAACACTAGCCACACTGTCAGTCGATCGATTTTTAAATCTGGATTTTACTAGCCCTGATCAGCTTCTACTTAGAAAACCAGAAGAGACTGCTCCGTGGACTTCACTATCTCTAAATCTCTTCGAGGGTGGCATTGAGAAGGTTCGGGTGGGATTTTTCTTCTCGAAATCCCGAAGTCTCTTTTCTCTCTGTTTCTTTTGATTGTATACTTCCTCCATTTTCTATGCTCTGTCTGCCAGTACCATAAATGGCCAAATTTTTGAACCACTTACCATCGTCTTTATCTCGTCACTCAAACCATCTTCAAATCTGACACACATAGCCTCATCCGTAAGTACGATCTCCTGTGCATACTTACTAAGAAATAGAAACTCCCATTCATATTCTACCACAGTCTTGTTTCCCTATATCAACTCTAAGAATTCTTTCTTCTTCTTGTCCAGATATCTCTTGCTGACATACTTCTTTTTAAACTCTATCTAGAAATATTTTTAAGTAACCTCATTTTTCGGTATCACTGCCATGATCATTGCCCAACAATTATAAGCTTCGTCTTTTAGCAACGAAACGACACACCTCACGAAATCTTTGGGCAGACAAGTCATTTCATTCAGTACTCTCAGAGTGTTTTCTAACCAATACTCAACCCTAGATGGATCATCCTCGGCATTTCGACGAAATTCCTCTACCCCGTACTTCTTTACCTTATTTGTCAAAATACGATGCCTTTGTTCAATTATCGAAGGAGGTGGAGGCATTACAAGAGGTGTCGTAGGTCGAGCAGCAGCCTATGTTGTTAAGGGTGGAAGAGGTGGCACCATTTAGCTATTCTGCATAAATTTCGAGAACTATTGTCCCATTAAGCCGAAGAACATGTTCTTAGCTTCGCTTTTTGTCATTGGTAAGATAAAGGCCCTATGACTAGCCTCGAAATCACTTGTCGGGTCATTGATGTTTACTTTGTTAGTCTCATCTCTTTTAGATTTAGATATCTTTACCTTTATCTGCAAAAACTATGATTAGATCGGATTCATCTGTATCACACTATCACAGGTTCATATGGCATGTACTACGGAATCATTTACTACAATCATAACTATCCAAGAAACGGCTAAATCAAAAGCTTTGATACCACTAAATGTAACACCCAAATCCCGAACACGATCATCGGTTAGGATTACGGTGGTTTCCATTCATATAACACTGTTCATCTTTAAAAATATCCTAATGTTCATCTTTATTCACTAAGAAATTCACTTCTCACATTATATATTGACATTTAATCATAAACACAATTTGTCAAGGGTAAAACTAACATCCAATATTTTAGGAGACTTCTACCGGTACCTGATGGTCAAGTATCGGTAGTAGCCAAGTTAGAGAACAATTCAGAAACTGTGTAGATTTCTATCGGTACATGTGCTAGCTCTACCGATACAAGTATAATTTCTATCGATACAAGTCATGCATCTACCGATACCAAAAACTCCAGAGAGCTATAATTTTCACCTTATAACTTCTACCGATATAAGCATACAAACTATGGATACATCAATACTATTAACTACCGATACTTGTAATTCAATTACCGATACAACTCAAGTAAGAGAACAACCTCTATCTTACCCTGTACTTCTAATGATGCATGCATAAGTTCTACTGAAACAAGTATGTGGAATCTCAAGAATTATGCCAAGACACAAGTTTAACATCTCAAACATATCCAACACAAATTATGCATTAGGCCATCACACCACATACATAATTTCTAAGTCTTTACAAGCATCTTAAGCTTAAATATCTAAATTGAACTTCATGCATATACACATTCAACATAGTAGGATTTCAACATCTTCAGTACAACTACAAAGGTTAATATCATCCTAGTACATGCCATAAGATCGAGTGATGCAAAAACTACCGACAAACTCCATGATAGTGTGACTTCAAGGAAATGACAATGATCTGATCTTTAGTCAGCAAACGATCTACAAAACAACAACATTAACTGTGGTAAGCTTCATAGCTTAGGAAGTTCAATAGTCTAAGAAGTTACCAAACATTGTAATAAGCAACAATGACTCCATCGAGCTAACACAATTCCATTGCTCTTTGAGTTATTTATAACTTTTTCTGTCTGTAACTTTCAGTTACTAGTACCCGATGTTGCTCACACGAGCTGTTGAGGACTCATAACATATGTGGTTCCCCAACCATCGGTACGATGCTTATCTGTACTATAAACTGTTCCCTAACAATGCTGCTCACACGAGCTATCGAGAGTATGCATAAAGCATAATCCCAGCCATCATAGGGCCTGTAATCCATTTAGGATTCATATCTTTATCCCGAGTCACGATGTTGCTCACACGAACTGTCGAGGACTCGCAACATATGCGGTACCCTAACATTGCGTCAGTACTATTTCAACAGCATAAAGCCTACTATCTCTTGCATTTCATTTCTTCGATCATCTTCAATATCGAATGCTTCTGATTTGCTAACCATTGACAATATATATATAACGAATATTAAGTAAAGTTTACATTACGAACTTACCGGACTGGATTGCAGTTTAGGAAAGACTTTAGGGACTAATCCGCCAATTTCTTTTTTCCGCGGTCTGTAGCACGATTGTAGTCTACATTCACAAATCATTCAATTCTCACATTAAGTCAAATAATTTAATCCTTCAACACAATTTAGTCTTTTCTAGGAAAATTATAGTTTACCCCTAATAGTTTCCTTTTATTCAATCTAGTCCTTTAAACATACAACATGCAAAATAACCATTATTTCACACAACCAACCATAGCCAAATTCTCTTGGGTGTCTATCCAACCCATTCACACATTTATTTTCAAACAATACATGTAATTTCACCATTTTCACATTTTAGTCCTTAAACTCTAATTTCATCAAAAATCACTTTACAAAAAGATTTAACCCAAGTATCAAACATTCAATTATATCAAAAGCTTTCAAGAACAAGCATTTTCAACAATCACAAGTTTCCTAACATTTGACAGAATCACAAATTAGTCCTTGCATAAGCTAGATTAAGCTGATACGGACTCAAAAACATAAAAATTACTAAAAACGATCAAGGTTTACTCACCAAATCAAGCCTCAAAAGTTAGAAATGGAAAAACACTAATTTTTCCTCTTCCTTTCCATGGAGAAGATGAAGGAATAAGTGAAATTTTCCCATTTTCTATTTTAATTTCATATATATAGTCAATGACTAACATTTAAACTTTCATCATTAAGCTTAATTAACCCATTTTTAATCTTGATTAAACCCATTTATACTTAATTTGACTCATGTTAACCCACCCACTAACATTTCCTTGGTTAATTTACTCATTTGGTCCTTCTAATTAATCTTCTCTATTTTTGCACCCATTACAATTTAGTCCTTTCTATTCAATTAACTATCTAATCAATAAAATTTCTGAACCAAAATTTAATACGATGCATATAACACCATAAATATTAAAATAAATAAATTTACGACTCAACTCGTCAGATTTGTGATTCCAAAATCACTGTTTACTAAAAATCGGGCTGTTATACAGGTCATACTTGAGATGGTGAACACCATTGACCATCAGATCAATACATGGGGTTCGGTAACACTATGCTTTTTGTTAGATTAATATTGCCTTTTATGGCATATACCTAACGTTAAAGGTTCCATGGTAATTCAAACAATGTTTTTCTCATCTTCAAATATGATGTACGAAAACAAAAATTTCGTGTGGAAAAAAATTATCTTGTGATAAGTGGTGTTTATAGGCGGGGTTGGGTCGGATTCAGACTAGGTCAAAGCATGATATTAACATATTTTATACTTGTCGAAGTCAGGTCCAACTCGAAATATGAGCCTAAAATTTTACCCAAACCTACTCATATTTGCAAAAGACTAACCCAAGCCCATTTTAGGCCCTGCCATATTTATTTTAATATTTAATAATTTTATACATTTTTTATTTATTGAAATTTTTTATATAGTCATCTTAACATTATTTTGATGTTTACATTAGAGTAGTATTATATATTTAGTATAGGTTTTTTTTTAATGTGTTCTAAATTACATAATATATAAAAACAATATATTATAAAGTATTATAAACTTAAAACGGGTTGGGTCGGGCTCGGGCCTCGAACATTCAAACCCGACCCACCTTATATTTTAAACGAGCCTGATTTTTTTTCAAACCCTCACGAATTTCGGGCAGGCCTTTGTGCCTAGGCAGGTAGCCCGATCCATAAATAGATTTACTTGTGAATATGGAGCCTTTAATGGTACATATTCCATAAAAAAATTGAAATGTTCCTTGAAAAAGAAAATGGATAAAATGATTGGCGATAAAAGTTTTATGAAAGTCATTGCATTAAAAGTCATATTGCATTGTCCATTTTTACTCAAAAATAGGTTAATTAGTCTCTACATGTTAAATCAAAGAGTAAATCGATCGAACCCCGTGTGTTGGCCTGATGGTCAAGGTGTTTATCGTCCTAGGTGTGGTCTGTGTTCAAGTCGTGCTAGTCGTATTGATGTTAGAGCTTTGCCCTCCTCTTTTAATTCACAAAAAAGAAGAAGAGAAAATCGATCATTTATGTTAAAAATTTCATTCATTTGTACTATTAAAAACTTGTGTAGTTGATGAAATAACTAGATAGTGATATTCCATGTGTACCTCATGCTGACACACAGAGACTAATTTTTTACAATAGAAATGGATGACATTTTAGCAAAAGGATTAATTTTCTCTTTGATCTAATGTATAGAGATTAATTTATACAATTTTTTTGAGTAAATAAAAAAAATACAATCCAATTCTAATACAAAAATCTTCATGGTACTTTTACCTACTGTTCGCATAAAAATATATTTATGTTTGTCTAATGAAAAATAGCAATATTGTAAAAGAAATATTTCTTGAAACATGAAACTTATTTTTAACATTAGATTTTTTAGGGTATTTAGACACTCATAAGTGTTAAAGGAATTTTATATTTTTTGGTGAATTACAAATAGCGATTAGCGTGACTCGAATTCAAGTAACACTTAAAACGGTAAACACCCTTATCATTAAGTCAATACATGAGATTTAAGGTTTTTTATATTTTAGCATCGTCAAGTGAAGCAGCCTCGGTACACTATTATAAAATAAAATAATTTGAAGTCTCTATAACCACAAATATTTTAAGGATTGAGCCCGCAAGATTGATAGTAATCCATAAGAAATATAAATTGAAGCTATTAAGCAAAGGTGGACAGTAGGGTCATGGCTCCCTTAAAATGGTAAATTTTTAATTTATGCTCTTTATAATTTATAAAATTTTAAATTAATAATAGTAAAATTGTATTTTTGCCGCCTCAAAATGATAAAAATTTGATTTAATCCTTTAAAAATTATAAAGATATAAACCATAAAAATGATAAAATTCCATTTTTTATATCATAAAAATATATAATTTAATTTTTACTCCCTAAAAAATTTTAGGATCCTTCCCTACTATTAAGCTTAACCACTAGTGAGTGATCAACCCATGATTATTAATTGCATTAGCTAAAATTTACAATTGATGTGATCCTAGAAAGCTAAATGCTAATTTAAATCTTAATTAACCATTAAAAGCTAAATATAGAGAACTAGATACATCTACTCCGTTTACTAATACCTTGAATTAGGAGCAAAACCAGAAAATTTTTTAAGGGGTCGAAATTAAATTTTAATTTTTAATAGTCTATATTTCTATATTTTTTAAAAGATTAAATCAAAATTTTATAATTTTAGGGGGCAAGGTGTAATTTTACCTTTATTAATTTAAAATTTTAAAAAATTTCAAAGAGCCTAAACAACAATTTCCATTTTAGGGGGGGCCAAGGCCTCTTCCAGTCCCCCTAAATTCGCCTTTGCCTTGAATCAATGTATTGATGTACGTCCTTCCAATTTTATTATTTGACTATTGGCTTGTAGTGTATCAATATTTAGATCTTTTGTATCGATACCAACCCATCAAATATCTTAAAACATTTTAAACACCTTAACACACTTTGATATTGATTCACAAAAATTGGATAAGTTAAAATGCATTACAAATATGTTTTTGAGTATTTTATAAGTCTTTAAAATGCTTTGAAAATGTTTGATCACTAAATAGCTTAATTAATAAAAATCATCTTAAATTATGTTATAACAAAAGATTGAGACATCAAAGCGAACACTATGTAAAATCCAAGTAAATAACAATAACAATATAAATCGATATGACCATTTTTGCAGTAAAAATAATGAGTTAAGGTTTAAGAATGCTAAATAATGGAGTGTAAGCCCATTATTATTGAATCCAAGTGTAGAATCTAAAGACATTCTTTTCACTTCCAATTTTAATATTAAGTTGTAGAAAAATATTAGAAATTAAAGAGAAAATAATTTAAATAGAAACTTGAGAAAATGTCTTACAAAAGAACTGAAAGAAAATACAAAAGACAACAAAAGAAATGTAAAAGATACTCAAAACTAAGGAAATCGTAAGCTAAAACAATAAAAAATTAAAACACTATCCTAAGAACTCACTATTAACCTTCCCTCTCTTCTTAGATAAGTGATTTTACAAATTGGCCCTTAATAAATCTCTAGTTTTTGCATAGAGTTACGACCTTGCAAAACCAATGTCTCGACTTTGCCTCAAATTTCCCTAGTTTATCCTTTTGGAAGATGAAAACCACAAGATTTGTAGATTTCAAAAAATTGATGAATTTAGATACGCTTCCACATCTAATTTCATTCATGATTTATTCTTGATGATTTTACATGAAAATTCTTGATTTATATTTGATTCTTTTGATTTGAATAACCATCTCAAATTTGAGAGTGGTACAACCCTTTATTGACGAATTGTCTTCTTGTGTAAGCCATAAGTGCAGTTCGTGACTCAAGCTTCAAATTAGGTCTTGAATAAGTTATTGGATTCGGTGTCATAAGCGTAGTTTATTCATTTTGTATATTTGTATTTTTTTGACTAAACTAGTTTAATAAAAATATTCATTACTTAAATTAATATCTTTTGTATATTATCCTCAATGTTTTCACAGGAAAATCAAAACGGAAGAAAGTATTGACTCACTAGTTATCTAATGTTTTACTAATACTTAGCGGTATTACGTGGTCAGATTGTAATATGGAAAAACACCTTGTATTAGTAGATAACCTAATCATTTCCTTTTAATCGAAAATGAGCAAACTGATTGAAAAACTATTATGTCGTCTATCAAGTCCAATAGGGGGAGATGCTTCGTCTTGAGCATTAGAGTGGATGGCTCGTAGAAGGTAAAAACATAAATGTGACTATCTGGACTGACAGTACATCTGACATGATCCAAGTAGAATAGATTCTAGATCCGTTTATGGATGTATTCGCTTGTGACATTCATAATGTGGTATACCTTAATCTTGAGTAGATGATGAACTATGTATGCATAACTCATACACTTTGATGTAAGTAAAAGCTCAAGTCCGGATAGATTAGGAATCGAAAGCTAGTGTGTTGCTCATACAACTTCTGCAGTATGTAGAATCATTCATAATAGTGAAATTCATAATCCAACTAATGGATAAATGATATCCTCTCATCGGTATTATATGATATATAAAAAGTAAACGTGAACACGAGTTATTTTTCTTTGCGATAAATGACTTGATTACTATATGATAGTAATTGGCTTTTCATGAAGGAAGATGTAATGGTTACCATGAGATAAAATAGGATTATATTAGGAGAACAAATTTTCCAAAAAGATTAAGGATATCTTATGAGGGTAATACACTTATGACAAGGTCATTAGATGAGCACTTATTAAGTAGCTTTCGTAATGGTATGTAATTAGAGAAAGCTCAGTAATGATACTATCGTGGAATGACTAGTGACTAAACAAGTTTAAAATTAATAGGCAAAAAGTAGAAACTTAATTATAAATTATCTAATATGTAATTATATATGTCCAGTCGATCCTTTCACTAGTTCATTGAAATAAAAAATGAATTGCACATAAAACCAAATGAATAGAATTGAATGAAAATGATGAAGTTAGGAAAATGGGTCGCATTCACAAATGAATGTGCTTTCTCACTAAGTATAGAAATGGCTTGAGAATTATTTTAAGGTTTTCATATTATTATTTAATTATGTAATTGATTAAATAATTGAAGTTAAAAATGGAATTAAATTAATTAGTCATTAATAATTCATTGAATATGAAAATTAAAAATATTTCCTCATAGGTTCTTTTATGGTAAAGTCGTCATGACTTCAATGGAATTAGAATTAGGTTGAGAAAATTATTTAACTAATAAATTGATGTAGTTAGTTTAATTAATTAAATTAAATAATATTTATTTTGGGAAATATAAAAAATTATTGGGTTGAATTAAATTATAAGATATTGGGTAAAAAGTTCAAGAAACACATATAATTGGACCTAATATAGCAGAGATCCAAATCCCCTCATATTACACGTGAGTGGCAGCAACCATAGTGTTATTATCTAGGGTTTGCCATCCCCCTCTCTCCTAGTTAGACTATGGAATTGTTTTTTATTAAATAAATATTATTTGTGTTATTCTTGTTCAACCAAGATAATTCTATCTCTCCCTATAAATAGATGGTACTTATAGAATTATGAACACCCAAGTTTTATATATTTTTATTCTGCTAGAAAGTTGTGGAAATTTATTTTCTTAGAATAAATTCTATTTTTTAGGAATTACAATTTCTACTAGTTTCTATTATTAAATCATTTTTTGTTCTGTGTTTGGTTCGTGTTGTTTGAACCCACACTGGATGCAATTTGAGGTACGAGGATAATGAAGAAGGTTGTTTGGTTGAAAGCCGGGAACGATACAAATCCATTTCGCACAAAGCATAGGTACTTTCTGGAAAAAATGTTTATTGCTATAAATATCACAAATCGACTCAATTTTACAAAATTTTAAACTTCTACTATAATTGAAAATTGGTTTCTTAACCAGATTTTCCATCACTACTACCATCCTTGCTATGGGATATTTTGCCTAGGAGATGAGTGTAGAACAGAAAAGATTAAACTTGAATAGTAAAAATTACTAAAAGCACAAGAATTTAAATACATGTTATGCTATGATTCAAGAATTTCTCTCATATGTTTCTTTTGTATATAGGCTACCCAGATCTTCCAATTCCAACCGTCATCAAATTATGCATTTAGTGGTATAAACGGTTGCATTAGATTTGAAGACTTTGTAATTCTTTACCTCGTTGATGTTGTAGTCCTTTATTCTTCTAACTTGGACCTCTTTAAATGAAAATAGTTGGTCGAATAAGATCTCACTAGTGTCTTCAATCGATGGAAATTCAAATTGAGCATCTCATGGGCATATTTTGGAAACTCATGCCCAACTAGCATCGAGGTTTAGGGTTTGGTAACATATTGGCAATTAATATGTAAGAGATTGTGACTCACTGGGATAACAACTATTAGATTGTCTTTCTTCTCAAATGGCTATTACATTTGACTTTAATATTGACTTGGACTTAGGCTTCGACTTTAGTGAAATCACCAATGTAATCATTATGATATTTTGGTTCTAGGAATTCCTCAAATGAAGATGGCTAAGCTTCAATTACTACTTCCTGTATCAGAGATTGTTACCTACTAGAAGATGTAGGCATCTCTGAATGATATATTGTGATTGGTTCAACTCCTCCCAACAATGATACAACCATCATCCTTCATGCAACTCTTGAATATTGGGTAATTTTTTGGCATTAGGACTGCCGATTCACTTGCATAATTTGTTCAACTGTTAATGCACTACCAATCAAGGGAATCATTAGATAATTTGTTAGCATTAGAACTATCAATCACTTGCATAATTCATAATTTTTAACCAGTAAAAGGAACATCTTTGAACTCAATTGTAACATCACCACTTTCTTGGTGTCCAGACACCATCTCAACATCTTCATTGTAATTGAGATCCATTATGTAATACTTACCACCTTTATTTTTAACTTTATTAATCTATACTTAGACTGGATTCTTAGTACCTTCATCCTAGATATTCTTAAAAGGTTCTCATTTTCATGTTCTCTAATGTAACATCATTCTTAAGCATCATGTTAAAAGGAGTTTTTGTTGGAAATACGACATCATCCTTAGTCTAAATAATATATCCAATAAAATATATTTGGGTAATAAATCAGTTTGCCATCTTCTTAATTGAGGCATTCAAATATTAAATTTAAAACATTACAAATAGTGTTACTGATTTCAACAATTCTTAATAACAAAGAATCTAAAAATAATTATACTAACTTACGATAATGGTAAGTAAAAACAATAACACAACTTCCTTATAACTGTTAAGGAAAATTAATAATGTTAGTTGTTCTAGTCTATTGTTAATATCCTAATCCTTAAGAAGTTGTTATCCATGCAATCACTTCCCTAGTTAATAGGCTACAGTTTCGATTTTCTCTTCTAGTTGCTAATTTTTAGCTTTCATTTGTTATATGTACTGCCTATTTATAGGCTTCCTTGTTGAATAAAGTTGATATGAATATTTTCACTTCCTCTCATCTCTTTTACTTTAATTAACAGTAAAGAATAGCAGAGTTTTAAGTAAAGCAGAAGAGATGAGAGGAAGAGGAAATCTTCACATCAACTTTATTTTGCAAGGAAACCTATAAATAGGTAGTACATATAACAGATGAAAGCTAAAAATTAGCAACTAGAAGAGAAAATCGGAACTGTAACCTATCAACTAGGGAAGTGAATGCATGAATAACAACTTCCTAAGGATTAGGATATTAACAATAGACTAGAACAACTGACATTATTAATTTTACTTAACATTTCCTCCCTTAAACTAAAAGCTCTAGAACATTCAGTTTTGTAAGGCTTCATTAAGTGAGCAGACTCCCATTGACTTCCTAAATTTCTGAAACATAGATAACTTCAAAGGCTTGGTCATTATATCAACAATTTGATCTTCACTTTTGCAGTAGAAAAGATCTATTCTTCCATCCTTTGTGAGATCCCTTAAGAAATGAAACTTCACGTATATGTGCTTGCTTCTTCCATGTAGAACGAGATTTTTTGAAAGTTTAATCGCTGAGTTGTTGTCGCAATAGATTGCTTTTAACTGCAACTCTTCAAGAATTTTCTTGAACCAAACCACTTGACACACACATGAAGTTGCTGCAATGAACTCAACTTTACTTGTTGATAAAGTAACAATAGGTTGCTTTTTAGATGACCACGAAATATCTCCGGAACTAAGCATAAAGATGTAACTTGAAGTGCTTTTTTTGTCATTCATGTCGCTTGTATAATCACTGTTAGTAAACCCAACAAAATTTGACTTCATCACATTCTTGTAAAATAGTCCATATTTTTTGTTCCTTGCAAGTACCGTAAAATTGTTTTGGCAGAGAGGAGATGCATCTCTATTGGATTCTCCATGTATCTACTAACCAAACTCATAGAGTGCATAATGTCGTGCCTTGTTGTAGTTAGATACATCAAACTACCAACAATTTGTTTATAGAAAGTGTTGTCCACCTTTCTCCCTTCTTGATCTTTATTTAACTTCAAACCAAACTCAGCTGGTGTATTAACCAAATTGCATTCATTCATTTGAAACCTGATCAAAACATCTTGCACATACTTTCTTTATGAAATAAAATTTTCAACTAGAGATTGAACCACTTCAATTCCAAGAAAATAATGCATCTTTCCAAGATTGTTCATGTCAAACTCAAGCATCATAGGCTGTTTAAATTTCTCAAACACGGTGACATCATTTCCAATATAAATCAAATTATCAACATATAGACACACAAAAAACATCTTTCCATCTTCTCCAATCTTAACAAATAGAGTACGCTCATATGGACATTTTTTAATCTGTCACATAAGAAAAAGGTTTCGATTCAACTATACCAAGCGCAAGGAGGTTGTTTTAGCTCATATAGTGCCTTTTTCAATTTATAAACTTTATTTTCACATTCAAGCTTCACATAACTAGGGGTTTGATTGATACCTTCTTGAAGATCACCATGCAAGAATGTTGATTTCACGTCCAATTGAAAAATGGACCAAGAATTTTGTGCTACCAATGCTATCACCAATCTAATTGTATCGTGCTGAGCTATTGGAGCGAAAACTTCCGTGTAATCAACACCAAACCTTTTCTTGTAGCCTTTAGCGACCAAGCGCGCTTTATATTTGTTAACTTCGCCATTTTCGTTAAATTAAGTATTGTAGACCCACTTCATATCAATCGCCCTTTGCCCTTTTGGAAGTTCAGTTAAATCTCAAGTGTTGTTTCTTTCAATGGCAGTTATCCCATCATTCATCGCCTTTTGCCATTTTGGTTTTTTGACAATTTCTTTGAAGGTTACAGCTCGTAATATGAAAACAAAGCAAAATGAACAACTAGATCACCAGATTGGGTAATTCCAGTTACCACATAGTCTTGCATCCAAGCATGCCTTTTTGTGACTTGTTGAGCACTTTCCCCTACACCAGTTGTTGGAATTTCTTGAGTGATAATTTATTCATCATTTTTCAACTTGCTGCTTTGTTTCTTCATCTTTGTCTACAAAATCAACACGGATTTGTTATTCAGGATTGCGGTCATAATGATCCCAAAATTCTGCCTCATTGAAAGAAACATCGCGACTAATGAAAATTTTCTTGGTGATTGGATTGTACAATTTGTATGCCTTTGATTGCAAACAAACACCAAGAAAAATGCATTTTTATCCTTTTTCATCAAGTTTTTTTCTCCTCTTATCATGAACATGGGCATAGGCGACACACCCAAAAATTTCTAAAGTAATCTAAAACCGATCTATGTCCACTCCAAGCTTCTTGCGGTGTGATATTTTGAACAGCTACGATGGGGTTTCTATTCAAAATATGAATGCTCCAAGTGACAGTTTCAGGCCAGAAAGCTTTTGGAACTCTACTCCTCATCAAAAGACTTCGTACCATGTTCAAAATTGTGTGATTCTTCCTTTCGCAAATGTCATTTTGTTGAGGTGTATATGCTGCAATTAGTTGCTTCTTTATTCCTTGCTCATCACAAAAAACAACAAACTCATTCGAAATATATTCTCCACCACAATCACTGCGTAACACCTTTATTGGAGCACCTACTTCTTTTTGAACTAGAGCTTTGAAACTTTTAAAAGTTGTGAGTGCTTAAGAGTTTTCATGTAAATAATAAACCCAAGTTTTTCTACTAAAATCATCAATGAACAATATAAAATATCGTTTACCTCAATTTTGACATCGGATTGATGGGTCCACACAAGTTTGAATGCACAAGTTCCATGATTTTCCTTTTTGAAGTGGTCTCCTGATGTTGTTTACTAATGACACATTCTTCACATACTTGAGAAGGAATATGAATTTGAGGGATTCTATCACCATGTTTTTTTTTGCTGCAACATTTTGAGCCCTCCAAAGTTAAGATGCTCGTAGAGAGAATGTCATAAAGCCTGATCTTTCACTTTTGCTAAGAAACATGAATGACTAAGACTTTGGAGATAAAGCAGAAATATTCTATTTGATATCATGTTCAACTGAGCAATTAACCCTAATTTCTCATCTTGAGTTCTTCATACTCTATTTTTAATGAAGATTTTGTACCCTTTCTCTTGTAATTGACCCACACGAAGTAAGTTAGTCTTC
Organism: Kokia cookei; assembly: GCA_039519145.1. NCBI lineage: Eukaryota > Viridiplantae > Streptophyta > Magnoliopsida > Malvales > Malvaceae > Kokia > Kokia cookei. The sequence continues at coordinate 22,882,692 of CM076906.1, forward strand.
AAATCTGGACCGAAGAGAACATTAGGAATAGTGTGGATAATTTCTCCTTTGGTTTGGAGAGCGATATTTCCTTTTCCTATGACAAATATCGTGGAGTTGGTACTGAACATGACAGTGTTACGACAAGATTCATCTAGTTCGAATCTCTTATCTCTACACATGTGGTTGTTGCAGTCATGCCTAGGTACCACAAGTTTTGTTGTGTTTCTTCATTCACATGACCCACCATCAAGAGAAACACTAAAAGAAACTCTATCAAAGACAAAAAAAACTAAGAGAGAAAATTGTAGATGAAAAATTTATTATTCTGGAAAACTCAACTCTTTTTTTACATGCAATGCACCTTGTATTTATACACACATAATTGCACTTGTCACCTGTTAACTATCACATAACAACCTAACAAACTTACTACAGAAGCTAACTACACCAGCTATATTATGAACAAACTATAGCTATTCTGTTACTCCAATATTCACCCACCTACATGACTTTCGTAACCCTCAAAAACTGCCTAAGACGACTAAATTGAGAAAACGACAATGGCTTAGTTAAAATATCAGCTACCTGATCACAAGCGGAAACTTCCCCAACAACAATAGACCCACTACTAACTTTCTCTCTTACAAAAAATAAATCTAACTCAACATGTTTAAACTTTGAATGCAATACTGGATTTGCTGCAACAGCAACTGCACTCGAATTGTCGCACCACACCGTCGACTTATCAATTGATTGAAACTGTAACTCCCCTAATAACGACAAAATCTAACCAATATCTACAACTGCCGCAGCCAGGCCGCTATACTCAGCTTCAGCTGTGGACCGAGAAACAACCTGTTGCTTCTTAGAACACCAAGACACAGGATTATCACCAAAATACACAAAATATCCTATAGTTGACCTACGATCATCAAAATCCAGACCCAAATTAACATCAACATACCCAACCAAAGACAACCTGGTAGACGATTGAATCAACAAACCAAACTCAGCTGTACCACACAAATATCACAAAACCCGCTTCAAAGCCACACAATGCTCATCTGTAGGAGCATGCATAAACTGACAAAGACAATTAACTACATATGTAATATCAGGTCTAGTAAGCACAACATATTGCAAAGCACCAGCAATACTATGAAATTCAGTAGGATTAGACACCGGAGAACTAACATCCTTTGACAAAATTGAAGAACTAACCATAGGAGTACTAACAGCATTAACCCCTGACATATGCCATTTTTCTAGTAAATCAAAGGCATACTTTCTTTGACATAAATGAAGACCACTAGAGCTTAACCGAGTTACCTCAATTCCCAGAAAATAATGCAAATCTCCCATATCCTTAAGAGAAAATTCAGTATCAAGTCGAGCAACATAAACAAGTACATACTTCCGAACATTGTCATTTATTCGAATAAACAACGAGGTATTAGACTTAGACCCAACAAACCCAAAAGACACAAGAAAAAACTTCAACTTATTAAACCATGCACGCGGAGCTTGACGCAAACCATAAAGAGCCTTTTTTAGACGACACACAAGTGGCTGTCCATCAGATCCAAGTTGCACATACCCAGGAGGTTGTTGCATATAGACTTCTTCAGAAAGATCGCCATTAAAAAATGCATTATTGACATCAACCTGCCGCAAAGACCATTTTGACGATACAACAATGGACAAAATTGTCCGAATAGTGGCAGGTTTTACCACAAGGCTAAACGTCTCTCGGAAATCACACCCTGGCACTTGAGAACAACCTTTGGCAATCAGACGACCTTTATGACGTGCAACAGAACCATATGGATTCCTCTTAATTTTAAACAACCATTTGCAACCCACAGCTTTCCATCCAAGAGGTAATGGTACTAACTCCCATGTCTTATTTCGTACTAGAGCATCAAACTCATCTCGTGCTGCCTGTTACGACTCAAGAGTATTAATCGCCTCATGAATCGTCCTAGGTTCACGTTCTTGAAACTCAGAAGAATATACTTTAGGCTTACGGATACCTGCCTGAACCCGTGTGACCATAGGATGCGTGTTTTCTATTAGAGACGAGGAGTCAAGAATGATCACTAGAACCACCAGAGTAGGAGAACCCACAGAGTTCATAGAAGCTGACTCTGTGGCTAGAACCATGTCATTAGAAGTTTGACGAACTGTAGACTCAACAGCACACTGTACCGAATCAGACTGTACAGGAAGAGACGGAGTTGATTGTTAATTAGTTGGCACAAGCACAGATTCAGTAGATACAGGCGATGGATACACTACCGGGACATGCGTAGTAACTGTATCCATGGGCTAAACAGCAAACACATTATCCTCGGAGGACAAAAATCTAGACTCATCAAAAATAACATGTCTAGATGCTACAAGCTTTCCATTCGGCAAGAGACACTTATAGCCTTTATGTTGAGTGCTATACCCCAAAAACGTACACGGCTCAGACCTAAGCTCTAACTTTTGAGTATTAAAAAATCGAAGATAAGGATAGCAACAACACCCGAAAACCCTTAAGTACCTATAATCTGGTTCTTTACCATACAAAGCCAAATAAGGTGACTTACCTTGTAAGATTGGTGTAGGTAGTCTATTTATCAAATGGACAGCATAGATAAAAGCATATCCCCAGAACCGCATGGGTAACTTTGCCTGAGCTAATAACATCAGGCCCATTTCTACTATATGTCTGTGTTTACACTCAGCAACACCACTCTGCTCTTATGTGTGTGGACATGTAACACGATGCATAATTCCTTGCTTTGCTAATACTGAAGTGAGTGAACGATACTCACCACCCCAGTCACTCTGAAACTGCTTGATATCTTTTCCAAATTGTAACTTCACTATATTCTAAAATTGATAAAAACACTCTAACACTTGTGATTTCTGACGAATCAAATACACCCACGTAAAACGATTGAACATATCCACAAACGACACATAATACCAATTAGAATCACAAACCTCAACTGCAAGGCCCCACATATCTGAAACAACCAACTCGAAAGGTATTGTATACTCAGTCAAAGAACGTGAAAATAGCAATTTGTGCGCTTTCCCTTGTTGACAAGCAAAACAAACACTATCAACAATTTTATTTAAAATATCAACATTAGAAGACTTCAGTACTAATCGTAAAATAGACAACGAAGGATGGCCTAATCGTCGATGCCATACATCACTCAACGTAACACCAGAAGACGTAGACAAATTTGCTTCCCGACTACGATCACCTAAACCTCCTCGAACCGAAAAAAATCTGTACAAACCTTTATGAGTGTGGCCCTCCAAGAGTACCTCCTGAGTCTTTTTGTCTTTAATTACGCAAGTAGATGAATGAAATTAAAAAAAAACATTATTTTCACACACAAATTGAGACACAGATAGCAATTTTTTCCTAATCGTCAGAACATACAGGATATTAGATAAATGCAAAATTCTATTATTTCTAGTCATAGTCGAATGACCAATACCAGCAATACGAGCACACGTACCATCACCCATTAATAACGGAGCCATACCTGAGCATGGAGTAGCAGTATTTACACCAGTAGCCTTCTTGCATACATGATGAGTTGCACCCGAATCCGGATACCAAGCATCGGTCTCATTTTGAGGCACTAACTCAGGAACATACGGCTCAGCTGTGTCTACAGTATTAGAACAATATTTTGAACAATCATCATACCCCGAACACCCAGCACCAGAACTACCAATAGCATACTCAGAACTGGAAATATCAGTAACATGAGGATGACCAATCCATTCCATAATTGGACTTGGTATAGACGATCCAACACCAGCATCGAAATTCAGTCCATCAAACACCCGTGCCCGAGGCTTGGTCCACATTGGTCATATAGTCGAACTCGAACAACCACGATTCCACGAAGAGTAATTCATATTATCAGACGGCCCATACTTACTCCCAAATAACGATCATTCTATAGTACACCCACCAACACAATCAACATAATTAGCACATGGAGGTATAAAAAAATTACCACAAGAACTAGCATGTGGTCCAACTCCCTTAGGAGCACTACAAGCCCACTTATCACATGGAGTAGCACTATTGTTAACATTCTGTCCATTAGTGGCCCACGTGCCACTTGATCCATACACACCATCATTTCTAATGCTTGACACATGGGTGCTTGGTAAAAAGCTTACAACAGAAGGACTATTAGATTGAAAATATCTACTTCCATTGTTCACCTGTCTCACCATAGGAGCTGCCATACGCACGTCACCAACATACAATCGTGACGATGGACCCGGTGCTTCGTCGGTCGGACGAGCATACCGATAGTAGCACCACTGTGCTAAGTGACCAACACGGTTGCAAATTTGACACTGCACCCGTCCACGAGCACTCCAACCTCGGCCACATCCAGATCGACCACCACCGGGTATATTTTGAGCCATCAACCTCTTTCGATCCCACTGGATCTACCACATCCATTGACCGTTGAACTAAATTTCCATGCAATGGAACATCCTTAACAAACTTCTGTTGCCTCACCTCACACTCCAGCAGAGTATCCACGATTTGCTCCATGGTCATCGAAACAGGAGAGTAAGTAGCTAAGGAGATGATAGAGTCAAACTCCGCTGAAAGGCCTATCAAGATCACTCGGATCTGTACTTCTCTGTGACACCATGACCGGAAGCCTTAAGAACACTACATAATCGTTTCACAAGTGCCAAAAACTTAGTAACCGACCTATCACCCTTCGTCACCGAATAAAGCTCATGCGTAAGTCGGCCAACCTTCGCATCTGACGCTGCCGCAAACAGACGCGAGGCTTTGCTCTAAATCTGAGTAGCTGTGGTAGACCCTGTAAAAGAAGACAACAGATCCCACTAATCGTGGAGATAACCCACGATGCCAACAATTTATTTTGCTTCACAAACGACGCATATGCTGGATTCACAACCAATGTACCTGTCGCACCCTCAATCGTTTGTGACGATGCCACCACAGTCCCTTCAACAAATCTAGTAAGACCATACGCATCCAATAATAAACGCAATTGGTACTGCCATTGAAAAAATTTATCAGATCGAAGTCTCGCCGTATCATGTTTTAGAAACGACTACAACATCCGATAGAAATTCTCTTCATTTGAACCTCCTATCGCACCAACCAACGTGGCTATCAATGAATCTCTTTGAGGCACCTCAGAAGCTGTTACTGGCACCGTACTAACAGGTATATTTGAACTCATCTGAAGCAAGGAATAGTATTCTGAAAAACACTCAACTCACACCTTACAGTCCCACGATCTCGGTAATTATACCATGAAAGAAACTCTGTCAAAGACTAAAAAAAACTAAGAGAAAAAATTATAGGTGAAATTTTATTATTTTGGAAAACTCAACATTTTTTTTACATGCAATGCACCTTGTATTTATACACACATAATTGCACTTGTCACTTGTTAACTATCACTTAACAACCTAACAAACTTACTGCAGCAGCTAACTACACCAGCTATATTATGAACAAACTATAGCTATTTTGTTACTCCAATAGACACCTCTTCCTCTTGTTTTGCAAAATTAGTTGATTCTTCCCTATTTTTCTTATTTAAATTAGTTCGACATTCTTACTGATAATGACCATACCTGTGACACCTAGAACATTCAACTTTTGACTTGTCTGCTGACCTTGGAGATGAGTTACTGAGTTACGACCTCTTCCTTCCTATCTTCTTCCTCTTTCTTGAGATTGACTTTCTCGTTGTTGTTGCTACTGCTGGTTCCATTGGTCATTACTTCTCTTCTCTTTACTGTTGCCTTTACCTCCTTTAAATATCGAGTGATTTCCTGTTGAAGCTTTCAAATCTTGCTCCTAATTATCTTTTTACTTGATCTTTTGTCCATATACCAGTAAAGAACTTTGCAGCTCATCAAGTGAGAGTTCATCAATATCCTTAGATTCCTCAATTGCATAGACAATAAAATTTTTTGGGATTTTTGAAAACAACAAAAGAAAGAAGAAAAATGCAGAGCAAGGCAAGAAGAAACAAAGAACAATTTACTTGCTCACAAATGTGCAGTAAGGATGCAATCAGCTTTACAAAACTGATATGCTTACTCACTCAATATGAAAACATTACATTTATAGCCAAATACATCACCAAGAGAGGTTATAGGAACAATAGGGTATGGGACTGATCTGCATTACATAAGCAGATTTCCTACAATACAAAGTATAGGCAAATTACATAGGAAAATATTGCTAGGTCTAGCTAACTCTAAACAGAAAGTCAGCCTACATTACAGACTGCCCTTTCTTTATTCTGCTACTCAATGTTGCATGTAATCCAACTTCAACACTCCTCCTTGGATTGCTTGCTACAAACACCAAGTTTAGTTCTCAAATATTCAAACATTGCTATTACAATAAGCATATGTGCTATAGTATTTTTACAATCTGCATTCACTTTAACAAAAGCATAACAGCAGCATGGTTGGCCATTTTAAACACTCCTTCTTGGCCTCTATGCTTCAAATATCAATCATTCATCAAGTTTTTTGAGCTTGGCAGTCTTTTGATGCTTTGTTTCAAGCTGACTCTGCTCAAGCAATTCATTTTCAACCTTGGCCTCAACCAAATCTAACTCACACACTTGACTATCCCAAACTTTTGTACCAAAGATTTGTTCATCAAATGGAGTATTCTCCTTCTTCAAAGCCCTGGTTGACAACACATCTTGCCTTGTTCTTTACAGTCTTGTTTCTTTTTGCTTATACAGCTCACAAGTATAGTTTGCTTACCTTCAGTTTTCCATTTTGGCATGCACCCACTCGATCTTGCATTTCGACTGTCCGCTGCTTCGGCTTGCACCCACTCGGGTTTGCATTTAGACCGTCTGCCACCTCGGCTTGCAATTCAACAGGCTCACACTTTGACAGATTCGCACTTTGCTTGCTGTCTTTAATAGGGTCGCACTTTGGCTTACTGTCTTTGACAGGCTCGCACTTTGGCTTACTGTCTTTAACAAGCTCGCTCTTTGGCTTACTGTCTTTGAAAGGCTTGCATTTTAGCTTACTGTCTTTAGTAGGCTCGCACTTTTGATGGCTCGCACCTTGTTATGCTCGCATTCTTTTTGCTGAGCTCGCACCTTGTTGAGCTTACAGTTCACACATACTTTTAAGCTTGCCACTTGCCACTTGCACTTTGGACAACTCATATATACTCCTCCTTCAGCTTATAGCTTGTTTGGGAGTCTCTTGAAACAAGCAGCAGAAGCAAAAACAAGCCCTCAAAGACTTAGGCTCATGATACCAATTGTTGAGGTTTTTGACAGTAGCAAAAGAAAGAAGAAAAATGCAGAGCAAGGCAAGAAGAAACAAAGAACAATTTACTTGCTCACAAACATGCAGCAAGGAAGCAATCAACTTTACAAAACTGATATTCTTACTCATTCAATATCAAAACATTACATTTATAGTCAAATACATCACCAAGAGAGGTTATAGGAACAATAGGGTATGGGACTGATCTGCATTACATAAGCAGATTTCCTACAGTATAAAGTATGGGCAAATTACATAGGAAAATGTTGCTAAGTCTAGCTAACTCTAAAACAAAGTCAGCTTATATTACAGACTGCCCTTCCTTTGTTCTACTACTCAATGTTGCGTGTAATCCAACTTCAACAAAATTGAATTTTAGTGTCAATGATCTGAGTATCTTTTCAATGATGATGATATCCTCAGACTTGTCGTCGTACATCCGCAACTTGTTTATGTTTTCCATGACTCATGAGAAATAAATTACAATTGACTCACCAGACTTCATCCTAAGGTTTTCAAACTCTATAAGAAGTGTTTAAAGCTATTGCGTCTTTGCTTTCGCTGAGCCTTCATACATTTTCTTCATTGAATCCTAAGTATGCTTGGAAGTATATTTGCAAAGAATGGTCTCCAAGATTGAAAGATCAATAGCCCGAAACAAATAATTTTTTGCCTTCAGATCCTTCAATTTCATTCCTTCGATTTCTATCCCTTATGCGTCTGTCATTCTGCTGTTAATTCTAGTACTCCATTAGAGACAACTTGCCAATATTCTTTTGATCTCAGGAAATTCTCCATTAGCATTCCCCAATGATCATAATGACTATCAAAACGAGGAATCACTGATTGTACAAAGCTTTCAAAGGTCATTTCTATTAAATGAAACCAAGCTTTGTTGCCACAGTTTACGGTAAAGAATAGTAGAGTTTTAAGTAAAGTAAAAGATATGAGAGGAAGTGGAAATATTCTCATCAATTTTATTCAGTAAGGAATCCTATAAATAGGCAGTACATATAACAAATGAAAGCTAAAAATTAGCAACTAGAAGAGAAAATCGATACTACAACTTATCAACTAGGGAAGTAGTTGCATGAATAAGAACTTCCTAAGTATTAAGATATTATCAATAGACTAGAACAAATGACATTATCAATTTTACTTAACAATAACATACATATAACATATTCAACAACCGGTAAGCATAATAATAACATAATATTTGCCAAATTAATTTATGGCAACTTTCATAACACTAATAACGAATAGCAAAGAATCCAACGAGTGACTCTAGTGGAAAAAAAAGATGTTATTCATCCTAGGAGTCCCGAGTTTGAGCACCTGTGAGTACAAGGGGTGTGTGTTTGTGTTATCAAATGACTAAGAAAGTATTAACAGATACTATCATTTAGTCACACCGATCTATTAAAAACTATAACAAATGGCAAAAAAAAAAACTTACATGATAAAATGATTTGTAGTAAATTTGAGAGAAAATGGAATAGGTTTAGGGCTTGTAGTAATTTTTTTCCCTTCCATCTAAACAATTCCTACATTATAGATTTTGGTTCAAAAGATAAAAATATTTTTAAAAAAATTCCATATCTAAGTAACAAGAACATGCCTCCATGTCTTAGCCTTTTTTTCATGTCATGTTGACCGTTGATAGATTATAGGCATTGACCATGTTGACAAATAGTTGATTGATCCTTTTAATTTTATTTTTTAATATTTTAAATTTTTTTAAAATTATATATTTTTAATTTTTTAGTTTTTCAAGATTTAATTTTTAAATTTTTCAATAATATATGTTTGTCGAAACGTTTATTTTTGGGAAAACAAATAGGTCTCGAATAATACTTTTTAAAAATCGAAAAAAATGAGAGTCGACACCAATCTTTTTTATTTGGTGTGATTGGGTCACCACAAAACATTTAAAATCTGTTTTGAAAAAAAAGTTAGTCTTCGAAATCCAGAAAACAGGTTCGAGAGTCAGTTACATATGAGGAAGGATTAGCACCCTCACGTGCCCAAAATTGGTACCACATTGATTATTTTCGGGTCTTGGTTTGTTAAACATTTGAAAACTCGAGTAAAATTTAAAATACGATATTTGTTTTTAGAAAACTTTGCATGATTTCAAAAAAATCCTATTTGAGGAAAATCATCCGTGTGTTCGAATTTCTAGGAGAATTGGAAGTTGTATTCAACACGTTAAGGCACTATGTTCTCAGACTTTCGAAACTGAAGGACATTTTGAAAGACTTTAAAGACGATATTCGATTGTGTGAATTATACGAAAATCACATCCAGCACGTTAGGGCATGGTTTTTCGAAGTTTTCACATGAAAGGATATTGCCTCGTTTTGTTTTAAAATTATTTGTATACATATATATATATATATATATATATATATATATTTGAGAACTTGAAATTTCCCATTGTGTTTAAAATATGATCCTCAAACGCATGACTTAAAAAAATTTGAAGAAAGAATGCCCGTTTGTTTCAATTTTTGCGGAGAATTGAAGTCGTTACCAACACGTTAGGGCACGACGTTCTCGAAATCTCGAAATTAGAAGGCCTTTAAAAAAACTTGGAAAAGGATATTCAATTCGTGTGAATTATACGAAAAATCACACCCGACACGTTAGGGCATGATTTCCTGAAGTTTTCACATGAAAAGGACATTGCCTTGGTTTTAAAGGTTTATAAGAAAAAATAATTTTGATAACAAATGTATGAATTTAGTATGAACGATTAATAACGAAGATTAAATGAGAAGAAAATCTTTAAACAGATAATTATATACACAAAATTAAAAAAAATATGAGAATACGAAATACGAAAGAATAATAATTAAAAACTAAATATAAACATTGAAGAGAAAGAAAAATAAAATAAACAGAGTCAAAAATATGATTTTCAGATGCCCGGGGGTAAAATGGTAATTTTTAGAGGTTCGAAGGAAAAACAGTAATATTGGACACTCAGGGGCGAAAATGGTAATTTTTGAACACTCGGGGGCAAAAATGTGACTTTTGGAAGTTTGGGGGTAAAATGGTAATTTATGGAAGTTTACGAGCAAAACGGTAATTTTGGAAAATTCGAGTAAAAAATGATATTTTTGGAAGTTCGGAGGTAAAATGGTAATTTTGGAAGTTTAGGGGTAAAAATGTGATTTTTGGAAAGTTTAGGGGTAAAATGGTAATTTTTTGGAAATTTAGGGGTAAAAATGCAATTTTTGTAAATTTGAGAGAAAATTGTATTTTTTTGGGAAGTTCGGGGTTAAAATATAATTTTTGGAAAGTTCGGGGGTCAAAACGTGATTTTTAAACAGTTTAGGGACCTTCTAGGCAATAAAACCAAAAAGAAGTGATACGTGGCTGCTTCTCAGGCATTTTGAAGTCAAAGGACCAATTTGTAAAAATTTTAAAATTATTGGGCTAATTTAAAATAAAACAAAACTTGATTTAAGGACGAAATTAAAACAAATAAAGAATAGAAAGGTCCATTTGCACAAATAACCCAAAAATTTATCACGTGACAGCTTCTCAAGCTTCCAGAAAGTCAATGGACCAAATTGAAAATGGAATGAAATTAATGGGTGAATTTATAATTAATTAAAAATTCAAAAAGGATGAGATTATAAATTTAAAAAAGTGAAAGGACCAAATGGGTAAATAACCCAATTCTAAAAAACACGCGGATCCTATTGGAGCAGGTCGGGTCATGGATCGGGTCAAGGGAAAAACGACATCGTTTCGGTGTTTGAGCTCATACGCCAAAACGGCGTCGTTCCACCATGCTATTTAAACCAAATTTCTACAAAAAAAAAATCATTTCCTTTTCATTTCTTCAAAAAAAAAAGTTCTTTTATTCCCTTTTCTCTCAAAACCCTTGCCCATGTCCGACCATCCTCAGTCCACGTCTGGCTACCGCTCCGTCGAGCATTCGTCATCGTCCATCCTCCTCCGGTGTCGCACCGCCACCATATGCCATCGCCCACGGCGGCTTGAAGGTAAAAAGCTTCAACTTTCCTTGTTTTTTCATTTTAAAATATATCAGGGTTCGAATCAAGAAGAGAGAGCTTTGTTTTCATTTTCTAAAAAACACAAAACTAATTTGAAAAAAAATATGTTAAACTCCGGATCTAAAATATTCTTTGAATTTCTGGAAAAAGAGAAGGGTTTCTCTTTGAATTTCTGAAAAAAGAGAAGGATGGTAGTAACAGATTAGGGTTTTGACTTAGGATAGGGTTTGGGCTATTTGGTTGTTTGGGTTAATTGGGCTCCAACAACTACCCCTCGTTGCTCGTTTCTGTGTAACAGGAATAGAGCAAAGACCAAAAGAAGACTCAATTTTGTCAAGTTTCATTTCTCCAACGCTCTTTCTTCAACTGGCCCACCCTTCGCTTTATTAACCGTTCGATTTCACTACATTCGCTTATTTACATCTTCGGTGTTGTGATTCCCTCTTGCTCTAAGGAAATTTCAAAAAGACAAAATTTGCTACTGTAGCTTCATTCAATTCGCTCTCAACTTCAGTGATTTGGTGTTATTGATTTAGTCTACTTCTCAATATCTCATCAGCAAGATGACTGCATCACTTGTTTTGATCCACTTCTCTGTGTCTCATCAGAAAGACGGATCTAGTTCACTTCTCTGTATCTCATCAGGAAGGTAACCGCTTTATTGGTTCGACCTGCTTCTTAGTATCTCATCAGGAAGCTAGGGTTCGAAGATTCGCTCACATTGAGCTTTGGCTTCATTGATTTGGTCTACTTCTCAGTATCTCATCAGGAATAACTGCATCTTTGTTTTGATCCACTTCTCTGTATCTCATCAGGAAGACGGATTCGATTCACTTCTTTGTATCTAATCAGGAAGGTAACAGTTTTATTGCTTCGACCTACATCTTAGTATCTCATCAGGAAGATGGGGTTCGAAGATTCGCTCACATCGAGCTTTGGCTTCATTGATTTGGTCTACTTCTCAGTATCTCATCAAGAAGATGACCGCATCTCTATTTTGATTCACTTCTTTGTATCTCATCAGGAAGATGGATCCGGTTCACTTCTATATATCTCATCAGGAAGGTAACCGATTTATTGCTTCGACCTGCTTCTCAGTATCTCATCAGGAAGCTAGGGTTCAAAGTTTCGCTCACATCGAGCTTTGTTTCATTGAGTTGGTGTACTTCTCTGTATCTCATCAGGAAGATGACCGCCTCACTTCTTTTGATCCACTTCTCTGAGTCTCATCAGGAAGACAAATCTGGTTCACTTTTTTTTATCTCATTAGGAAGCTATCTGCTTTATTGCTTCGACCTGCTTCTTAGTATCTCATCAGGAAGCTAGGGTTCGAAGATTTGCTCACTTTGAGTCTGATTTCATTGATTTGGCCTTCTTCTTAGTATCTCATCAGGAAGATGACCGCATCACTTGTTTTGATTCACTTCTCTATGTCTCATTAGGAAAACGAATTTGGTCTACTACTCAGTATCTCATCAGGAAGCTGACCATTTTATTGCTTCGACCTGCTTCTCAGTATCTCATCAGAAAGCTGGGGTTCAAAGTTTTTCTCACATTGAGCTTTGACTTCTTTGATTTGGTATACTTCTCAGTATCTCATCAAGAAGATGATCGTCTTGCTTGTTTTGATCCACTTCTCTGTGTCTCATTAGGAAGGCGGATCTGATTCACTTCTCTATATCTCGTCAAGAAGCTAACCGCTTTATTGCTTCGACTTGCTTCTCAATATCTCATCAGGAAGCTGGGGTTCGATGATTTGCTTACTTTGAGCCTGGTTACATTGATTTGGTCTTCTTCTCAGTGTTTCATCAGGAAGATGACCACATCACTTGTTTGGATCCACTTCTTTGTGTCTCATCAGAAAGACGAATCTTGTCCACTTCTCAATATCTCATCAGGAAGCTGACCATTTTATTGCTTTGACCTGCTTCTCAGTATCTCATCAGGAAGCTAGGGTTCAAAGTTTTGCTCACATTGTGCTTTGGCTTCTTTGATTTGGTCTACTTCTCAGTATCTCATCAGGAAGATGACCACTTTGTTGCTTTGACCTGCTTCTCAGTATCTCATCAGGAAGCCGGGGTTCGAAGATTGGCTCACTTTGAGCCTCGTTTCATTTATTCATTTTGCCATTTCGACGGGGATGCGACCTGTAAAGTATGCTTCTATGGACCTCTATGTAGGCTAAAATAATTAGAAAGTCATGATTAGAATGGATCATATGCTCCTAATCTACATGAATACACATGATGAATGTCAAATTCATTTATTATTATTCGGGCTGGCATGGTTTATCGCCTGTCCGAGCTCTATCGTTGATGTGTTGCCCTGTCTTCTTCTAGGCTGATCTCGAATTGCTTGTTCTCAAGTTTATTTTCTAATTGGTAATCCTGTTTTGAACCCATATACCATTTAGGAAATTCCAGAATGATGCTCATGGATCTTTGTATGATTTGTTGGTCCACTATCTATTTTTTAGATGCAAAATACTCGAACAAAATTGTTATTTATTGAAAATTGTATTCAACAGAGAGGATCAAAAGAAGCAATATTAGTCAAAAATTACCAAGTATACAATAAGAGACAATTAGATGCTTCGAATATCGCAAAATGAGCTTCTCAGCGCCGTCTTGCTGAGAATCACTCTGAGCTCGAATGTGTGTCTAACAGACCTGGAGTGCCTTGTTGATGTTTCAAGCTGTGAAGTTTCTCCGTCCTGTTAGATAGTTACTTCGTACCTACCTCTTCACTTTTAATTTTAAGTCGCCATTTGCGGGTTTTCAACTCAAAACCTTTAGTTTCAAGACACCCTTTACAGGTTTTCATCTTGATTTTTTTTTAGAATTGAGACGCCCTTTTGCGGGTTTTCATCTCAGTCCCCTTTTTTTTTGGTGTGAAGCATTTTTCGGGGTTATATAGATTCTTGCCTTCCATTTTTGTTAGAATGAGAGCTCCTCTTGAGAAAGCTATCTTTACCACATAAGGCCCTTCCCAATTGGGCATCCATTTGCCTCTAAAGTCTTTATGTATGGGAAGTATCTTTTTCAAAACTAGATCTCTCACATGAAATTTTCTAGGGTGAACCTTTTTGTCGTAAGCTTACATCATTCTTTTTTGGTACATCTGACCATGGCGAATAGCTCTTAATCTCTTTTCTTCGATTAAATTCAACTGATCATAACGGGTTTGAATCCATTCTGCATCATCTAACTATAATTCTATCAAGACTCGGAGAGAAGGTATTTTGATCTCGATAGGTTAAACTACTTTCATGCCATATGTTAGTGAGAACGGTGTTGCCCTGGTAGAAGTTCTGATTGAAGTTCTGTAAGCAAATAGGGCAAATGGTAGTTTTTCGTGTCAATCTTTGTAAGTCTAGTCATTTTTGCAACAATCTTCTTGATGTTCTTATTAGCTGCCTCCACAACTCCATTCATCTTTGGACGATAGGGAGATGAATTGTGATGCTTGATTTTGAATTGCTCACAAACTTCCGATATCGTGTTATTGTTCAAATTCAAGGCATTATCAGATATGATCTTTTCTAGCATCCTATATCGGTAGATGATTTCCTCTTTCAAGAACTTGCTAACCGTAAATTTCGTGACGTTGGTGTAAGAAGTTGCTTCTACCCATTTGGCGAATTAGTCGATAACCACGAAGATAAATCTATGACCATTGGAAGCCTTTGGAGAAATTAGCCCAATGACATCCATGCCCCACATAGAAAATGGCCAAGGAGAAGTCATGACATGGAGGTACATGAATCTTGTCTCCATAGATCTTGCACTTAGGGTACCTCTATGTATAATTGATGCAATCGCCTTCCATAGTAGACCAGTAATACCCAAATCTCATTATTTGTCAGGCCATTGTGAAACCATTGCTGTGTGTCCCACAATATGCCTTCATGAACTTCTAAGATCTTCTTAGTTTCTACTGCGTTGACACATCTTAGCAACACTTGATCTTTTCTCCTTTTGTACAATATTTCCCCGTCTAGGACATATTCACTAGTAAGTCTTCTCAATGTCCTCTTTTCATTTTCTGAAGCTTGCTCGAGGTACTTGCGATCTCTTACAAACTGAAGAATATCTTGGTACCATGGGCGATCATCCCTTTCTTCTTCTTCTTCTACCTCGATCTCATAACAATGAGCTGGAGCCTCATAGATGCTCATTTGAATGGTCTTTACATCTTCTGGTCTATTTACTTTAATTATTGAGGCTAAACTGGCAAGAGCATCAGCCATCTGGTTTTCTTCCCGTGGGAGATATTAGAAAGTGACATCATTAAACTCCTCGATTAAGTCGAGAACCAATTTGCGGCAATCCACTAGCTTAGAATCTCTTGTTTCCCATTCTCCTTTGAGTTGATAGATTACAAGTGCAGAGTCTCCATATATCTCTAAAACTTTGATTCCCCATTCTATGGCCGCACGGATTCCCATGATACATGCTTCGTATTCTGCCATGTTATTTATGCAATCAAAATCGAGTTTGCTGGTCAAAGGGTAGTGATCTCCTTCTGGTGATACCAAGACTGCCCCGACTCTATTACCCGTGGCATTTGAAGCTTCATCAAAATTTAATCTCCAAGGATGTTTTACTATGGTTACCTCTTCAACTGTCACAACACACATTAAATCCTCATTCGGGAAGTCAAAGTTCATTGGCTCATAGTCTTCTAAAGCCTTGCTGGCTAGGAAGTCTGCTATCGCACTCCCTTTTACTACCTTCTGATTAACATAAACTATGTCGAACTTCGAAAGCAAGATCTGCCATCTAGCTAATCTCACATTTAATGCAATCGACTCCATCATGTACTTCAGAGGATCTAATTTTGAGATTAACCAAGTGGTATGGTACAACATGTATTGCCTTAATCTTCACGTGGTCCAGACTAGAGCACAACATAATTTTTCAATTGGTGAGTATCGAGTCTCATAATCTGTGAATTTCTTGCTGAGATAATATATCGCCCTTTCCTTCTTTCCAGATTCATCATGTCAATCTAGTACGCATCCTATAGAATTTTCAAAGACCTCCAAGTATAGGATCAATGGTTTATTAGGAATTGGGGGTACTAATATGGGAGCTTTGAATAAATAATCTTTGACTTTTTTAAAAGTTTCCTGACATTCATCGTGTCATACACTGGGGTTACGCTTCCTAAGCAGGCGAAAAATAGGATCACATTTCTCAATCAACTGTGAAATGAACCGATGTAATTTAGTCTTCCTAAAAACCGTCGAACTTCTTTTTGTGTATTTAGTGACGGTAACTCTTGTATGGCTTTAACTTTATCTGGATCAATTTCGATTCCTCTTTTGCTGACTATAAAGCCTAACAGCTTTCTTGATGTGGCTACGAAAGTTCACTTTGATGGGTTTAGCTTTAATTGATACTTTCTGAGCCTTCAAAACAAGTTTCTCAGGATTCTTACATGCTCTTCCTCTATTTGGGATTTCGCAATCATGTCGTCGACAAAAACTTCAATCTTATTATGCATCATGTCATGGAACAAGGTCACCATGCCCATTTGATAAGTTGTCCCTACGTTTTTTAGTCCGAAAGGCATCACCTTATAGCAAAACGTTCCCCATAGTGTGACAAACGTGGTTTTGATCATATCCTCAAGGTCCATCCTTATCTGATTATACCCTGAGAAACCATCCATGAATGAAAACAAGAAATGACCTGTTGTGTTATCGACTAAGGTGTCGATGTGAGGTAACAGGAAGTTATCCTTTGGGCTAACTTTATTTAAATCTTGATAGTCCACACACATGTTCACTTTTCCATCTTTTTTAGGAACATGGACTATGTTAGCTACCTATTCAGAGTATTTAACTACTTAAAGAAACTCAGCGTCAAATTGCTTCTTAACCTCTTCTTTTATTTTTAATAACACGTCTGGTCTCATCCTTTAGAGGTTTTACTGCACAGGCCTGCATTATTCCTTTATCGGGAGTTTGTGTACCACAATGTCAGTGATCAGGCCAGGCATATCTTGGCAAGACCATGTGAAGATGTCTTGGAACTCTTGAAGCAACTCGATAAGATCATTTCTGGTTTCTAAGGAAATGCTTGTCCCAATATTCACCTCTTTCTTTTCACCATCGTTTCCTATATTAATAACTTCTACTGGGTCCGAATGAAGCAGGATTTGCTTTTCTTCTTGCTCCATCATTCTTAATAGATCTGGAGGTAAATTACAATCTTTATCATCTTCGAGGTCCTGAAGCTCCTCTAAACACATATCTTGCTCGAAATGAGGCTCTAAGTTAGCATTAGGGTTACTCATATTATTGATATTCGAGGACCTGTCAAGGGATGAAAGGGAGGTTCAAAGAATAAAATAAATATATGAAAGAATGATTATATGGTATGTGTATGATTATGTTTGTCAAATTGGTCAAGCATGTATGTATTAAAAAATGATTAATTTTGTTTATTGGATATGTGCGAATGGTTTATTAAGTTGGATTAAGAGTAAAAGAATAATTAAGAAAAAAATTTGTCATATAAGATAGAAGATGCATTTTCATTCAAAATAACTGGATAATGATCATAGGCCCTTTTACAAAAAGATCCATATTGCTTTCGAGCCTAAAGCAATAGGTGTTTTGAGCATTACTCTGAAGAAATCTTAAAAATTACAGGTAGTTCCTCTGCAGTCCAATTATTCATAGTGCCTCCAGGTGCAGATGGACCGATTCCTAACAAGTTCCCTTCTTTTCCTTCATCAGATATAGCGTTGATGCCTAGATCCTTCATGATCCCTTTAGTCTTGATTGTCACTCACTCTTTTTAAGACCCTGACTTTTGGTCGATTACCCCTCCTGAAACAAAAGTCTCATATATGTGCGGAAAAACCATGGGTTCCCATGAAATTTCTTTTCCGGACAATGTTTCCCTTCTTCTTTTTTGCTTTCTTTCTAGCTCCTTCTTCTTTTGTTTTGCGTCTGGTTTGTACCCTAGGCCATAATGATCCTGTTTTTCTATCAGCATCGGCACGTTGACTTTTCCTTAGAGGTATTCTCCTAGTCCCTTTCCAGGTAACGCCCCTTTTCCAACTATTAAACGTAAGATCATCCTAGTGGTTGATGATATCGCGGGCACAGGGATCTTGCTCCCCTTAGCAATGAAGGTTGCATTGACGAATTCTAGTGAGAAGAAAGAACATTCGATAGCCTCTTCATCTATTCTAACATAAGGTGAATCACTCGTTATAAATGCGATAATTTCCTCCTCAGCGTTAATCGTGATTAACCGTCCCTCATTTATTAATTTCACTTTCTGGTGCAACGAAGAAGGTACTGCTCTAGCTGAGTGAATCCATAGTCTTCCCAATAGACAGTTATAAGTGGGCCTGATATCTATCACTAGAAAATCCACCTCATATGTATTTGGCCCAATTTGAAGAGGTACTTCGATCTTGCCCATTACCTTCATCTCAGTCCCGTCAAATGCTCTCACTGTATTATTACATCCTTTCATGTGAGAGATATCAATTGGTAATCTCTGCAGGGTAGCTAACGGTAGCACATTCAAAGTTAAGTCGTTGTCCTTGAGTACTCTGGGTAGTGTGTACCCCTTGCAACGGGTAGTAATGTGTAAGACTTTGGTAGATCCCATGCCTCCCATTGGTATTTCATCATCGTTGAAGAAAATGAAGTTATCGACACTCATGTTATTAACTAATCAATTCAGCTTACCGACAGAGATGTTATTTGCCACATATGTTTCGTTCAGCACCTTCATTAGCGCGCTTCGATGGGCTTCTAAGCTTAAGAGTAAGGACAAAATTGATATCCGAGCAGGCTGTTTGTGTAATTGTTCCACTACATTATATTCGCTATGTCTTAGAAACTTTAAAAACTCTTTTACCCCTTTCTCAGATACGGACTCATTCGTGGGTGCTTCGGGTTTGCTAAATATTTCTTCCTCTGGCTTACACATTACTGTCTTCCCTTTGTAAATTTCTTTCTCCTTATTTAGTGGGTCATAATTCTTACCACTGTGGGTAACAAGATTCACATCCTTCTTGAGTTCCCTCTCTCTTGATATGGTTACATTGTAATTGTAATTCCACGAGACCTTCTTACTATCTTTGTAAGGGAACGTTGCTAACTTTTGTATGACGATGCGCGGGATTATCTGCTCCCTTGCCGCGCTGTTCGTGGGTTTAGAGATAATCACCTTTGGGCGATTAATCCCATAAGCCTTTGCTGTCCCATCCTCAGAGGCATAAACATCATTAACCTCCTCCCCTTCTTCGAAGAATTCCAACTCTTTGTTTTCCATTAGCGTCAGCACTATAGCTTTGAATTCGACACAATCTTAAATCTCGTGCCCTTCAATGGCATGAAGCTCACAGTAGCTGTCAATCCCTGCTATTGTGCTCTCCTTATCCTTCACGATTACCTCTTATTTGACTACTGTCGCCATACCCATCGGAGTGGGGACCTAACTTCTTCAACATTTCTTTTGGTTTTCAGGCCTCTTCCTTCCATCAAGGCATTCACTCCCTGCTCTGGGTGATTGGGCAGAGGATTCCCAGCTATGTTGGGTTTTATTGGTTCTTCTAATCTCATGATTCCATGCTCGATGAGTCCCTCCACTTGCCTCTTGAAGGGGGGGTAATTCTCAATTGAATGGCCTTCTGCCCCTACATGGTATTCACAATTAGCGTTCGCTTCATACCAAATAGGGAATGGGGGTTTATATGGCTTCATGCGCTGTAGAGATACTTCATGCGCGTCATACGATATTTTGTAAAGTTCTCCATACAATATAGGAAGGGGAGTATATTGAACTATTCCCCTATTTGGTCTTAAACCCAGTTCTTGCCTAAGAGCATTTTGATAATTGCTTGTCGGGGCTTTAGGCTGTCCTGTTATGAATGGTTTAGGTAACTTGGCCTGTACACACTTGCGTTATTAACTTATTATCCCTTTACTTTAATTCAAGACGCGACCTACTATTCACTCATCCCGGTTACATTCATCAGCCTTTTTAGAAACGTCGGGACACATGCATCCTTTGAGTATGCTTTATCAACTTGAATTTTGGGACAACGGATCAAAGCAGTATACTCTTCCACCATGGGCGTCATGTCTAGGTTCCCGAAGGTGAAACAGCTATATGCGAGGTTCCAATGCTGGGCGAGGGCTCGAAAGAGATGTTTGTCGATTTTCGCTTCAAGCAAGTAAGGTAAGTCTCCATATTCCCGATAGAACATCTGTTTCATCTCGCTATCCCACTGGCCCCAGATATCTCTTAATTCTTGCAAATTATTTTGAGTTACCTTAATCCGAGTATAATCCCAAAACTCTGATAAATACCCTTCTTTCAAACTATCTCTTTTTTCACGTTGTTGTTCCTCTGACCATAAGCACGCAACCATGTTATTTTCCACTTTATCAAGAAATCTGCCTTCCATGATGAAACTGCCTATTTGGTAATCAAATTTAAATCAACACCTTTTCTTTTATGATAATGCAATGCAAGCAAAAGAGGCAAAACAAAACATGTTAGCAAAATATAATAATATCAATATACAAATATACAACAAAGAACCTAAGAAATTGTCTTAGATAAATGCTAAAAGGTTCGGTATAACTCCTTCTAAGGCAAGTACTTATGGCTCACTATATGTGGTTTTAGGTTCTAGAGTAAAGGGTACCCAAACCAGTAGATTCCTCGATCCTTACTCATTACAGGCTCATACGGATGAGTTTGATTTAGGGGGACACATTTCTCACATGTTTACACGAAAGTGAAAACTTCACGAAAACATGGGTACGAATATAATCCCGAAAGTGATTCACTATCCTACACAGAGGTGAAGACCTCACGAATGAGTAGTTTCCCGCTTCCACTTAAAAGGTTAGTACCAAATGCATATGGATGCAAACTTATACTAGCAATATCAACACAATATAGCATCACACAAAAATGCCAAGGATCGTATATTAAACAAAATCGAAGCTTTAAAAGTTTTCAAAATAAACCCAAAAATAATCAATTTGGCTCGACTCTCGTTTATTTAAAAATTCCCCAACGGAGTCGTCAAGCTATCGAAACGTTTATTTTTGGGAAAACAAATAGGTCTCGAATAATATTTTTTAAAAATAAAAAAAAATAGGAGTCGCCACCAATCTTTTTTATTTGGTGTGATTAGGTCACCACAAAACATTTAAAATCTATTTTGAAAACAAAGTTGGTCTTCGAAATCCAGAAAACAGGTTCGAGAGTCAGTTACGTATGAGGAAGGATTAGCACCCTCACGCGCCCAAAATTGGTACCACATTGATTATTTTCGAGTCTTGGTTTGTTAAACATTTGAAAACTCGAGTAAAATTTAAAATGCGATCTTTGTTTTTAGAAAACTTTGCATGATTTCAAAAAAAATCCTATTTGAGGAAAATCATCTGTGTGTTTCGAATTTCTAAGAGAACTGGAATCGTGCTCAACACGTTAGGGCACTATGTTCTCGGACGTTCGAAACTGAAGGACATTTTGAAAGACTTTAAAGAGGATATTTGATTGTGTGAATTATACGAAAATCACACCTAGCACGTTAGGGCATGGTTTTTCGAAGTTTTCACACGAAAGGATATTGCCTCGTTTTGTTTTAAAATTATTTGTATAAATATATATATATATATATATATATATATATATATCTATTTTTTTTGAGAACTTGAAATTTCGCATTCAGTTTAAAATACGATCCTCAGACACATGACTTGAAAAGATTTGAAGAAAGAATGCCCGTTGTTTCGATTTTCGTGGAGAATTAAAGTCGTGACCAACACATTAGGGCACGACATTCTCGGAATCTTGAAATTAAAAGGAATTTAAAAAAAACTTGGAAAAGGATATTCGATTCGTATGAATTATACAAAAAATCACACCCGACACGTTAGGGCATGATTTCCCGAAGTTTTCACACGAAAAGGACATTACCTCGGTTTTAAAGGTTTATAAGAAAAATAATTTTGAAAACAAATGTATGAATTTAATATGAACGATTAATAACGAAGATTAAATGAGAAGAAAATCATTAAACAGATAATTACATACACAAAAATCAAAAAAATAAGAGAATACGAAATATGAAAGAATAATAATTAAAAACTAAATATAACATTTAAGAGAAAGAAAAGCAAAATAAACGGAATCAAAAATACGATTTTCGAATGCTCGGGGGTAAAATGGTGATTTTTAGAGGTTTAGAGGCAAAACGGTAATTTTTAGACACTCAAGGGTAAAAATGGTAATTTTTGAATACTCGGGGGTAAAAAAGTGACTTTTGGAAGTTTGACGGTAAAATGGTAATTTTTGGAAATTTAGGAGCAAAAAAGTAATTTTCAAAAAATTTGGGGTCAAAAATGATATTTTTAGAAGTTCAAGGGTAAAATGGTAATTTTTTGAAGTTTAAGCGTAAAAATGTGATTTTTGGAAAGTTCGATGGCAAAATGGCAATTTTTGGAAATTTAGGGGTAAAAAAGTAATTTTTGGAAATTTGAGGGTAAAAATGTAATTTTATGAAGTTCAGGGGTCAAAATATAATTTTTTAAAAGTTTAAGGATCAAAATGTGATTTTTAAATAGTTCAGGGACCTTCTAGGCAATAAAACAGAAAAAGAAGTGACATGTGGCAGCTTCTCAGGCATTTTGAAGTCAAAAGACCAATTTGTAAAATTATTTAAAATTACTAGGCTAATTTAAAATAAAACAAAACTTGATTTAAGGATGAAATTAAAACAAATCAAAAATAGAAAGGACCATTTGCACAAATAACCCAAAAAATTACCACGTGGCAGCTTCTCAAGCTTCCAGAAAGTCAGGGGACCAAATTGAAAATGGAATAAAATTAATAGGTGAATTTATAATTAATTAAAAGTTCAAAAAGGATGAGATTGTAAATTTTAAAAAAAGTAGAAGGACCAAATGGGTAAATAACACAATTCTCAAAAACATGCGGATCCTATTGGAACGGGTCGAGTCACGGATAGGGTCAAGGGCAAAACGACGTTGTTTTGGTGTTTGAGCTTAGACACCAAAACGGCGTTGTTCCACCATGCTATTTAAAGCAAATTTCTACAAAAAAAAAATCATTTCCTTTTCATTTCTTCAAAAAAAAAGTTCTTTTATTCCCTTTTCTCTCAAAACCCTTCCCTATGTCCGAACATCCTCAGTCCACGTCTGGCCGCCGCTCCGTCGAGCATCCGTCGCTATCCATCGTCCTACAGTGTTGCACTGCCACCACGCGCCATCGTCCACTGCGGCTTAAAGGTAAAAAGCTTCAACTTTCCTTGTTTTTTCATTTTTAAACAGATCGGGGTTCGAATCAAGAAGAGAAAGCTTTGTTTTCGTTTTCTAAAAAACACAATTAATTTGAAAACAAATCTGTTAAACTCCAAATCTAAAATATTCTTTGAATTTCTGGAAAAAGAAAAGGGTTTTTCTTTTGAAATTTATTCCTCTATATTATGCTATTTTTTTGTCCTCTTTTATTTATGATTAACACGTTCTTTGATTCACTACGTCTGAAATTGCGAGGGAAGGGATCTTCGAGGCTACGGTGTCGGTAGCGTCCCGACAAGGCTCCACTCAACTCTGGTGGTGACCGATCAAATCAAGGTATGTCCTTTCAATTTCTTTTTATTTCATTTATTATTATTATTATTATTATTATTATTATTATTATTTAATGCTATGTTTTATTATTTATTAATTAATATTATATTTATTAAAACATTTAGCAATAAATAATGGCAGCAAATGATAGAGTATGTAAATGTGTTAATGCATTTAAGGCATACGTTTCCAACTTTGAATGATGCATTAAACAGATAATAAATATACCTCCAGAACCAATATTGTTTAACTGTTTGGATTCGTTGGGCTTTAATTCCATGACTTTGAATGCTCTCTTCCTTCTGTATTTGATTAATTTCTAATGGTCTCTGTATCTAAAGAAAACTAGTAATTTTGTATTGATTTTTGAATGTTCGAAAAAGGTTCATAACCCTTTACAATTGATTTCAATTCTGGCTTTATAATCATGTTTACAATGATTATAATTTGTTTCTTTCAATTTAATGCCTATCTTGTTCTTTCTTTTGCAAGTTGCAGTGGTGGCCGTGGCAATGACGGTGGTGCAGAGGCAAGTTGCTGGTGGTGCAACTTGATTGCTGATGTGACATGCTCTGAGAGGCTAAAAGAGGGTGGTAGCAACATATTAAGGTTTTGACTTAGGATAGGGTTTAGGCTATTTGGGTTAGTTTGGGTTAATTGGAATTGAGCTCAATTGGGCTTTGTAAAAATGGACATTGTTTGCATTTAGACTTTAATGAATTTTAAATTTAAAAGTAAATTTAAATTTAAAGCAAATTTAAATTTAAATTTAAAATAAATTTAATCTTAAGATAATTTTAAAAAGAGGTTTAGTTTAAGTCCGGTCAAAATTGGGCTCCAACAATATTTTTCTTAGAAATATTTTTTTTACATTTGATTTTTAAATTTTATAATTTATTTGTTTTGAAACTAAAACTTCATTAATCAAAAGGCTAAAACAAAAATAACAAAACTTACCAATAAGATTGAGGGAGAAAACTAAATCGAAACGAGTTAGATTACCCAATACACCTATTTCTAGACCCCTTGACAGGGGTGAAATCAAAAAATATTTTTAGGGGGTCAAAATTAAATTATAATTTTTATAATAGTAAAATGTAATTTTTAAAGAATAAATCATAATTTTATCATTTTTAGAGGGTCAAAATATAAATTTACGTTTACTAATTTAAAATTTAAAAAAAAATAAAAGTCTAAATAGAAAATATTTCATTTTAAAGTCCCCTGCCAATTCCTAAATTTGCCCCTGTCCTTGTATTCATTGGGAGTATTAGAAGAAACATCAATTTTTTTTAAAAAAAATAGAATTTATTTATTTTTAAAAAAATTTAATTTCATTTTTAGTACTATCACATTTTGAATTTTTTATTTTATATAATGTTTCTACAATTTTTATTTTATATTATTTATAATTATAAAAATCCAAGGAATCTTTTTTTTCAATTTTATAATTTTTTGAGCTTTTATACTTTTTACTTTTATAATATATATTAAATGTTAGAGACTTTTCCAAAGGAATCATGTGTTCAAATATTATGCGTAAAGGAATGTTGTGTGTCGCATTTTTATTAAGAGTGAATAAAATTTGATTTAATTAAAAAATTCGATCAAAATTTTAAATTTTGAATTAAATAGTTTAAGTTATTTAAGTTATTCGAGTTATTCGGATTAATTTAAATAAAAAAATCAAATTCTTCAATTTAACTCGAATATGAATTACACAATTCAAAGTATCCGAAAATTTGAATAAGAAAAGATAAAATTACACCGTTTTGATAAATGCTAACTTTTTCTAAAGTTAAAAGGTAAAATAATATCGTTTTGATAAATGTTTATCCAACAACCTTATTTATGTAGTTAATAATCTTATACTTTATCTACTAGTTAAATAACTAGTCCATGTAAAAGTAACATTAATCTTATACTTTATTTACTAGTTAAATAACTAGTCCATGTAAAAGTAACATTGAATATAAATAATAGGATTCGTTAACTCAGCTCAACTTAACTCGAAATTTTTGACTCGATTCGAAAAATTTTCAAATTGAATTTGGTTGCTAAAATAAGATTCGTCAACTTAATTAACTTGAAATTTTTTTTATTCGATTCGACCGAATACTCACCCCTAATTCTTATCATTAGTTGAATGTGTCACAAGTTTGTTTTTACACCTTAACTTTTGAATTTAAATTTATAACGTAGGGATAGATTAGTACTATAATGGAATTAAAAGAATATGTATCAAAGTAGAAAAAAAAAAAAAAGTATAATTCAAATGTCGTAACATGCAAAAATAGAAAAATAATAATAATATAATTTTATCCAAAATCTGCCTTCTTGAAACCAAAGCTCTATTTTGGTGGCTTTTTCCTTGGTTTATTAAGTGCATAATTTTAATAGTCAAATTCTACAAGCAATGAGGGTAAACATCATTAAGGAATTAGCTTGAGATTCCTATCTATATGCAATAATTTCTTGATCCTCGTTTTTGGGTTATTTTTCCAAATGATCCAAAAAAAAATTAATATTTACAAAAATAATCCTAATTCAAAAAATTCATCTGAATGACTTGAAATGAACAGTAAAATTAAGTTTTGAGAAGTTAATGAGCACCATCTTGAATTTTGACCCAATCATTACATGATGATTGTATCAGGATTTAAAAAAATAATCCTCATTTTTTACATAGAATTCCTTCGTGATCCCTAACATAGAAAAAGGAATATCATTTTATGAAATTACACGTTAATGACAAAAAAAAAATTGTTCTTATTCCATAGAAATGAGAGGTCTTGGTGCTCACACTTTGGCTGCATTTTGCAAGTGGGGTCTTTCATAGAACAACAAACAGCAGGCTGGGAATTGAAATGGATATTTCCATAATGCACCATCTCTTATTCCTCTTGAAATTTGAAATTTAATAAGCAGAATTGAAGTCTTAATCGTTGATACTAGTGGTTGTGCTTTAACCCTCTTTTCTTGGGTTGGATTGAATATTTTCCTTTCGTTTGGATTCCTGCAGTATATTTGCAGACATTACCCAAAATTTTCTTAGGGTTCTCCACCAATTCATACCCATTCTCCTTGTTTCATCTCTTTCTAAGCTCGATTGTTTGTTGAAAGGTACCTAATTTTAATTTGGATTGTTGGTTGGTATGAATAAATTTTAATGAAGAACAATAGCTTAATTGTAGAATTGAAACTAAGGATTATTATATTGAATACTAAGGTGGAAAAAGTAACACATGTCTCATTTATTTATTTTAAACGTCAATTAATGATACATGATTGTAGTTGTTCGAATCCGACTGATTGGACTAAGAATTTATCAGTAAATTGGTCTAGAAAAAATGGGTTAAACTGGTTGGACTGCATATTGCTCTAAACCAGTTGAATTGAGATAAAAATTAGTTGGATTGACAACTAAATCAACTAAACTTGTATTTTTAGGGATAAATCTCAAAATTATACATGAAATTTGATTTAATGTTCAATTGAATACATGAACTTTAATTTGGTGCAATTATATACGTGAAACTCTAATTATGGTTCAAATGTATACTTTAAACTTTAATTTTGATTTAATTATACACATTTAAAGAAATAAATACATCAATTTAGTTTTATATTGGGTAAATATAATTATTTATGTATGAAATATATAAACATAAATTGATGTTATATCAATAATTGTGTAAATAATTTAAAAAAATTTGAATCAAATCAAAATTTCATATATAAAAATGCACAAAATCAAAGTTCATGTATACACTTGCACATTAAACCATAGTTCATGTACAGCTTTAGGATTTATCCCTAATTTTTAATTAATTTTTTTTATTTTTGAAAATTTTATGATTTTAAATAATTCATTTAATAAAAACATGGTTAACGATAGACCCAATTAAATCGAGAATTAGTGATCTAATCAATTCAACCATCAATCCAGTTCCAAAAACCATATACATAACGAGGTTTTAACTTCACTTGTAAAATTAAAAAATTTTACTCGATCAAACTATCATCCTAAAATTACTCAAATTAATGGTGAAAAATGATAAAATAGTGGTGATGCGAGGTAAAAATAAAAAAAAATTAAAACATTAATTTAAAAAGTATTGATATATTATTTATAAACTTTTTAGTAACATTCAACATCTATATTTAATTAAAAATATTGTTTTATATATTTATTTTAATATTTTAATGTATTAACAATTTTTTTAAAAAAAGTAAAAAAAAATATTTTTTATTGAAAAACTAAGTAAAATGGAAAGGTTAAATGCTCAAATTAGGGCCCCGACTTTTATAAGTTGCTCACATAAGGGTCTAACTTTTCAAAATATTCATATAAAGTCGTAATCTTTATAAAAATGCTCAAATAAGAGTTTTTTAAGCATGTTAGCCGAGTTTATTGTAAAAATCAAGTAAATGTTAACATGTTTAGAATAAAATACATGATAGTTGAATTAAATATTATTTGAAAAGAAAAGAAAGCAATAAAACATAATTTGAAACATTATATATGGCATTTGAAATGGTCTTATTTGAGCGCTTTCAAAAAGTTTTGGCCCTTATTTGATCATTTTGAAATGTTTGACCTTCATTTGAGCACATTTGTAAAAGTGAGGCCCTTATATAACCATTTTAAAATATTTGACTCTTATATGAGAAACCACTAA
The DNA here is from genome assembly GCA_039519145.1 of Kokia cookei. Lineage (NCBI taxonomy): Eukaryota > Viridiplantae > Streptophyta > Magnoliopsida > Malvales > Malvaceae > Kokia > Kokia cookei. The sequence continues at coordinate 22,911,374 of CM076906.1, forward strand.
AAGGTTGGGCTCGATTTGACCATTTAACCAAATAAAAAGTAGAAAAAAGAAAGAAAGGTCAAAGGTAGAAATTTATTGGCTTTAGTAATAAAATGACCTCTAAACTATATCCTATTTGTAATCACCTTTCATACTACATAGTCATTTGCTTGGATAAATAGTTTCATTCTTGTCTTCCAATATAATTAGTTGGTGTCATTAAATAAAAGAGGCCTCGTAGTGGAATGACATTCTCCCAACATAGTATAATTTTGCTCTAATTCCATGAGATAAACTTCTTGGTGTCTTGCTTCCATATTGAGCTTCTTGAGGATTTTTTTCTCTTGGTTGTTATACCCTCTTTATTGATCGATCTTTGATACCAATTGTTAAACTTGATAATCACAAAGAGAAAGATGAATTGGTGTTTTAAAATTTTAAGAAAATATGCCAAACAATGGAGACTCCAAAATTTATAGTGGTTCAACTCTAATTGTTTATCTCCACTATCTTAGCTTAACACAACTAAAGATTTTTCAAATTTTCTAGATTTTTATCTTTCAAGGACAAAGTTTAACCTTTACAAAACACTATCTTTTTATTAGGCAAGATAAAAACACTTCCCTTAATGTTTTCTCCAACACTTACAAAGATGAGAAATAAAAACAATGATTAAAGACATCTCTCAAATGAATATATTACGATGATAAAGCCCACTCAATAACAATACGACACTTGAAAAGAATAAAAGCGATAGAAGCCCAAGTGTGTGTATGAAGAACAAAGAGAATATCAATGAAAATATTGGATTTTTGTACAATCGACTTTATAAACTTGTTTCTTGTCTTCAATATGGAGCTATTGACTTGTATTTATGTCTTCTAACAACCTTTGGGATGTTTGGAAACGTTGGTAGGAAATTAGAGTTGTTGCAACATTAAATTCAAGCATTGGTTTGCAGATCACTTGTATCATACAAGTGGACTTGCTGGTAAAAGTCTTAAAAAATGTGATTGTTGGAGCCTGAAGTCTAGTAGAAGACCACTTGTATCGGTAGAAGTTTGAGGGTTTCAAGGATTCAAACTTATATCGATAGTTGTATCGATAGAAGGTGCAGGGAAACCAAAAAAAGCTCACTGACTTACTTGTATTAGTAAAGGACCTCAAGTATCAGTAGAAGTGTCCCAATAAGGTAAAATTAATCTTGAATCAATATTTTTCAAAGTCAATTTACAATTTTGATTTCTAAAAAATTTGAAAATAATTTTAAGAGTTTATATCAATTGATTGCAACTTTAATTAAGTGAGAATTTGACGTTTGACTTTGTTATATCATAACATTTGAAAGACTACGGCTACCAAGAGGGTTCTTAAGTGGTGGGGCTATGTCTTTTTAAGGCTATATGTGTAGAATGTATAAGCATAAAAGATTAAATTTTGTTATTAAATCAATAAAAAATTTCATGCCTCCCATCAAATTTCAAACTACGTTAAACCATAAATATTTTTTATGGGAATTATAAAGGTTTGAATAAAAAGTTGTTGGGGTTATTTTGGATTTAAACCCTTCAATATTTTGATCCCATGCCATGAATCCCTGAAACCATTTTTATTTAATTTAACCTTGAGCGTAGCTAAAGTTTTACAATTAAGTCCAAAGCCCAGCTTTCAATTTATTTAATTCATGATTTGATTTTCAATTTATTTTTTGTAGAAAGTATTACTAATGTCTAAATGAGATATTACTTTATCAAGATTGTTTTTTTTTATTTTACAAAGGGAACGAGACTGGTTGATCGTAAACAATCAATTCTCAAGATTGGATGGCAATGTCATATTGTCAAATTTATATATATGAAATGATTATTATTTTCAATGAAATGATTTAATATAAAAATAGTTATTTTTAAGATAAATTATCTCGTTGATCACTTTAAAAAGTTGTTTTTATTTTGGTCGTCCCAAAATTTTTTTGATGCATTTTCACGTATTATTTTAGGATGACAACATGAACAATCCCTATTTAAAGTGACTAATGGATAGTTTACCTTAATTTTAGAGTGATTAACGTAAAAATACACAATCAACATTCTGTTACTATTTAACGGTGAAGTGATTAATTTAATCAATTTCTTTTTAAAAGATAAATTTATAACAAAAAAATTAAAGTGATCGAAATAAGAATAACCCTATTTAAAATGACTATCTTATTTTTTATATTACGATGAAATTCAGTATTATCTACAACAATAAAATCAAAACAAGAGAATTGAAGCAGGAAAAGTTAAATCAAACATAAAAATAAAAGAATGTATCTTGATTCCCTTAGTGCATTTATTTTAAAATCAATGGGTGTCCTCTAAAACATATCAATTGGCAAGGGTGAAGTAAAAAAAAAATTTTAAGAGCGAAATTAATTTATAATTTTTACGATAGTAAAAATGTAATTTTTAAAGAATTAAATTAAAATTTTATCATTTTTAGAGAAATTAAAGTGTAATTTTATTTTTACTAATTTAAAATTTTAATAATTTTCAAAAACCTAAATGAAAATTTTTTCATTTTAGGGGGCCAGGTCCTAAATTCGCCCATGTTAATTTAATTGTTGGTATTTAAAATTTTAAGTAGAATTGCCTATGACATATTAATTATTGACATGTAGTCTCAAATTTTTTTTATCTTCAGTTTGGAAGTTTATTTTATAGTTTTAAAATATTAAATATAAAAAAATTTACGTTAACATCTATATATCTTCATTTAAAATTATTTTTTTATAGTCGATTGAATTTTAATTCGATTGGTATGTATATTGTTGTTAATGCAGAAATAAATAAGTTCGAGTGCACTGAAACGCATTATTCTTTTATTTATGGGTTGGAGAGGGGTTATGGAGAGTTTTAGTTATTGTATAAAAAAAGAGCATATATAATTAGAACATATAATGAGATTAATTCAAAAAATTTATTTTTTATACAAAGACTGTATTTCTCATATCTCTATAATTTCTAATGTGAAACATGTTATGTATTTAAATGCATTACGATGTTTGTCGAAAACACCAAAAATAATATTTCTATACATAAACAGTAAATAAATAGCCATATAGGGGTAGGATTGATCTCACAAAGACTAAATATCTAAACTTGTTATCTGGTTCAACCAAGTTTGTGCATCTAGGCGGCTGTTCGATATGACGAATTTTCAGCTTCAAGCTCTATTTTGCTCCAGTTTTAAACCGATCTCTAATAACAAATCTTCTCCTTCAACCGATAAACTAGTTATAGTGGTCAATAACACCTCAAACCACCAACTTTTTCATTTGTAAATTAATTACAAGAACACCCAACAACTAACCCTAACTGAACGAACAATCACGAAACATACATCCACAATTTAACTCTTCAGTAGCCTTCCAAACTAGAAGAACCCAACTTGATCCAACGGCCTCAACCTCGCGAGTTGTTTAGATCCGGTTGCTATTTCTCTTGATGGAATCCAACTAACTTCTTACTTGGACGCGTCAATATGTTCTTCAATAGACTGAATACGACAAACAATTGACTCGATACTTCCAATAATACGCCTATCAGCACTGAATCAATTAACTCTATTTAACTTGATATCAATATAACTTTGTGCGATAACAGTGTTTATCTCTTAAACCGAAAAAATAACGAATACGTGATTGAAGGTTTTTAAATACGAGTTCAAATCTCACGACTCTATTTCTATTTACTGGCTTAAAGTTAGATGGAAAATTTAACTACTTATTAAATTGGCATATTAATGGAGGTTTTTTAATAAAAGTTAATTAAAACAAAATAAAAAAGGAAAGGAAAAGTAGGGGGTGCGATGGCGCAAAAGAGAAAAGAAACTGAGAATTGAACGAGGGTGAAGAAAAATCAAATGAATTGAATTCAAAGCAAAGCCAAAAATCACCAGTGGCGTGCGCATTCCTGCCCAATAAATAGCTAAATCTTAACTCTAATCCTACTCCCAATTTTTAATCTAATCTGATATTAAAAAGTTATATAATAGAATTTTATGTGTTGGCTTAATGATCAAATATATTTATTATTTCAAATATGATTTGGATTCGAGTCGTGTCAATCGCGTTGCTGTTAAAACGTTACTTTTTTCTTGTAATTTAAAAAGTAAAAATATTTAATAAATTAAAATATTATCCTAATTAAGAAATTTAAAAGTAACATTTTTAGAAATAATTCTTCAAAATAAAGTTTTCAAAGCTCTACCGGTTTTTAAGCCCATAATTTTTAGGTCAGCCTAATTTTTAATTCTTTTTTACTTTTCCGACTTTGCTTATGCGCCTAATCAAAAATTAAATAATAAATTCAAAATTAATAACATTTCATTCAAGAATTAATCAAAATTAAGTACAATAAATATGTAAATTGAGTTTATCATCACATTAAAAGTCACAAACTCCAAATTGTTGCAACAACAATATCAAAACGCGAATGTTTTTGTAATTGGATTAGTAGTCGGATTAATTCAACTACAAGCTTTTAATTTAATCAATTCGATTGCTTCGGTTGGATAATTTAATTTAATTAATTAAATTTTTAAAAATTCAAAAAAAATAAATAAAAATTTATTAAAAATAATTTATTCAACTAATTTTTTAATTTAATTCAATTTATATTTTTCACAAATCAAACAATTCAACCTCTCTTTCTAAGTCGATATATCAATCCAAATTCAACTAACCGGCCAACCGATCCGATTTAGTTTCTAGGCAGCCAAACCTGAATAAAAACCGATCCGATTTAGTTTCTAGGCAGCCAAACCTGAATAAAAACCGATCCGATTTAGTTTCTAGGCAGCCAAACCTGAATAAAAAGATAGCATGTTCTAACCCGAAAATTTCTGGACTAACATGGTTATTACGTGTCCTACTTTTCAAAATATGAAAAAAATAAAAATAATTTTTATTGTTGAAAAATAAAGAAATTAAATATTTTCTCAAAAGTAAATTTATTAATTCATTCAATGGAATCATATCATTCAAGAAAAAAATAACAAATATTTATCGTAAATGGTGAAAGATAAGTTTCACCAACACAATAAAGACGTTAGCCTCAACATCAATCGTACATTATGATACATTGATAATTGATTTTGTCACAACTCAATCACAACATATCTGAATTGATTGCAAACACTTAATACGATAAAAAAATCAATCTCGATTTATCAAAAGCGACAAGTAAAAATTGACAAAAAAATCAAGCATCAAACTAGAGAGAACGACAACAAAATTTTCCTAAAACCACTTATAAAACTAAAATTACATGCATAAATAAAATTAACATAAACCAAAACATTTTAAACCTTTTATTAAAAATGAAATTTGTTTTTGAGGATAAATTGAAAAATAAATAAATTAAATTTGTGGGTATTAAGCCGAGAAAATAAAGAGTTTTGGGATCTAAACCGTGGGCTAAAGGCAAAAACAATTGGTTGGGTTGTCAATCTTGTCTCCCTCGAATATGTTTCCCCAAATTTAAGATTCCTTTTTTTTCTTTTCTTTTCAATTTTGTTTCTATTTGCAGGTAAATATCCAAAAGTCTCAACCTAATCCCCCAACTTCAGTGGACCCCATGATTGTCAATTTGTCAAAAAAAAATAGTGGTTTATCAATTTAATTAAATTTAATTAAAATTTTTATTTAAATCATTGGGATATTAAATTTTTAAAAAAAATAATCAATTAGTTAGTTTCAAGTAACAATTCGATGATCAGTACGATCGATCAATACTCATCAATGAGTAGAAGAACTTACTTTAGATCCAAATTAATTTGATGGTCAATGTCAATGATTGAAGAAGAAAGTTGTTTGGATTTTGATTTAAAGATTCATGACGTTCAAAGTTATTTCAAGAAAAAATAAATTACAAAAAAGAAGAGGAATGAGAGCTTTTGATTAATGCAAGCCATGTGAACAAAGAATGGTATACAACAGTAATTTTAACAGTTTAATGACTTAAATGAAAATTTTTACATAATTCAGTGATCATTTTATAATTTTTTGCAATTGAATGATCAAAACATAAATTTATTAACAGTTTAATGCCCTTGAATATAGTTTACCCTTATCACTTTTAGAATTTTTAATTTTAATTAATCAAATAAATTGATTCTTAATAATGAAGAACTAAATTATATTACCCAAATAAAATTAATATTATACAATTCAACCCAATATAATTAAGAAAACAAAATAATTAATCTAAGATTAATATTTTACACAAGAAAAAAATTTAATTCCACATTTAATTCCTGTAATACATTTTTTAAATATTACTTTATTTTTAATTTTTATTATTTTAATACATCTTAAAGAAATATGTGTTATCCATTTAACTCTGTTTATAGAATTTAAATATGAAATAAAATTTTAATTAATCTAACCAAACTAACTATAAATTCAATATGATTTTTCATTAGTATTTTTATTGGCCCACTTTCTATTTATTTAAGAATTAATATTAAAATCCAACAAGTGACTCTAGTGAAAAAAAATAATGTTATTCATTATAAGAATTTCGGGTTCGAGCACTTATGTGTGTAAAATGTATGTGCCTTGTCAAAAGGTTAAGAAAGTATGAACAAATATTATCATGTAATCTCACCAGTATATTAAAAAAAAAGAATTAATATTGAATATATTAATATCGTAAAATATTTAAATATTTTTATAAATTTTTTTTATACTTTTCATATATATTTTACAGTTTATGTTCAGGATTATCTTTCTTAATAATATTGTAAAGTTCGAATCGTTTTTCCTTTAAAAAATGCAATGTACATCCCTAATTACCCTGCACCCAACCCAACCTCTTTAAAATTATATACAATTAATACATTAAATATATTATCTTTTATTCTAATTTTTTTAAAAATTGATACAAATCATATTGTTACCCATAACTTTCAAACCTTTAATGAGAGAAAAATATATTATTTATTTTAGGAGATTCAGATTCGAGTATTTGTATGTATAAGGTGTGTGTACGTTATCAAAAAAATTTAAAAAATATGAATAGATATTACCATATAATCATATTAATATATTCAAAAAATGTTATTTTAGTTATATTTTACTTCACTCTAATTTAATGATTTTATAATAAAAAACAATTCATAGTTAACACCGTAATCAAAGTAATAAAAATTAAAATATTTTTGATAATAATAGCATCAAGATTCCTAAGTACCTCCTTTTTCTTAGAGATGACTAGGAAGCCACTCAGCAAACTCAGATTACGACATCTACAATCACCTCACCCAATTATTTTTTTCTCATAATTCACCTATGTTTTATGTTTTTTTATTTTTTTATTGCTAATATTATATAATAATATTATTAAATATATATTATACTTTGACCTTCTATTTATTTTTTTGGATTTTTAAAGAATTTTTTAATTTCGTCCCTACACATCACATACACTCTTAAAAAAATAGATTCAAATATTAAAGATAATCATAAATATTAAACATAAACCATAAATTATTGTTTGGAAATTTATTAAGACTAAAATAAAAAATGTTGCAAGGAAAGACAATTTGATTCTTTGTGAAGAATTAATTTAGGTACAAGTTGGCATCAGAACACAGGAAAATATAGCTTTCATCCACAGTTTTGGCATGTTAGAAGCTTGGATGGAACCTTTTTATTCAAGTTTCAAATTAAATTTTATTTAATTCCTTTTAATTCAGATCACTGCTGGGGAAGAGAATATCTTGGAATAAGTTTTAAATTGAAATTGTAGAATATTATGGTCTTGAATATTTCGATTTATGTACATTTTCGGTGGCACTTATATGCATGCATGTATATATATATATATATATATGATGTATGGAATTAATTGCGTGTATTTATTAAAATATAATATATTTTATTATAATATTTATAATTATTTATAATTTATTCCTCAATTTATAAATAAAAGGATAATATGTTTTAACGCATTCGAACTCACATCTTCCTACATTGATAATAATATCTATAACAATCGAGTTAAAATTCAATCGTATGTGTTCATTAATCTTTAAATGTGTTTAGTTAAGGCAATCTGCTCATTATCTCCATTTGATTACTTTTGACCTAATTGACTAATTCTAAAGAATTAAAAATACGTTTAATATAATATTTGATACCTGTACTTGATACGTTTTCCTAATTTGGTACTTAAATTTTTTGGTCCAATTTGGTAATTAAACTTGACACTTTTTCCTAATTTGATACTTAAACTTGACATTTTTTTTATTAAGTTGGTACTTAAATTTTTTGGGGTTCAATTTGATACCTAAACTTGACTCTTTTTCCTAATTTAATACCTAATCTTTATAATATTCAACACCGTTATTGTTTTATGTAATTTTTATAATATTTAATATGTCGAAACCATCCTCCTTTTGGAAAACGACGAGTTTCCAAAATTATTTTAGAATCGAAAAATAATGGGAGTCGCCACCAATCCTTTATTCGATGTGATTGGATCACCATAAAACGCTTTAAAAAAACTGTTTTGAGAACACGTAGGTCTTCGAAATCCAGAAAAATAGATTCGGGAGTCGGTTACGCACGAGGAAGGATTAGCACCCTCATACGCCCAAAATTGGTACCATATTGATTATTTTCGGGTCTTAATTCGTAACATTTAAAAGCTTGAATAAAGTTTAAAATACGATCCTTGAATGCATGAGTTGAATTTTAAAGAAATGGGGTTTGTTTGGAAATCCGCTATCTCAAGGTGATCGAGGAAGAAAGTTATGTCCAGTGAGTTAGGACATGACATTTCAAGATCTAGAAATAACGAGCTTTCCTTTGTAAAACCTTTTTTTAAAACTTTGCAAAAGGATATTCGATTATCTCGATTGGAAGAAAAGTTACACCTAGTAAGTTAAGGCGCAATTTTTCAGAATCGAAGATAAGAAAACATTGCCTCGATTAAGGGTATTCGATTATTTCGATTTGAAGGAAAATTGCGCCTAGTGAGTTAAAGCACAAATTTTCGAAACTCAAAATAAAAGAATATTGCCTCGATTTTAAAGCTTTTATATAAAAAAAAAAACAATTTTGAAAACAAGCATACGAGTTAAATATGAATAAGCAGTTAATAGTGGATATCAAATAACCCGAAGTAAGATAAATTATTCACGAAAAAAATCAAAAATGCAAAATACGATTGCATAATAATTTAAAAATAAATGCAAATGTTGATGAGAAAGAAGAATGATGCAATCGGAGTTCAAAATGAGACTTTTCGGATACCCGAGGGTAATTGGTAATTTTGGTAAATTTGGGGGTTAAAAATGAAATTTTTAGAAGTTTAAGGGTAAAAGTGGAATTTTTGGAAGTTTCGGGGTCAAAAATGAGATTTTTGGAAGTTTTAGGTTAAAATGGGATTTTTTGAAATTTGAGGCTAAAAATGGAATTTTTGGAGGTTTCGAGGTCAAAAATGGAATTTTTGGATATTTTGGGGTTAAAAATGGGATTTTTGGAAATTTTAGGGTTAAAAATGGGATTTTTGGAAGTTCTGGGGTGAAAACGGAATTTTTGGAAGTTTCGAGTCAAAAATGGGATTTTTGGAAATTCGGGGCTAAAAATGGAATTTTTGGATAGTTTAGGGACCTCCAAGGCAATAAAACCAAAAATAAGTGACACGTGGTAGCCCCTTAGGCATCTTGAAGTCAAATGACCAATTTGAAAACCATGAAAAATTTTTGGGTCGATTTCGTAATTAAAATGAACATGATTTAGGGATCAAATTAAAAAAAAGAGGGACCATTTGTAGAAATAAACCTAAATAATGACACGTGGCAGCCCCTGGTGCCTTCAAAAGGGGTTCAAGGATTAAATTGAAAAGCATTGAAAATTATTGGGCCAATTTAAAATTAATTAAAAGTACGAGAAGGACCTGATTAAAAATTTGAGAAAAAGCGGAACGACCAAACGCATAAATATCCCTTTTCTCGAAAACACGCGGACCCTTTAGGCGGGTCGGGTCGGATCGGGTCGGACGGGCATGAAACGACGTCGTTTTGGCATTTTGAACCCTATCTAAAAACGACGCCGTTCCATTATACTATTTAAACCAAATCCTTCACCAAAAATTAATTTATTCCCTTTGTTTTTCAAAAAAATGTCAAAAAAACCTTTTTTTCTCTCTAACCCTTCTCCAAATCCAGCCGCACCCCGATCCGGTGAGCCGTCGAGGCCACGTCGCACGCGCTTCACCAGCCGTCACGCGTGGCCGACGCGCGCCACCTTCCGTCATCCTCCGATCGACGTCCGTTCTCCTCCGCCTGTCACGCGCCGTCCCTAGGGCCGTCCGGTCGTTGTCCGACACGAATCGAAGGTAAAAAAAACACTTCCCTTTTCCCCTTTTTTTTTAAACTTCTCTTTTCCTTTTTCGTTTAAACTTCTCTTTTCCCTTTTTTTTAAAAAACTTATCAGTTATTATTGAAACGAATCAGATTTGGTTTTTGATATTTCAAATCTGTTTTGTCATCATTTTTTTGTTATTCTTTGCAGTTTCAATCCCGACGTGGCATGGACAACGAGTAAGGGCGAGTCAAGCGCGACTCCGGCGTGTGTTGTTTCGGAAAAGAAGGGATGTAAATTTCCTTTGGCTTTTCATTTTCTTTTTATTTATTTATTATTATTAAACAATTATTAATGCCATTTATTACCACCGTTTATCATTAATGCTATTAATGATATTATTATTATTATTATTCTTAATACTTATTAATAATAAATTTAATATATTTCAAAATAAATGCACATGATGATAACATAAATAACATATTAACAGACATTATTATTATTCCTTAAAACGTTTTGTATTTTATAAGTCAAATAAATGCAGAATAAGTATACCTGTATTCACAGTTATGCTGAGAAGTCTATCTTAAATGTTGGTGTTGATTGCTTCAGATTCTTCGCACTTGGCCTAGAACGTTTGCTGTTTCCTCTTAAATTTTAAAGAAAATTGTTTCTTTGTATTGATTTTTCAGAAAATCACCGTAAAACATTACAAGTGTTTGAATCTGGTTTTATATCCAGATTTACCATCATTACTTTTTGTCTTACACAACTAAATGTTTGTCTTCCTTTTGTGCAGCTACGGCTCAGTGGCGGTGGCAGTTGTTGAGGATGGTGGCTATGGCAGAAGCAAGTGGGGTGGCCATAGCTGACGTGGCATGCCCCGGTTGGTTGGGATGGTGGTGGTGGCAGTTCAAGTGGGGTGGCCACAGACCCACTTGTATTTCCTTAGGTATTTTAAGAAATTTGGGTTGTCTTAGTCTTGGGCCGAATTGGGCCGTTTAGGTTTAGTTTGGCATTTGAGTCATGTATTTAATTGGGCCAAATTGAGTCAAAGATTTGTAAATGGACTTTGGACATTCAAAATAAATTTTAAATTTCAGCTAAATTTAAATTTAGAATAAACTTAATTTTAAAATAAACAGCTACCCCTCTTTGCTTGTTGTTGTGTAACAGGAACGGAGCAAAGACCCAAAAGGATGCCCCATTTGTCAAGTCTCATCTTCTTGACGTTCTTTCTTTAATTGGCCCACCTTCCATTTACTAACTGTTGATTTTGCCGCATCTAACTCTGCATCTTTTTTATCATGACTCCATCTTACCCTGAGGTAATCTTCAAAAGACAAAATTTTGCTACTGTATTTTCACTCCATTCCCTTCAAGGGATTTGGAATTCATCACTATAGTCTTTGAGTCTGGTTTCATTGACTTGGCCTTCTTTTTAGTATCTAATCAGGAAGACGGCCGCATCACTTGTTTTGATCCATTTCTTTGTGTTTCGTTAGGAAGACGGATTTGGTTCACTTCTCTGTATCTCATCAGGGAGCTAATCACTTCATTGCTTCGACTTGCTTCTCAGCGTCTCATCAGGAAGCTGGAGTTCGAAGATTCGCTCACATCGGGCGTGAGTTTGATTTGGTCTTCTTCTCAGTATCTCATCGGGAAGATAACTGCATCATTTGTTTCAATTCGTTTCTCTGTATCTCATCAGGAAAACGAATTTGATCCACTTCTCCGTATCTCATCAGAAAGATGGTCAGGAAGCTAACTGTTTTATTACTTCGACTTGCTTCTCAGTATCTCATCAGGAAGCTATGGTTCGAAGATTTGCTCACATCGAGCGTGGGTTTGATTTGGTCTTCTTCTCAATATTTAATCAGGAAGATGACTGCATCATTTGTTTCAATCCGTTACTCTGTATCTCATCAGGAAGATGAATTTGGTCCACTTCTCAATAACTCATCAGGAAGTTAACCTTTTATTGCTTCGACCTACTTCTCAGTATCTCATCAGGAAGCTGTGGTTCGAAGATTTGCTCACATCGAGCATGGGTTTGATTTGGTGTTCTTCTCAATATTTCATCAGGAAGATGACTGCGTCGTTTGTTTCAATCCGCTACTCTGTATCTCATCAGGAAGACGAATTTGGTCCACTTCTCAGTATCTCATCAGGAATTAACCTTTTATTGCTTCGACTACTTCTCAGTATCTAATCAGGAAGCTGTGGTTCGAAGATTTGCTCACATCGAGCGTGGTTTTGATTTGGTCTTCTTCTCAATATTTCATCAGGAAGATGACTGCGTCGTTTGTTTCAATCCGCTACTCTGTATCTCATCAGGAAGACGAATTTGGTCCACTTCTCAGTATCTCATCAAGAAGTTAACCTTTTATTGCTTCGACCTACTTCTCAATATCTCATCAGGAAGCTGGGGTTCGTGGATTTGTTCACATCAAGCGTAGGTTTGACTTGGTCTTCTTCTCAGTATCTCATCAGGTAGATGACTGCGTCGTTTGTGGATAATCACAAGCTGCCCCGTGATCGGGGTAGAGCATTGGAGTCCCGTACCTTTTCAACTTGGTGATCTTAATGATTCATCTCGTTATGTGACGAGGGTGTGACCTATGAAGTATGCTCCTATGGGCCTCTATGTAGGCCTAAATCAGAAAGTCATGATTAGAATGAATTAAATACTCCTAACTTGTATGAATGTGTATGATGAATGTGAGATTTGTTTATTATTCATTTAGGTCAGCATGGTTTGTCGCCCGTCCGAATTCTGTCTTTTATGTGTTGCTTTATCTTTTTCTAGGTTGTTCTGGAATTGCTTGTTTTTAAGCTTGTCTTCCTGTTGGTGGTCTTGTTTCGGACTTCTTTGTAATTTTCGAGAACTCGATAATAATGCTCATAACTTTTTGTATGATTTATTAGTTCATTACTCGTTATTTAGATACAAAAATGCTTGGACCAAAATTGTGCTGAAATAAAGTCGTATTTTAAAAATTCTATTAAAAAGAGGATCAAAGGAAACAATATAAACAAGAGGATCAAAGAAAACAATCATTAATTGAAAATTGCCAAGTATACAATGAAGAAAAATTGGTTGCACCCAGATATCGCAAAATGAGTTACTCCGCGCCAACTTGCTTGAGAATTATTCCTAATCTCAGATGTGTGTCTTAGAAGATCTAAAGTGCTTTTGTTGATGTTTCAAGTTATAACCTTCCTCCATCTCGTCGACCTGTCCTTGGACCTGAGCCTCCCTTTGCGGGTTTTCAGCTCGAAGTTTCCTTGGTTGCAAGACGCCCTTTGCGAGTTTTCATCCTGAACCTTTTTTTTTTTTGCCCTTTGTGGGTTTTCATCTCAATTCCCCTTTTGTTTTTAGGCGAAGTATTTTTCACCGAGTCTGAATTTACAGAGTTGTACAGCTCCTTGCCGTCCATTTCTGTTAAGATGAGAGCTCCTCTTGAGAAAACCTTCTTTACCACATAAGGCCCTTCCTAATTGGGCATCCATTTCCCACGGAAATCTTTGTGTATGGGAAGTATCTTTTTCAAAACTAGATCTCCCTCATAGAATTCCCTAGGACGAACCTTTTTGTCGTAAGCTCGCATTATTCTTTTCTGGTACATCTAACCATGGCGAATGACTTTTAATCTCTTTTCCTCGATTAAATTCAACTGATCATACCAAGCTTGGATCCATTCAGCCTCGTCTAGTTAAAGCTCTGTTAAGACTTGGAGGAAAGGTATTTCAACCTCAATAGGCAAGACTTCTTCCATACTGTATGCCAACGAGAATGGTGTTGCCCCAGTAGAAGTTCTGACTGAAGTTCTGTAGGCAAAGAGGGCAAATGGTAGTTTTTCGTGCCAGTCCTTGTAAGTCTCAGTCATTTTTTCCACAATCTTCTTGATATTCTTATTAGCTGCCTCCACAACTCCATTCATTTTTGGGCGATAAGGAGAAGAATTATGATGCTTAATTTTGAACTGCTCACAAACTTCTGCTATCGTAATATTGTTCAAATTGAGGGCATTGTTGGATATGATCCTTTCAGGCATCCCGTATCGGTAAATAATTTCTTTTTTCAAGAACTTGCTAACCGTAGACTTGGTAACATTTTCATATGAGGTTGCCTCTACCCATTTAGTGAAGTAGTCAATGACCACAAAGATGAATCTATAGCCATTGGAGGCCTTTGGAGAAATTGACCCAATGACATCCATGCCCCACATAGAAAAAGGCCAGGGATAGGTCATGACATGAAGGTGTGATGGAGGTACATGAATCTTGTCTCCATAGATCTGGCATTTATGACACTTCTTGGTATAATTGATGCAATCGCCCTCCATACTCGACCAGTAATACCCAAATCTCATTATTTGTCTGGCTATCGTGAAACCGTTGGCGTGTGTCCCACAAATGCCTTCGTGAACTTCTTCTAAGATCTTCTTAGCTTCAATTGCATCGACACATCTTAGCAACACTTGATCTTTCCTCCTCTTGTACAAAATTTCCTCGTCTAGGACATATTCACTAGATAGTCTTCGCAATGTCCTCTTTTTATTTTCTAAGGCTTGCTCGGGATATTTTTGATCTCTCACAAACTGAAGAACATTCTGGTACCATGGGTAATCATCTTTTTCTTCTTCTTCCTCTGCCTCAATATCACAACAATGCGCGGGAGCTTCATAGATGCTCATTTGAATGAGCTTTACATTTTTCGTCTTACTCACCTTAATCATCGAGGCTAGAGTGGCAAGAGTATCAGCCATCTGGTTTTCTTCTCGTGGGAGATAATGGAATGTGACGTCATCGAATTCTGTAATCAACTCGAGGATCAATTTACGGTAATCCACTAACTTTGAATCCATTGTTTCCCATTCTCCTTTAGTTGATAGATTACCAGTGCGGAGTCTCCATAAATTTCCAGAATTTTGATTCCTCACTCTATGGTAGCACGGATTCCCAAGATACATGCTTCGTATTCAGCCATATTGTTTGTGCAATCAAAATCAAGCTTGCTGGTGAAAGGGTAATGATCTCCCTCTGGTGATACCAAAACTGCCTCGATCCCATTACCCGTGGCATTTGAAGTTCCATCAAAATTCAATCTCCAAAGTCGTTCCTCCGTGATTGCCCCTTCAGTAGTCG
Source organism: Kokia cookei (assembly GCA_039519145.1). NCBI lineage: Eukaryota > Viridiplantae > Streptophyta > Magnoliopsida > Malvales > Malvaceae > Kokia > Kokia cookei. The sequence goes on from CM076906.1 coordinate 22,926,864, forward strand.
CAATATACATTAAATCTTCATTTGGGAAATTGAAATTTATCGACTCATAATCCTGTAAAGCTCTACTAGTCAGGAAGTCTGCTATCGCACTCCCTTTTATTACCTTCTGATTGACATAGACTATGTCGAATTCCGAGAGAAAGATTTGCCATCGAGCTAATCTCTCATTCAATGCTGCTGACTCCATTAAATACTTCAGAGGATCTAATTTCGAAATCAACCAAGTGGTATGATATAACACGTATTGTCTTAATCTGCATGTAGTCCAGACTAGGGCACAACATAATTTCTCAATAGGCGAATATCGCGTCTCGTAATCAGTGAATTTATTGCTGAGATAATATATCGCCCTTTCTTTCTTTTCGAATTCATCGTGTTGGCCTAGTACGCATTCCATGGAATTTTCGAAGACCATTAAGTACAGGATCAATGGCTTATTAGGAATTGGAGGTACCAAGATGGGTGCTTTGGATAAATAGTCTTTGACCTTATTGAAAGTTTCTTGACATTCATCATCCCACACACCCAGGTTGCGCTTTCTAAGCAGGCGAAAGATAGGATCGCATTTCTCAGTCAACTATGAAATGAACCGAGCAATGTAATTTAGTCTTCCTAAGAACCCCCGAACTTCTTTTTACGTGCTGGGTGGTGGTAGCTCTTGTATGGCTTTGACTTTATCCGGGTCGATTTCAATTCCTCTTTTGCTGACCACAAAGCCTAACAATTTTCCTGATGTGGCCGCAAAAGTGCATTTTGCTGGATTTAACTTTAATTGATATTTCCTTAGCCTTCCAAATAACTTTCTCATGATTCTTACATGTTCCTCCTCCGTTCGGGATTTTGCAATCATGTCATCGACGTAAACCTCAATCTCCCTATGCATCATGTCGTGGAACAAGGTCACCATGGCCCTTTGATAAGTTGCCCCTACGTTTTTTAGTCCAAAGAGCATCACCTTGTAGCAAAACGTTCACCATAGCGTGACAAAAATGGTTTTGATCATATCCTCCGGGTTCATCCTTATCTGATTATACCCAGAGAAACCATCAATAAAGGAAAACAGAGAATGTCCTGCCGTGTTATCGACTAGAGTGTCGATGTGGGGTAAGGGAAAATTATCCTTTGGGCTAGCTTTATTAAATCTCGATAGTCCACACACATGCGCACCTTTCCGTCTTTTTTAGGAACGGGGACTACATTAGCTACCCATTTAGAGTATTTGACCACCTGGAGGAAGCCGACGTCAAATTGTTTTTTAACTTCTTCTTTTATTTTTAACAACACATCCTGTCTCATCCTTCGGAGTTTTTGTTGCACGGGTTTGCTTTCTTCCTTTATAGGGAGTTTATGGACCACAATGTCAGTGCTCAAGCCGGGCATATCCTGATAAGACCATGCGAAGATATCTTGAAATTCTTGAAGCAAATCGATAAGATCCCTTCTGGTTTCTTCAGATATGCTTGTTCCAATTTTCACCTCTTTCTTTTCATCTTCGTGCCCCAGATTTATAACTTCCATTGGGTCTGAATGAGGCAAGATCTATTTTTCTTCCTGTTCCATCATTCTTAACAGATCCGGAGGTAGATCACAATCTTGATTATCTTCAAGGTCCTGAAGCTCTTCCGAACACGTATCTTGCTCGAAGTAGGATTCTAAGTTAACGTCAGGGTTGCTCATATTATTGATATTTGGGGATCTGTCAAAGGATGAAATGAGGGTCCAAAGAGCAAAATAAATTTACGAAAGAATGAATATGTGGTATATGTATGAGTATGTATGTATTAAAGAATAATTACTCTTGTTTATTGGATATGTACAAATGGTTTATTAAGTCGAATTAAGATATTAAAGAATAATTATGGAGAAGAGTATAAGATGGAAAATGCATTTCATTCAAAATAACTGAGTAATGACCATGGACCCTTTTTACAAAAAGATCCATATTACCTTCAAGCCTAAAGTAATAGGTGTTTTCGAGCATTACTCTGAGGAAGTCTTAAAAATTACATAGAGTTCCTCCATGGTCCAATTATCCAAGGTGCTTCCAAGTGCACACGGGCCAATTTTTTATGGATCCCCTTCCTTTCCTCCATCAAATATAGCATTAATTCTTAGATCTTTATGATGCCCCTTTTGGTTCCAATTGTCACTCGCTCCTTTTCCTGCTGGTTGATCACCTCTTCTAAGGCGAAAGTCTCATAAATGTGTGGGAAAACCATGGGTTCCCACGAGATGTCCTTTCCAGCCAGTCTGGCCCTCTTTCTTTCTTGACTTTTCTCCAGCTCCTTTCTTTTTTGTTTAGCATCTGGCTTGTACCCCAGGCCATAACGATCCCGCTTTTCTATTAGCATCGGCATATTAACTCTTCCTTGGAGGTATTTTCCTAGTCCTCTCCCAGGTATCGCTACTTTTTCGACTGTTAATTTCAAACCCATCCTAATGGTCAATGAAATTGTAGGCATAGGTATCTTCCTCCCTTCCGAAATGAAGGTTGCTTTGACAAACTACAGTGAGCAGAACGAGCATTCCACAGCCTTCTCGTCTATCCCCATGTAGGGTGAATCACTTGTTATAGACGTGATTATTTCCTCCTTAGCATTAATTGTGATTAGCAGTCCTTCATGTATTAACTTCACTTTCTGGTGCAAAGAGGAAGGTATTGCCCCAACTGAGTGGATCGATGGTCTTCCCAACAGACAGTTATAAGTGGGCCTAATGTCCATCACTAGAAAATTTACTTCATATGTATTCGGCCCAATTTGAAGGGGTATTTCAATCTTCCCCATTCCCTTCCTTTCTGTCCCGTCAAATGCTCTCACTACGTTGTTACATCCTTTCATGTGAGAGCTATCAATTGGCAATCTTTGCAGTGTAGCTAGCGGTAGCATATTCAGGGCTGAACCATTGTCTATGAGTACTCCAGGTAGTGTATATCCTTTACAACGAGTAGTGATGTGTAGAGCCTTGGTGAACCCTATTCCTCCCGTCGGTATTTCATCAGCACTGAAGAAACTGAAGTTGTCAGCACTCACATTATTGACCAATCGATCTAATTTACTGACGGAGATGTCATTCGCTACGTACGTTTCATTCAACACCTTCATTAGTGCGCTTCGATGGGCTTCCGAGCTTAAGAGCAATGACAGGATTAATATAAGAGCAGGCTGTTTGTGTAGTTGCTCTACTACACTATATTCACTATGCCTTAAGAACTTTAAAAACTCCTTTGCCTCATTCTCGGATACAAGCTTGTTAATGGGTGCTTCAGGCTTGTTAGTCATTTCCTCCTCAGGCTCGCAAATTCTAGCTTTCCCTTTGTTGACCTCCGTTTCTTCATTCACAAGGTTATAATTCTTACCGCTACGGGTAACAAGATTAACATCTTTCTTGAGTTTATCTTCTCTTGGTATGGCCACGTTACAATTGTAACTCCATGGGACCTTCTTGCTATCTTTGTAAGGAAACGTCGTAGGCTTTTGTATGATAATACGGGGAGTTGTCTGTTTTCTGGCCATACCACGAATAATCACCTTGGGGCGATTGCTTCCATAAGTCTTAGCCGTCCCATCCTCGGAGGCGCAAATATCATTAGCTTCCCCTCCTTCTTTAAAAAATTCCAACTCTCGATTATCCATCATCATTTGTACCCTAGCCTTGAACTCGACGCAGTTTTGAATTTTATGCACCTTAACGGCGTGAAATTCGTAATGGTCCTCATCCCTGATTATCATACCTTATTTATTCTTCACGACTATCCCTTTTTTGACCAACTCTTGTCATACCCACCGTAGTGGAGACTTAATTTTTTCAACATTTCTCTTAATTTTTCAGGCTCCTTCTTCTAACAGGGCATTCACCCCTTACTCTGGGTGATTAGGCAGAGGATTCTCAGCTATATTGGGCTTTGCTGGCTCTTTCAACTTTACGATTCCATGCTCTATGAGTCCTTCGACTCGTCTTTTAAAAGTGGGGCAGTTTTCAATCGAGTGTCTTTCGTCCCCTGCATGGTGTAGCTAGGTCTGTATATGCTTGTATTGTTGACCTCGTTATCCTTTCTTCTAGGAGTAGGCCTTTTAAGGTTTTCTCTGGTTTCAATTTTACCGGCTTTGATCGCAATTTCAATCATTTCCCCCGACATGACTATATCAGAGAAGCTCTTGGTGGCGTTCCCTAACAGATGATTTAGGTAAAGAGCTTTGAGGGTATTGACAAACAACATTATTGTCTCCTTTTTCGTTAGCGGTGGCTGTACTTGGGTTGCCATCTCTCGCCACCTCTACGCATATGTTCTAAAGCTCTCATTTGACTTCTTTTCCATATTCTGCAATATAAGCCGATCAGGAGCTATTTCTATTACATGTCCATATTGTTTTAAGAAAGCTTGAGCCAAATCTTTCCACGAATGAATTTTTGATCGACTCAACTGATTGTACCATCTAATTGCCGACCCGACTAGGCTGTCTTGAAAACAATGAATTAACAGTTGGTTGTTATGTACGTGCCCTGCCATCTTTCTGCAGAACATGGTTAGGCGAGCTTCAGGGCAGCTCGTCCTGCTATATTTTTCAAATTCTGGAGCTTTGAATTTGGGAGAGAGGACTAGGTTCGGAACCAGACTTAGCTCTTTGGCGTCTACCCCATAAGAAATTTCAACTCCCTGCATCACGTCGATTTTCTCTTCTAACCGCTTATATTTTTCTTCTATTTGTCTGGGGAGATCTTCTCTTATCATCTCGTCAAAGTCTAGAACACCCAGATTCGCGACATTATCCTCTAGGTTTGATCCTGATCCAAATGGATAATTAGCCGGTCGCGACGTGCCTGTAGCTGGTTGCTGTGCCCTTATAGTAACAGTGGGCTCCCGTGTCGGCATTTCATGCGAAGCCGAGTTATGGAAGGGTGTAAAGCCTAGGGGGACCATCGAGTCTTCCTTAATAGTAGGGCTCTTTCCCCTATCAACCATGCTTTGTTTTTGTAACATCCGCGTTCTTGAACCGGATTTGGAATAGTAATAGAGTAGAATTGAGAATTAGACTATATAGCTAAAATAAGAAAATAGTTAGAAAATTAAAGATTAATTAGTAAGTGTGAGAAAGGAAGAAGGACTAAATAGTATTTTATCCAAATTGAATTATGAGTCATCATGGGAATTAGATTGATTAAGGAGGGGCAAAAGAGTAATTTGGTGGAAGATACTTTTGGAGGCAATGATTTGGGCCAAAGTGTAAAGTTGGAAGGCCCAAGGACTAAAAGTGAAAATTTACCATTTTATTAAAGAGAGATATTTTTAGTGGAGAAATCTAGAGAATTTGAGAAAGGTTAAAAATCAATTAAAAGTAAAAAATATCAGCTCTTTCATAGTTCAACCGTTCATGCCATTCTCTCTTCCATCCAACTTTTGATTTTATTCCAAATAGGTCCTTCCACCATTGTTAAATCTTCCAAGCTCCAAAATCTCCTATTTTCTTTGAAATTTCTGAAAGAAAAGTATACAAGGGGGTTTTTAGACACCCCAAACTTCTTATAGAATTCATTTTGAGGTGTTAGAGAGCATAGGGATTAAATTGAGAAATTTTGAATTCAAGGGTTAAGGTAAGAAATGGTTAAATTCTCATGATATACATGTATTTTACTGTTATTAGCATGGAAATCATTGAATTATAGTATTTAGCTTACAACTGTTTATGTGAAATTGAAGAGAAAGGAAAGAAGGAAAGGGACCAAATTGAAGTCAAAGGAAAAGAGAAGAGCAAGGAGTAAAAAGAGGAGAAAATCAGTTTTTTTGTTGTAAGTACTACAAGATTTTTAAATTGAAAATTTATTCTCTTTAAAGTATATGATTAATTGTGATAAAAATGAGTAAAATGATGTGTTTAGTTATAAATATGGTGATTAGGTGTGATTAAATGAAATTTAGTGCAAGGGAAATATGATAAAGGAAAAATTCACTTCAAAACAGTTTGGACAGTAACAGGGGACTAACTTTGAAAATTCACCAAAAATTTTATATAATGAGTAAAGAGTCGAATTATATATGTAATTAAAGCTTATTGAGTTTACTTTCATATGGAAGAAACAGTGAAAGAAAAGAAACTACATATTTCGAGATATACTAGTTTTAGTGTAATAAGGTCAGAGTAGATTCAAATTACTCTGTTCTGACTTTGAAAATTTATATAAAAATGTAGAAAATTTATTAGAGACTGAAATTTATATGGCTGAATCCTTAATGAGTCTATTTTCAAAGGAAATATACAGGGACATCATTTTATCTTTTTACTAAAAGAAAGATAATTTTTAGTAAATAAAGGTCGAAACTGTCAGGCAGCAGTGAAGGGGTAGATTGAAAGAATTTACTGTACAAATTGGCTAAAGTAAAAATTCTGGAAATTTTATGGTAAAAATATGATTGAGTCTAGTTTGAGAAAAATCAAGCGGATTATAATTTTGAATTCTGTAGCTCAAGATATAAATAATTTAGTGACTGTGACTCAAATGGACAACTTTGAAAATTAATGTGAAAATAAGAGTAAAGAGGTATATGATGATATATATGTGATGAACAATATATATGTGAAATATTATGTGTTTAATTATGAATATTGATTATATGATAAAATGGTGATATCGTGTAAGCCTTTGAGTAAATAAAGGTGAAAAATACATGATTATGTATATGTGAAGAGAAATGTAAATGTGATATATGAAATTATGAGAAATGATGAATATGAGAGATTATGCCCATGTACACAAGTTAGAACCATTGTGATAATAGTGACATGCCATTAAGTAACACTAGCGCTCTCTCTGATTAGCACTGTGTGTGCTCTCTGATTAGCACTTTGTGTGCTCAGTACTTTGTGTACTCTCTGTTTAGCACTTTGTGTGCTCTCTATTGCCTGTGCGCTCTCTGTTGCCCAGCACTTATGTGCTCTCTGTTTAGTACTTCGGTACTCTCTGTTTGTTCCATTTATCTGATGGGTTCTATAGAAGTCTACTATGGGCCCAGTGGATAAATAAGCTAAGTGAGCTATGGTTAAGAAAGCTATGATGGCTGAATTATCATTAGTGAAAGAATGTGCAAATTATTACATTGAGGTAAGTGAAATGATAAGTGAAATGATAAATACATGAAAGATAAGTACTATATGTGTATGTGTAATTATATGTTGATAATTAAGTGAAATGATTAAGTTGTGAAAAAGGGATGAAAATGTAAAATCTACCATTGAGGTAAGTTGGAATATGAGGATGAATGTGTGTTATGGTGAAAATTATGGTAAGTTAAATGTTACATGCAAGAAAGGTTAGAAATTTCATACGCATGAGTAATTAAATGTTTGATAAAATTAAGCAATAAACAAATAATCATCTATTATGCTTGTAGTGCTTACTAAGCCTTCACCGGCTTAACGCGTTTATTTTAACGCGTAGGTACAAAAGCTACGGAAAGCTAGAGTAGAGCAAGGGACCTCTCATCACATCACATCACTTTTGAAGCTCAAGTTTAGGTAATTTACTTTGAAGAAAAATGGCATGTACAAATGGCATGAACATGTTACTAATATTGTTTTGAAAATTTACACGAATTGAAAGAAAAATTTTACTATACTCGTTTTTAATTCTCTGACATTGTATGTAATACTCTTATGCCAGGTTTATACGTGTGAACCGGGTGTAAGGGTGTTACATTTGTTGGTATCAGAGCGAAGGTTTTCTGATGTTTGGGGCCGAGAAATGAGTCCACATGTACATGCCATTTAATATGTTGATGTGATGAGAGGGTGTTCAGTTATTTAATTGTTAAAATAGTGAATATTGTAGAAAGAAAAATGTCAAATAGGACTCGTGAAGAGTCTGAAGATGAAGATGACAGTAGGACCTCAAATCCTATTAGAGTAGAGGAAGATGCTCCTGTTATAATCACCGGTAAATTTTCTTTAATTGACTCTCCTGTAGTTGCATTAATTGATCCTGGTTATATATATGAAATTCATTAGTGAAAGAAAGAGAATTAGTAGTAGAACTCACTGAACATGAAGTGGTTGTTACAAATCTTTTAGGACAAAGTGAAAGAGTTAATAAAGTATGCAAGAGGTGCACCCTAAAGATTCAAGGTTGTGAGTTTCTAGTTGATCTTATGACCCTTATATTTCACGAGTTAAATGTGACAGTTGGAATAGATTAATTGTCCGAAACGTGGGGTCATGGTTGAGTATAGAAGAAAAAGAATTTTTTTTAAGAATTTCGGATAACAAAAAAATTATTATGATTGATGAAGATAAGTGAATAATATACTAATAAAAAGTTTAAGTTTTCAAAATGAAGTGTGAGAAGCATATTGTTTTATTAAGAGGAATAACATGAAATGTGAATAAGTTTAAATTTATAGAATAACTAAAGCGAAGTTTAAAATACTAGAGTTGTGATTAATTAGCTTGTTTAATGAAAGAATGAAATAAGCTAGTGTCGTGAATGTTTAAAGGAAAATGAACTCTGATCGCTAATAGTTACCTCGAGATTTTATTGACGCTGCAGAGTCAATAAAACTAAAGGGAAGGATCAAGAGACGTCACTCCAGTCCGAACTACACAGGGATCCGAGGATTCTTCTAAAACATTCATTGATCCTATCATTTTTCCTAAATGGTATAAATGAAAATAGTGATGGAAGAAGTCTAATAAGTAAAAGGGGAGTGTCCTTTAATAATGAAAGGTTAAGCTTTAAGTTATAAATGGAAGAAGGGAGCTAGTATGTTTTCTAAAATTGATTTCATATCGGGATATTGTCAGTTGAGGGTAAAAGAGTCGAATGTATCAAAGATTGCTTTTAGGACTCGATATGGACATTATGAGTTTTTGGTTATGCCATTTGGATTGACTAATTCTTCGGCTGCATTTAAGGATCTTATGAATAGAATTTTTCAGCCGTATCTGGATCAGTTCATGGTGGTATTCATTGATGATATTTTGGTGTACTCAAAAGGACAAGAAGAACATGAGAAACATCTCTAAGTTGTACTACAAATTTTGAGAGAAAAATAATTGTTTGCCAAGTGGAGCAAATGTGAATTTTGGCTGAAAGAAATTACTTTTCTGGGTCGTATTGTATCAGCTGATGATATATGTGTTAATCCGAAAAAGGTTGAAGTTATACTTGAATGGAAACCACTGAAGAATGTGACAGAGGTAAGGAGTTTCCTTGGGTTAGCTGGTTATTACAGAAGATTTGTTCAAGGATTTTTTATGATTGCATTGTCATTAACAAGGTTATTGCAAAAAGATGTGAAGTTTGAATGGAATGAGAAGTGTCAACAAAGTTTTGAAAGATTAAAAACAGCATTGACTGAAGCTCCGGTGTTAATACAACCAGAATTTGGTAAGGAATTTGTGATTTATAGTAATGCTTCTTATAATGGTTTGGGTTGTGTATTAATGCAAGATGAAAAAGTAGTGGCATATGCATCTAGGCAGTTAAAGTCACATGAGAAGAATTACCCGACACATGATCTCGAGTTGGCTGCAGTAGTGTTTGCACTGAAGATTTGGAGACATTATTTGTATGGAGAAAAATGCTATGTGTATACAAATCATAAAATTTTGAAGTATCTGTTAACCTAGAAAGAGTTGAATCTAAGACAGAGAAGGTGGTTTGAATTTATTAAAGATTATGACTGTATCATTGACTATCATCCCAGGAAAGCGAACGTGGTAGCTGATGCTCTGGGTAGAAAATCAATGGTAGCTTTAAAGGCGATGAGTGCACATTTGGAGATACAATCAGACGGTAAGCTATCAGTTGAGCTAAGAGTAAAGCCAACTCTGTTCTAAGAGGTTAAAGATGCACGAAAAGATGATGAAGAGCTAATGAAGATCAAAAAGCAGTTAGAAAAAGATAAAAGTGGTGAATTTGAGATTGATAGTGAAGGAAATTTGAGATTTCATAATAGGTTATGTGTGTCTAATCAAGAAGATTTGAAACGAAGAATTTTTGGATGAAGCTCATCATAGTTCGTTTGCTGTACATCCGGGAAGTAACAAGATGTATCATGATCTAAAGTTATTCTATTGGTGGAAAATGATGAAACGGGATATAGTTGAATATGTTTTCAAATGCTTAACATGTCAGAAAGTGAAAGCTGAACATCAAGTGTCATCGGGGTTGCTTCAATCCATCACTATATCAGAATGGTAATGGGGAAAAAATTATAATGGATTTTGTCACGGGATTACCACTTTCACCAAAGAAAAAAATGCCATATGGGTGATCGTTTATCGATTGACTAAGTCTGCTCGTTTCTTACTGGTAAGAACTGATTTTCTCAATGGATAAATATGCACAATTGTATATAGATGAAATAGTTAGACTTCATGATGTGTCTGTATATATTATTTCTGATCGGGATCCTAGATTTACTTCAAAGTTTTGGGGAAGATTACAAGAAGATTTGGGTACTTAATTGGATTTTAGTATAGCATATCACTCTCAGACAGATGAGCAATTAGAACGAGTGATTTAGAATTTAGAAGACATGTTAAGAAGCTGTATTATTGAGTTTGAAGGTAATTGGGAAAAGTATTTACCATTGATTGAATTCACCTATAATAATAGTTATCAGTCAAGTATTCAGATGACACCATATGAAGTATTATATGGAAGAAAGTGTAGGACTCCTGTTTAGTGGGTTTTGATTTGATTCAAGAAACTGAAGAGAAAGTAAAGTTGATACGAGACTGATTAAAAGCTGCTTCAGATAAACAGAAATCATATGCTGATATGAAAAGAAAAGATATAGAGTAAGATGTGGGTGAAAAAGTTTTCTTGAAAGTGTCTCCATGGAAGAAAGTTCTCTGGTTTGGTAAAAAGGGAAAATTAAGTCCAAAATTTATTGGACCATATGAGATATTGGAATAAGTTGGTTCTGTGGTTTACCGATTAGCTCTCCCTCCAGAATTAAACAAGATTCATAATATCTTTCATGTGTTTATGTTACGAAGATATCGATCTGATCCATCTCTTGTGATTACCCTGGAGGTTATAGAAATACAACCAGATTTGACTTATGAAGAGGAACCGATAAAGATTTTAGCTAGAGAAGTAAAGGAGTTGAGAAATAAAAGGGTTCCTTTGGTAAAAGTGCTATGGAGACATCATAATTCAGAAGAAGTAATATGGGAAAGAGAAGAAAATATGATACGATAATATTCGCAATTATTCGTTACAGGTAGACGAAATTTATTTAAGGGGGGAAGAATTGTAACATCCGCGTTCTTGAACCGGATTTGGAATAGTAATAGAGTAGAATTGAGAATTAGACTATATAGCTAAAATAAGAAAATAGTTAGAAAATTAAAGATTAATTAGTAAGTGTGAGAAAGGAAGAAGGACTAAATAGTAATTTATCCAAATTGAATTATGAGTCATCATGGGAAGTAGATTGATTTCTCAACTCCTTAAAACGTTTTGTATTTTATAAGTCAAATAAATGCAGAATAAGTATACCTGTATTCACAGTTATGCTGAGAAGTCTATCTTAAATGTTGGTGTTGATTGCTTCAGATTCTTTGCACTTGGCCTAGAACGTTTGCTGTTTCTTCTTAAATTTTAAAGAAAATTGTTTCTCTGTATTGATTTTTCAGAAGATCGCCGTAAAACATTACAAGTGTTTGAATCTGGTTTTATATCCAGATTTACCATCATTACTTTTTGTCTTACACAACTAAATGTTTGTCTTCCTTTTGCGCAGCTACGGCTCAGTGGCGGTGGCAGCTGTTGAGGATGGTGGCTATGGCAGAAGCAAGTGGGGTGGTCATAGCTGACGTGGCATGCCCCGGTTGGTTGGGATGGTGGTGGTGGTGGTGGCAGTTCAAGTGGGGTGGCCACAGACCCACTTGTATTTCCTTAGGTGTTTTAGGAAATTTGGGTTGTCTTAGTCTTGGGCCGAATTGGGCCGTTTAGGTTTAGTTTGGCATTTGGGTTATGTATTTAATTGGGCCGAATTGGGTCAAAGATTTATAAATGGACTTTGGACATTCAAAATAAATTTTAAATTTAAATTTCAACTAAATTTAAATTCAGAATAAACTTAATTTTAAAATAAATTTAAGTTTATTGGGCCCAGACAAATTGGGCTTCAACATAATAAATTTAGGTACCAAATTGAATCTAAAAAAAAAAGGCTTAGGTACCAAATTAGAAAAAAAAAATGCCAAGTTTAGGTACCAATTGGGTCCAAAAAAAGTTTAGGTACTAAATCAGAAGAAAGTGTCAAATTCAGGTACCAAATTGAGTCCAAAAAAGTTTAGGTACCAAATTAGGAAAAAGTGTCAAGTTCAAGTACCAAATGTTATATTAAGCCTTAAAAATATCACTTTTTTTTATGAATTACAATAACAGTGTAAAGCTCGAACAACAAACGCGACTAGCGTGACTCGAACCTTGACCATCAAGCCATAATTTAAGCATTTTCATTTATTTTTAATTAAGATTTGTTTAAGTAAATGTTTGTTGTTTCAAATTTTAGGCAACTTTAAAAATTAAAGTGAAATCCTTACAATTTTATTATCCAATTTTTAGAGTATTTTTATTTTAGTCATTTAATCATTAAATTTTTAACTGTGGTTAATTGTACAAACCACATTATGTTTATATTTTTATTTTGTCACTTGTCTTTTAGGTTGATTTCATTTTGTTTACCCAAAAAATATATTTTTTAAAGTATTGATTGAGGTAAAAAAATCAATGATTAAAGTAAAAAGCGGTAAAAGATAAAATAATACACAAAAATTGTTAAATTGTACTTGTTTATCTTATTACCGAAAATTTTATTTTTTTAATATTTAAATTTTAAATTTTAAAACATCAAATAAATTAACTAAATTGTTGAAAAAAATTTGTTCCTTGAAAATGTTAATCAATTTGTTACTAAAATGTTGAAATTAATTATTTTAATCCCCTTACAAATTTTAAATATTTATTTTACGTTTTCAAATTATCCTTAACGAGATCAACTCAAATAAATCATATTTAATAATTTCTTACAAAACATAAATTTCTTTTGATTATGTAATCTCAAATCTTCCATGTTAAGCTAAAAGCAAAGGAAAAAACTCATTGCATTTAATTAAATTAACTATTTGTTCTTCGTTTAGGTGAAGAAGTGATAAAAAGGAGTATGAATTTTGTTTGACATGGAAGATAAAGTTAATTAACTTAATTAATTGTAAGGAATTTTTTTTACTGTTAACTTATTAATTTTTTTACCAAAATAATTATTTATGTATCGAACTAATTGAATTAATTTTTTTTAAATTACAGAATGGATTCTTTAATTAACAATAAATGTTTTCACATAGCAAACACGGTGAATGAAAGATCACACAAAGGCAATCTCGATGTAATAAAATTATTATTTGTTCCTTATGTCATTTACGAAATTAAATTAGGTTTACGAAATTAAATTAGGTTATATTAACTATTTCAGTAAACTAACAAAACAGTTGCAAGTACAACACATTAAGGGGCCGTGTACATGGCCTCAGCTATGAACCCCATGAACGTCTGCTTCCATACTTGCAGATGGTTGGATTTGGATCAGCGGTATTGATCTAAACTTTTGATCTGTGATATGATTTAATATCCGCATTGGTGGAGTATTGGCGCTCGAAGACCCACACATTTCATCTGCCATGTGGGGAGTGCATCATCTCGCCGGAGGATGTTGCACTACAACTCGGGCTCCCAATCGATGGTAATGTGGTTACCAGCATTAGTACGATCCAAGAGCCATCGATAGTTTACAACAACTTACTCGGGCGCTCACCTAGTGATGGCAAGTTTATAGGGTTGACCATTACATGGCTAAAGGCCAATTTTACGGATTTTCTCGATAATCCAATCGAACTGGAGGTTACGTGGGTCGTTCGAGTATATATTTTACAAATCATAGGGGGTGTACTCATGCCGAATCCGAACAATAACAAGGTCCACATGATATAGTTGCCAATACTGGTTGATTTGTAAAATATTCGTTCGTATTGTTGGAGATCTGTGATGCTAGCGATGTTGTATCAAGAACTTTGTCGTACCAAAAATCTTTTGGGCGTGGATATAGGCGGTTGCCTAGTACTATTGCAATCTTAGGCACTTTATCGGATGTCATTCCTGGCATCCATCAGGCACCAACCATATGTTTTTTCACTCATTAATAGGTGATTACCCTAAACCCAATATTACAATTATGCGAAATATTTTTCGTAATTATATTATTTTAAGAAGTTTTTTTTTTTGTTTTCTTAGATGAAAAACAAATCTGAAAATCATGAGGCAATACATGATTCTCATATATCGTATGATGCTCGAGCAACATTTCGGTGATGGGGTATGTTATTCTTTGACATGTTATTAAATTATATTGCTTGACTCGTGTTAATATCGTGGGTTGTTATTAAATTATATTACTTAACTCTTGTTAATATTGTGACATGTTATTAATTGTGCAGTTCATCTGGATGCCATATTTGTTGCTAGAAATTACCATTGTTATTCCCTCTTCGGCCTTTATCCACTCAAAAAAATGGTGCATTAATGTATCGATTATCAATTTCCAAACGGTAGAGTAGTATGCTGGGGATCGAGTACTCCGATAGTTTGGTTGTAAACAACCTATCCCGTCACTATTAATACAATTAGGGTTTATCCACGAGATAAATAAGAGGGGGAAATAACATTGTGATTGGGGGCTTGTGCATCGATAATATATTCATTTATGGAACAATCAGATGATGCGGATACCTCTAATGGAGTATACTCCTAATTTGCAACCATCAGTATACTACATACAGTGGTACTTTCAAGTAGGGAAACCATATTTACTTGGTGGACAATCGACGATAATCCTTTCGCACATGACTCGACTTGATCACTCCTATCATTCGCCTCCTACACTAAAGCTAGAGCCAGAGCCAGAGGAAGAGGCAGTGGATGATGATTTTTATCATCCGGACTTTAGGGGATCCTTACATATCCCTGGCTCATCAATCCAAGGATATCATCCTCAGTTTGTAAAGCCAGTACTACGCTCCTTCCGGCCCATCATTATCACCACAATACTCAACTCCTTCCGAGCATATAGTTGTTATTGATGACGTTGATTCTAACGAGCAACCTCATTGTGAAAGCTAACCACCGTGAAGATCTACCTCGAGGACCACACCATCTAATCATGAATATTAGAGTTGTATCTATTAGTGGTTAATTGTGTATATTTGACTATTGATGAGTCTTATTGATGACTTTTTACTTAAATTTCACATATATTTTAACTCATTTAACCATTTATTTAAACTTCATATTTATATACCAACTTAAATTTCACATATGGTTTAGGGTTTAAGGTTTCATAATTCACGTTTAAGGTTTAAGGTTTAGGGTTTAAAATTGAACCTACTTTTATTCAAATTACCTAATAATTAAAAACTTAAATTGGAATAAACATAGTAATATAAGTTAGATGTATTAACATAAACATAGTAATTTCATTCATAATCGAGTACAAATAGCTTAATTATTACCTGATCCATATGATTGACCAATATGATAAGTTCATTGGAGGCAATTACGCCGATTATGCCTAGCTAGCCTACATACTCCACAAAGCTTGTCACCGTCTATTTTCTCCATAATGTCCATTTCGTTGTGGATTTTGGTCACATGTGGACGACTTTTCGATTTCCTTCGCAAACCTTTGTTCAAGATAAACTTGAAAGTCGTTAGAGGTACCTCCCATGTAGACAAGTCAAGTAGGACGAGTAGCTCGTTTTCCCAAATACGTAAAGTCCGCTCGAGAGTGTAGACGGGGTTGATAAACTGTTCAACATTGAGCGACGCTTTAGCACAAGCTATAACGACATGTGCACAGGGATAACGAAGTGTATCGAACCTACTGCACTCGTAGCATCTCTTCTAGAGATCAATCCCGTAAGACCTAGGTGGGATACCAGGTCGACGCCCAATGGTCTCCATAACTTGAAATCTTTTAAACTGTCGTGAATATATTTCTACATTTATCAACCTCACTCTCTGATGGGTTGCATCCATTGCCTTCCTGATAGCTTCGACAAATAAGTGTCTGGCGTTAATCTGATAGATTTGTAGCTTCTCCATTACTAGCATCAAGGTAGCCAACCTGTAGAACGTAGCCGACTTTGCCAAATTGGTCGTCATTTGACCATATCGAAACCTATCATCGAAACTTTGAGACCATTGCAACGACTCCATGGTACTTAACCACTCTAGCAAAGGCTTATTAGTTTGACCTTCCATGTCACGCTCAAGTCTGGTCATTCTTTGTCGGAATCGGTGTGGTTCTAGCTCGTATGCTGTGTATGTATTAAGAAAAGATAAGTTACAGTCTCGAATTAAAATATTATAAATATAAAAATGAAACTAAATTTTTTATCCATTTTCATAAGTCGTCTCTTCTAGTCTGCATTCTTAATTCTCGAAAGAAGTTAGCCGCAATGGGTCGACTGCAATAAACCGATCTCCACGATACATCGGTACACCTAATGACGGTAATTATTCCCTTCCCTCTATTGGAGATAGTGCAAATATTATCGTTATGAACAACATACCTTCATAAGTTCGTTAGAAAGAATTCCAATGATTCCATGTCTTTCCTGTCCACAATAGCAAATGCTATCAAGAGCACATTTTGATTCCCGTCTTGAGCCCCCGCAATTAGTAGAATCTGCATATATTTCCCGTATAGCCAGGTCCCATTTACTTGGAGAAATGCCTTGCAGTGAGGAAATGCTCGAACGCAGGGATCAAACATCCAAAAAATATATTGAGAAATTCTTCTTCCCGATTGTAGGTTGTTATCTAGGTCATAATAAGGTCGTGTTACTAACTCAATGGTAGTTCCCGGCACATATTGTCGCATTGCGGCTATCCACCCTTGCGGCTCATTGTACGACGCATCCTAATCACCGAACAACTATCCCATTGCCATTTATTTTGCTATCCATGCTTTCTGATATGAAATCCGATACTGGAATCGTGCTTTCATCTCGACAATCAGTGTAGAAACTTTGATGGCCAGCAAGTTCTTCACCATTGGCATGATATATGTGCAGATAGTTTTAGAATCAAGTTTCTAGTGATCTTTTGACATACGTGTTGAATTGCATATATGAAGCCCATCAAATTTTCTTATCTCTCACATTTACGACTTCTGGATAAATGCAGCTCGCACCCGCTAATTGCAACCTTCCTTCGACTTTCAACACTCCCTGATTTAATGGCAAATACACACTCTTCCTTGGATTTAAATTTCTAGCCCACAAACAACTCTTTAAGGTTTGCTGCTATGGTCAATCAGTGAGCAGGTAGTATATCAAGGTACTCCGCGAACTCTGCTGCATGTGCCGCATTGGGGTTTATAAGCGACATGTGTGCCCCAACAGGATTATTGTACCTCACAATATGTCTAACTGGGTTCTCGACTGGAGACGCGTTATAATTTCCATCGTCATTCGCCCTTTCGTTGTCGATACCATCTGGGACCTCATCCACATCGGGATCACTATCAATATCGACCTCATGATCATAAGGAATACTACTATCATATCCAATATCTCCATCCACATCATTCTCGGGTGTAGCAGCATTAAGATCGATATCGATCCTGTGTACTATTGATTGACTTTCAATTTACGATATTGGAACCACCATACACGGAGTTGGATCTTCAGTTGGTTCCACATAAACTAACTCGACAAACAATTGAACCGATGCATTTTTGTCACTTTGATTCGAACAATAAAGAGCGATCATTGTCTCCATGTCTTCATCGTCTACAAGTTTCATCTTGGAGAATTTGATGGGATCTGTCGAAACTGGAAACTTGTAAAAAATATTCAAGATCCTTCTCCCATAACATCTAAAAAATTTTGCAGTAATCTTTGCTTTCATATCATCAACTGAGACATTTTGACGAAATCTCATTGCGATTTCTTGCCGACACTCAAATATACATCCAATTGATATTCTCAAAATTACTCCATCGAAATAAATGCATACAAAAAAATGATTATTCATCTTCAATAAATCAGTTAATAAAAAAATAAAATTTCAATAAAATAACAAATTAAAAATATACCCTATTAAAAAAATTATAACAAATAAACATCAAACTAAACTAAAATATACTAAACTAAACTGTATAAAAATAACAAAAAAAAATTCCTTTTATTTTTCCCTTTCTTCTCCTTTTCTCTTCTACTGTTTTTCTTTTTGTTTTTCTTTGATTTTTTTTCTCGAATTTAAACAAAATTTAAACATCTCAAAACCCTAATCCCCTTTTATAATGCATCAGACTGAGCATTTTGGCACAGTGGTGCCGCCCATTAGAAAGGCACATTCGTTGCTGCCAATTAGAAGGGCACTTTTAGTGTCGCCAACTAATTTGGCACCTTCAGTGCCGCCTTTCAAAAGGGCATAACCAATGTGTGAGGTATTTTCATCCCATTCTCATATTTATTTCTCAGCCTTGTACTATGTATGTATACATAGTGGTGCCGCCTATTAAAATAGCATCACTCATTATTTTATTTTTTTAATTTTTAATATATAAATATAATAAAAAATTAAAAAAATCGTGTCAGAAAAATCCTCTGGTGCCACCTCTTAAGTACTCTCCACCCCCAAAAACATAACATTTTGGTAATTAATGGGGTGGGGATACAATTTTGATATATAAATATTTATTTTGTATTATATTGGTAAAAACCCCCTGAAAATACTATGAAATAAATCTCATGAATGAACACTATTCTTTTTATTTAATTTTGTAAATGTTTTTTTATGAGAATGGATTGTATGAAACTGCGATTCTATATTATCCTTATCCTTTTACAACAGGAGAATGACAAATCAAAATTTTCCTCATGATTTTTAACATTTGTAGTTGGATTTGAATTTTTCACGAGAGAAAAAAACTGAAAATGAAGAAAAAAATTTTGATTTGTCATTTTCCAATTAAAAATAAATAAAAATAACGTGGAATCACAATTTTATATAATCTCTCTCTATTTTTTATTGATAGGTTAACCCTTTTCAATATTTTGTCAGCATATATCATATATATACACACAAAAGTATGACATTGAAGAAAAAAAAAATCCTAGGTGGCAAGTGTAAAATGATGATAATTGTGGGTTTTATTATAATATTAAAATATTAATTAGGATCAAACTATTAATCACAATATTTACTATAATTAAGTTAATGTATATTCTTAATTTATTTGGACCTACATTAATGTTTATAAATATTTAGGTAAATCATTAATTAGTTAATATATACTTAGTTAACATAATATTTATTTATATATCACAATTAATTGCAACAACATTTATTTAAAAAATATATTTAATATGCAAAAAAAAAAGCCCATATGTCATGTATAAGATGATGACAATTGGCGGCTCTAATTGGTTAACACCTTATCAATTATAATATTAAAATATTAATTGAGACTCACTATTAATTATAATATTTACGCAAATTGGGTTTTAGTTCAATTGGTATTGATATTATTGTTAGTACAAAAAGACGTGGATTCTTGTACACTGAAGCGCATTATCCTCCTATTTAAGGGTTGTAGAAGGATTATGCGTAATTCTAAATTTTATATAAAAAAGAACACATATAATACGAACTATAATGATATTAATGTTAAAAAAATTGAGATATTTACAATAATTAATATAATATTATTATTTATTGAATGGTTGAAATTTTTTATATAAAATGAATAGTTAATAATTTTTAATTTACGTTAAATTGGACATGCATGATCTTTAAGAATGAAATATAAAAAATATAATGATTGAATCGTTAAAATATTAACTTTGCAAAAAGATATGGAATGGTGTAAAACTATAAATTTACATCGGTGAAAATGAATATCTTCCCTTAAAAGTTAAAATAATATATATTCCATAATTAGTTTAATTATTTGTTGAGTCCTACGTTAATATTTACGTAAATATTTAATTATTTAATATATATTTATCGTACTTAGTTTACATCATATAAATTCATCATAATTAAGTGTTATTTGATGAATTAAAAAATTAAGTGTTACGAAATAAAATATTGAATTTAAATTATAAAATTTATTTAATATATTACTTAAAATTAGGTAAAAAAGGTAATTAGTGCCAAGAAATGAAATATTGAACTTAAATTATAAATTTTTTTACTTAAATTTATGTAAAAAAATAATTAGATTGTTTGGTAAATGTAAAATTTAAATTACGAAAGTTTATTATAAAGAAAATAAAATTTCAAATGTAAGGTTTTAATAGCGTGTTTGGATGAAGAGTTTTAAGATTTTTGAGATTTTTAAACGGTTTAATATAATATTTGGTATTTGCATTTAATTTTTTTTTAATTTGGTATTTAAACTTGACATTATTTTTAAATTGGTACTTAAACTTTTTGGAGTCTAATTTGGTACTTGAACTTAACTCTTTTTCCTAATTTGGTACCTAATCTTTTTAATATTAATTCGTTAAGCATAGTTCAATAACTATTTTTAACATAATTTTTCTCTAAAACTGACAATATTTTTGTAGCATAACGAAAAAAATTTCAACACCGTTTTTGCTTTTTGTAAATTTTATAATATTTAATAAATTTATGTACCAAATTGAATCTTAAAAAAAAAGCTTAGGTAACAAATTAGGAAAAAATGTCATGTTCAGGTACCAAATTTGGAAAAAGTGATAAGTTTAAGGGCCAAATTGAGTCAAAAAAAATTTAGGTACCAAATTAAGAAAAAGTATCAAGTTCAGGTACCAAATATTATATTAAGCCTTTTTAAAATGCTAGCATTTTAAAATTCATAAATTCAAAATGTTACAATTTGTAATTACTTCGTTTGGATAGATAATTGATTTAGGAAAAAAATTAGGTTAATAAAGTTTTACAAATTAAAAATAATTTAAAATAAGAATAATTATTTTAAAAATAAATATATAAAAAATATTCCATATGGATATCGTTATATTTGTAAAAAATTATAAATAGTTTTAATAAAATAAAATTTAAAAAATAAATATTTAATTAAATAAAAATTCATTTTTAAATTTGAGTTTTTATCTTATAGTAAAACCATATATATTAAATCAAACGAAATTAGGAGGAATTTTGAAAAACTATTTACTTGGGTAGAATTCGTAAAAATATTTGAGCTATTAAAATTCCTTCTTGAAATTATTCAAAAATTTTGAAATTCTCCAAATTTACCCAGAAATGGAAATAATATACTGATTAAGATTTATTACATAAATTAATTGCATTTAACCATACTATTTACTTTCAATAAAAGACCATGTATATGTGTGGAAGCTTTTTCATTCCAATATTTTTATGGGTAAACTACTTAGTTAGTCATCCAATTTTGAAGGCATTTTTATTTTGGTCATCCAAAATAAAATCTTTGTAATTTCGTTATTCAACTTTTAAGGTGCTTTCATTTTAATCACTCAAGCGTTAAATTTCTAACGATGATTAACTGTACATGATGTTACATCATGTTTATACTTTCATTTTGGTTACACAATTTCTAGGTTACTTTTACATTGGTCACTCAGAAAAATAACTTTTTTAAGTTTTAATAGGGTTAAAAAATAAGAATTAAAATGAAAAAACGGTAGAAACTAAAATCATTATTAAAAATTGTCAAATTTTACTTGTATATCCTATTGATGAAAGTTTTAAATTTTTTTGTTTCTTAATATTGAAAATTTTAATTGTGAACCGATTTGTTACTATAATATTGAGATTAATTAAATTAATTAATTTAATTTCCTTTTAAATTTTAAATTTTATTTTATATTTTCAAATTAAAATCATTTAAAATAACTCATTTTTAATAATTGTCTATGAAACACAAATTTATTTTGATTATATGACCTTGAATCTTCCATGCAAGAACACAAGAGAGAAGTTTTGAGTGAATGATCTCAAGATTTCTATTTCTCAATGAATGAATACAATGAGGGGGAGATGCCTCTATTTATAGTTGAAGCTCTCGAAAATCAACGGAACAGATTATGTACATCATCATGGCCAAGATTCAAAGTTATCTATAAATTCAATCTCTAAGATTACCGAATCACATCTTCTAAAGATCACATATCAAATCCGAGATTGTCAATCTTTGAAGATCACATTCCATGTTTGTCATGCTTTGTAGATAAGCCTTCACTCTCTCCAAGCAACGGGTCAATCTAATTGGGTCAAATGCCTCCTTTTGAACATGATGTATCCCACGAATGATTCATGATTGTGGGCTCCCATACACAACCCATCACACTAGAGTTTACATTCTTCGGTTGGTCATAGGTGTGTTGGTGTCAAAAAAGTTGGGCAACTTAGGTCATACCATGTATCTCTCATTGTTATCTAATTTCAAAACGGTTTGCAAATATAGTTGGGGTCTACTATTTTGCTATATTATTATACAAAATGCTATGTCAAGCATGTAGAATAAGGAACAAAGAAGTGAATGACTTCCTTGTTATTTTACAATCGTAGGGTTGGTATCGACTTCCATGGATTGCACCTATCCTTTATGAGAATTTAAATTTCCCTCTTACTGGAAAGTATAATTAGAAGAAAATGTTATAAAGTCTATTGCATTTTAAATGTTTCATGATTGTAATTGTTGGAGCCCAATTTTGACCAGGCCCAACACTGAATTGAGTCCAAATTTTAAATAAGTTTGAATTTATTTTAAATTCAAAATTCATTTTGAATTTGAATTTACTTTAAATTTAAGTTTATTCTAAATTAAAATTAAATTAAAAAACCAAGTCCAGATAAATGTCCCTCTTACAAAGCCCAAACTGGGCCTAATCCTAACTGACCCAAAACCTGAGCCCAATTCCAACAGGCCCAAATGACCCAAACTAGCCTAAAATAAAGTCAAACCCTAATCTGGTAGCTAAACTTCTACCA
Source organism: Kokia cookei (assembly GCA_039519145.1). Classification (NCBI taxonomy): domain Eukaryota; kingdom Viridiplantae; phylum Streptophyta; class Magnoliopsida; order Malvales; family Malvaceae; genus Kokia; species Kokia cookei. Next base: position 22,949,898 of record CM076906.1, read on the forward strand.
CCCCAACTTGCACTGCTATTGCCGTCCACCCACGTCCAACCAGAGGCTGCCACGTCAGCACCAGCAGCATCGACCAGCAATTTGCCCTGCATCACTGCCACTGTCGTAGCTACAGCCTCCATTGACGTACCTGCAGAAGAAAGAAATGACGGCAATTTAATGGCATAAAAACAAAAGTAAATGATTGTAATTCTGAGGATAAAACCAAGTTCAAACCCTTGTAATGGGGTTACGGACTTAGTTCTTGTTTAACATTACAAGCCAATACAAAGAAATAGACGTTGAAGCATTTGTGATCAACATACATAAGTTTATTTTTCGAAACTGCTACACTAGATACTTTGTAACTAAATGCGAAAGGGAACAGACGAAACAGCAAGAAGCAGACTCGAAGTACTCAGGCATTAAATCACTCAGGTATTATTGCAATATATTCATTTATTGTTGTTTATGGTTTAAGTTTCTAAATATTTTATATTCTAATTTTATATTAAAACGCATTGAATTCCTACCTATTATCATTTATTATTACTTTTGGGCTTTTCAAAATACATTAAATGAATTAATAATAACAATAATTATATTTTCAATAATAATAATAATAAAACCGAAAAGTCAGTGAGGAGTCACACCCCTTGGTTAACGTCGCTGTCGCCGAAATCATGCTGAGGCCTTCTTCTAACTCTGTCGGCGTCCCATCGTGGACAAAATATGCAAAAAAATTACCAAACAGAGATTAACCTTGAGGCTAAAAAAAATGGAAGAATCAATCGTTTTAAAATAAAAACTGAATCAAAGAGATGGGCTTCTCGTTTTGTAAGTAAGGAGTGGAATGTTTTTCTTCAAATTTGGCCACGATCTCACGCAGGAGAACTTAGATCTAGGTTTTAGATCAAACCAAAGAGCTCGAATTTAGGGGTTAAAACCTAGATCTATAAGTTTTCAATGAAAAATGAAAGGGTTTAAATGGAAAAAACGCATTTAAAACTGAAAATGGAATAGGAAAAAGGCATTCGGTGTACCTAGTCGGCGGCGCGTGGCGTGTGCGGAGGCGATCGACGGCGGGCTCGTTAACGCGTGGTGGCTCGCGGCGACCACGCGCGATGGACGGCGATGCGCGTGCGACGTGGCCTCAATGGCGCATCGACCGGACTTGGGCGGCCATGGGTTTGTTTTGAGAGGAAAAAAGTGGGGGCAAAAGGGATTTTTTTTTTTTAGAAATGGCTTAAAATGATTTTTTGGAGTCAAAATTTGACTTAAATAATAGGATGGAATAGCGCCGTTTGAGCAAAGGTTCAAAGTGCCCAAAATGACGTCGTTTTAGCCCTCTGCCCATGGACCGACTCGAATCGACCCGACCCGCTTCAGGATCCGCGTGTTTTTTGTTAATGGTATATTTCTGCATTCGGTCCTTCCGCTTTTTCTCAAATTTTCAATCAAGTCCTTTATGTACTTTTAATAAATTTTAAATTGGCCTAATAATTTTCAATGTTTTTCAATTTAGTCCCTCGACCTTTTGAAAGCATCAGGAGCTGCCACGTGTCATTATTTTGGTTCATTTATGCAAACAATTCACTTATTGTTAATTTGTTTTAATTTAATCCTCAAATCAAGTTTTATTTAATTACAAAATCGACCCAAAATTTTTTCATTATTTTCAAATTAGTCTTTTGACTTTAGGTTGCCTGTGGGGCTGCCACATGTCACTTGTTTATGGTTTAATTGCCCTGGAGGTCCCTAATCTATCCAAAATTTCCATTTTCACCCCCGAACTTCCAAAAATTCTAATTTTGACCCTTAAACTTCCAAAAATTTCATTTTTGACCCTAAAACTTCCAAAAATTCCCTTTTCACCCCCAAACTTTCAAAAATTTCATTTTGACCCCAAAACTTCCAAAAATTCCATTTTTACCCTCAAAACTTCCAAAATCCCATTTTAACCCCAAAACTTCCAAAAATTCCATTTTTACCCTCGAAACTTCAAAAAATTACTATTTTTCCCTCGGGTGTCCAAAAACTTCATTTTCAACCTTAAAACTCTCAAAATTACCCTTTTACCCTTAAATGTCTAAAAATTCCATTTTTAAACCCAAAATTTTCCCAAATTTTCACCCCGAGAATCCAAAATTACCATTTTGCCCCCGAGTATTTGAAAAGTCTCATTTTCAACTCCGATTGCATCATTCTTCTTTCTCATCAATATTTACATTTAATTTTAAATTATTATGCAATCGTATTTTGCATTTTTTATTTTGTTTGCATATCATTTATCTTCTTATTTATCTTACTTCGTGATATTCATTATTAACTGCTTATTCATATTAAACTCGCATGTTTATTTTCAAAATTGTTTTTCATAAAGACTTTAAAATCGAGGTAATATTCTTTTATTTCAAGTTTCGAAAATTTGTGCCTTAACTTACTAGGTGCAATTTTTCTTCAAATCGAAATAATCGAATACCCTTAATCGAGACAATGTTTCTTTATCTTCGATTTTGAAATATTGTGCCTTAACTTACTAGGTGCAACCTTTCTTCAAATCGAGATAATCGAATATCCTTTTCCCAAAATTTAAAAAAAAAAGTTTTACAAAGGGAAGCTCGTCATTTCTGGATCATGAAATGTTGTGTCCTAACTCACTGGACGTAACTTTCTTCCTCGATCACTTTGAAATAAGCGAGATTTCCAAACAAACCTGATTTCTTTTAAACTTAACTCATGCATTCAAGGATCTATTTTAAACTTTATTCGAGCTTTTAAATGTTACAAATTAAGACCCGAAAATAGTCAATACGGTACCAATTTTGGGTGTATGAGGGTGCTAATCCTTCCTCATGCGTAACCGACTCCCGAACCTGTTTTTTGGATTTCGAAGACCTACATGTTTTCAAAACGGTTTTTAAAACGTTTTGTGGTGATCCAATCACACCGAGTAAAAGATTGATGGCGACTCCTATTATTTTTTTGATTTTAAAATGATTTTCGAAACTCGTCGTTTTCCAAAAGAGGGATGGTTTCGACAGCTGGCGACTCCGCTGGGGACTTTTTTTTTAAATAAACGAGAGTCAAGCCAAAATTGATTATTTCGGGACCTTTTTGAAAACCTTAAAATTTTTTATTTTGTTTAAAATGCTATCCTCGACATCTTTTGTAACATTATTGCTAGTGTAAATTTGCATACATTTGTATATGATATTACCTTTTTAAGTGGAAGACGAAAACTACTCCTTCGTGAGGTCTTCACCTCCGTGCAGGATAGTGGATCGCTTTCGGGATTACAAAGTACCCTTGTTTTTGTGAAGTTTTGACTTCCATGCAAACGTGTGAGAAATTCGTCCCCCTAAACAAAACTCTTCCGTGTAAGCCTGTAATGGGTGAGGACCGAGGAATTTGCTGGTTTGAGTACCCCTACTTTAGAACCGAAAACCACATATAGTAAGCCGCAAGAACTTGCTTTAGAAGGAGTTATACTAAACCATTTAGCAACCTTCCAAAGACAAACTCTTAGGTTCTATGTTATACTTGCATATTGATATTGTTGTGTTTCGCTAACTTATTTATTTTGTCTCTTTTGCATTGCATTTCATCATCATATAAAGGAAAGGTATAGACTCAAAAGTTCAGTTACCAATAAGAGAATTAATCATGGAAAACAATTACTTTGATAAAATGGAAGACAATATGGTCGTGCGCATGTGGTCGGAGGAGACTCAGCGTCAAAAGGGGGACAGCTTAGTGGAAGGATATGAATCAGAGCTTTGGGATTATACCAGGATCATCACGGCTCAAAACAATGTGATAGAGTTGAAAGAGATATGGGACAGTTGGGAGAACAACATAAAACAGACCTTTTACCAAGAATACGGAGATTTGCCATACTTGTGCGAAGTTAGGGTAGACAAATCCCTCTTTAGAGCCTTAACACAGTATTGGAACCCAGCGTACAATTGCTTTACCTTCGGGAATATAGACATGATACCGACGATAGAAGAATACACCACTCTGCTCCGTTGTTCGAAGATTTCGGTAGATAAGGCTTATTCTAGAGCTCCAAATCTCTTGACCATTGTTAAAAGATTAATAAACATCACCGACATGAGCGAACAGTGGGTTACAGCTCGAGTTAAGGTCAAAGGCGATAACAAGTGCATCACGTGGAAAAGTCTGCGAGATTTGATACTGGCTCATCCAGATGCAAAGAAAAAGATCGACATCTTAGCCCTGAGTATCTACAGGTTGGTCGTTTTTCTAAAGGCTTTGGGGCATATAGAAGACGCAATGATAGATTTGTTTGATAGATTGAGTAAAAGAGTGACACCTGCCCCGGCCATACTGGCTGAAACTTTCAGATCCTTAAATGCGTGTAGAAAGGAGGGAGAAGGTCGATTTATTGCTTGCGTACCGCTATTGATGGTATGGTTTCATAGTCACTTCTGGAAAACAGAAAAAGTCTCATATCAGTACTTGTCTAAAGATTACTCCCTTTTGAAAGAGTTAGTGGCCACGCAAAGACAAGAAAACTTCGCAGAAGAAAAGTGGATGGTCATACTCCAAAGCCTCAGAGATGAGGGCATAGAGTGGCAAGCCCCATGGTTCGCTCCTAATGAAATATTGTATCAGTGCGGAGATCTCGACTGGGTTCCATTGACAGGAATATGGGGAGCAATCGGGTATGCACCTTTGCTGGTTTCAAGACAATACAGATCAAGACAGTTCATACCCACGACTCAAGGGTTAGCTCAGTGTGAATTCACGTACCGGGGAGAAAACAATAGGAAAAGGATTCGGGAAATCTCAAATGCATGGAATTAGGTACGAAAAATGAAAGCATTCGACGCTAATCCCATGATAACTGTAGAATATGATTGGTGGAGAAATAGAAGGATCAACGACAATATTCCTGTGCCAAACTTGGAGATTGTCCGCCTAATTAATGAACACTTGTAGATTGTCCCGACTGAATTAGAAATAATTAAACAAGATTTTGAAAATAAAAATGCTGATATGGAGAAAGTAATAGAAAAGTTGGAAGAAGAGAAGGTGCTTTTAGGATTGGACGTTGATGTTAAGAAGCTAGAAGCGAAAAAACTGAGAAAAGGGAAGAATAAGGCTGAAGAAGATCTTAGCAACCTAAAAAAGGACTATAAAAAGCTTAGATTGTCAATGAGAACTGCCAGTTTAGGTAAGACGTCAGAGTAATGGCAACAAGAAATCCGCGATTAGAAAAATAAAACAAGTCACTAGAAAAACAAATTTCAAGACGCCCAAGTTCAGGAAAATGCTATGAAGAGTAGCCTTCTGGAAAGCCAAGCCGAAGTGACCGAATTAAAAGCTCGAGTAAGAGAATTGGAGGAATCCTTGTACAGGTATTGTAGCCAAAATTCAGTAATAGAGTTGAAGGCAAGCCAAGTTGAGATCGAGAGATTGAATAAAAGGGTAGAAGAATTAGAAGCCTCCTTGCAGAATACTGAAATACGAACTGAGATTTTGGAAAGGATGTTGGAGACAAATGATTGGCACCTTCAGCAAACCCAAAAAGAAGTCAGAGAGAGGGATTATGTTATGGGTGAGGCCTTAAATCAAATCCGCGGAGTAGCTGATCATGTGCAAACACTGGCAATTGAAGCAGAAGAGCTAAGCATGCAGTACGAGACGAAGACGGAACGAGGTCAAAAGCTATCTAGCCTTCTTAAGAAAGTCAAGGCTCTGAGCATCAAAGCAAAACCGTTTATGTAATTTGCTTTATGTTAAGGAACTTGTTATCCAAATGAAGTTTTCTAAATGGAAAATGAATTATAAGTCAATATCTTTCTCTTGCATACATGCATCTTATTTGCATCACATTTTTGTATATTTCTGCATAACGATATTAACTTATTAAAAACTTACCACTCAACTGCATCAGTAATCATTGATAACTCATATCGCTATAATACTCAGAAGAAAACTAAGGTCATGGAGCAAAGACTTGAATAAATCCAAAAAGAATTACAAGACCAGATACAAGAGCGCATCCAAGAGAAAATGACCATGATGTGCAGAGAAATGAAAAATCAATTTATTAAGGTACAAAAGAGCTTAATGAATGAATTAGCGCAAGTAAAACAAAGCATGGCCAATAAAGGAAAGAGCCCTGCTATAGAGGAAGAAAAGGACCCAATGGTCCCCCAAGGCTTTACACCTCGCCATAACCTGACTTCACATGAAATACCGGCACGGGAGCCTACCATTACTATAAGGGCACAGCAACAGGCCACAGGCACGTCGAGACTAGCCAATTATCCAATTGGATCGGGGTCAAACCCAGAGGATAATGCTGTAAATCTGGGTGTCCCAGACTTTGACGAGATGATAAGAGAGGATCTCCCTAGACAAATAGAGGAAAAATATAGGCGATTAAAGGATAAAATCGATGCGATACAAGGAATTGAAATTTCCTATAGGGTAGATGCAAAAGAATTAAGTCTGGTTCCGAAACTGGTTCTCCCTCCCAAATTCAAAGTTCTAGAATTTGAAAAAAATAACGGGACGAGCTGCCTTGAAGCCCACCTGACCATGTTCTGCAGGAGAATGGTGGGGCACGTGCATAATGACCAATTGTTAATTCATTTCTTTCAAGACAGCCTGGCCGAGTCGGCAATCAGATGGTACAATCAATTGAGCCGATCAAAGATCCATTCATGGAAAGATTTGGCACAAGCTTTCTTAAAGCAATACGGTCATGTGATAGAAATAGCTCCTGATCGGCTTACACTGCAGAATATAGAGAAGAAATCAAACGAGAGCTTTACAACATATGCGTAAAGATGGCGCGAGGTGGCAACCCAAGTATAGCCACCATTGACAGAAAAAGAGACAACAATGTTGTTTGTCAATACCCTCAAAGCTCCTTACCTAAATTACCTGTTAGGAAATGCCACCAAGAGTTTCTTTGATATGGTCATATCGAGGGAGATGATCGAAAATGCGATCAAGGCTAGCAAGATTGAAACGGGAGAAAGCCCTAAGAGGTCTGCCCCCAGAAGAACGGATAATGAGGTCAACAATGCAAGCATATACAAACCTAGCTACACCAAACCCTTCGTGACAGGGCAGCCTAAAGCTCCAATAGGCAATTACCAAAATGCCCCGCGACAGGAACCGGGCATCAGGCCAAATAGAGGAAGAGTTCAATACACTCCCCTTTCAATGTCATACGGAGAACTCTACAAGATACTGTATGACGCGCATGAGGTAGCTCTTTAGCGTGTAAGACCGTATAAACCCCCATTCCCAGCTTGGTACGATGCGAATGCTCACTGTGAATACCATGTAGGGGCAGAAGGACACTCGATTGAAAACTGCCCTGCTTTTAAAAGATGAGTCGAAGGACTCATAGAGCATGAAGTTGTAAAGTTAGAAGAGCCAGCTAAGCTAATATAGCTGGGAATCCTCTGCCTAATCACCCATAGCAAGGGGTGAATGCCTTGCTGGAAGAAAGAGCTCGAAAAATTAAGAGAAGTGTTGAAGAAATTAAGTCTCCACTTCGGTGGGTATGGCAAGAGATGGTCAAAGAAAGAATAATCGTGAAGGATAAAAAGAGTATGATAATCGGGGATGATAACCATTGCGAGTTTCATGTCGTTAAGGAGCATGAAATTCAAAGCTGCGTCGAGTTCAAAGCCGTGGTCCAGATGTTGATAGACAATCGAGAGTTGGAATTTTTTGAAGAATAAGGGGAAGCTAATGATGTTTGTGCCTCCGAGGACGGAACAACTAAGGCTTATGGAAGCAATCGCCCCAAGGTGATTATTTGTGGCACGGTAAGAGAACAGACAACCCCTCGCATCATCATACAAAAGCCTGTAACGTTTCCTTACAAGGATAGCAAGAAGGTCTCATGGAGTTACAATTACAACGTGACCATACCAAGAGAGGGGGAACCGAGGAAGGACTTGAATCTTGTTACCCGTAGCGGTAAAGATTATGACCCTGTAAATAAAGAAAAAGAGGTTAGTAAAGGGAAGGCAAGAATGTGTGAGGCTGAGAAAGAAATAACTAGTAAGCCCGAAGTACCCACGAACGAGCCCGTATCCGAGAATGAGGCGACGGAATTTTTAAAGTTTTTAAGGCATTTTTTTTTAATATAGTGTAGTAGAACAACTACACAAACAACCTGCTCGGATATTGATCCTGTCATTGCTCTTAAGCTCGGAAGCCCATCGAAGCGCACTAATGAAGGTGCTGAACGAAACATATGTAGCAAATGACATAACCGTCAGTAAGCTAGATCGATTGGTCAATAACATAAGTTCTGATAACTTCATTTTCTTCAGCGATGATGAAATACCGACGGGAGGAATAGGGTCCACCAAGGCTTTACACATCACTACTCATTGTAAAGGGTATACGCTACCTGGAGTACTCATAGACAATGATTCAGCCCTGAATGTGCTACCGCTAGCTACACTGCAAAGATTGTCAATTGATAGCTCTCACATGAAAGGATGTAATAATAGAGTGAGAGCATTTGACGGGACAGAAAGGAAGGTAATGAGAAAGATCGAAATACCTCTTCAAATTAGGCCGAATACATACGAAGTGAATTTTCTAGAGATGGATATTAGGCCCACTTATAACTGTCTACTGGGAAGACCGTTGATCCACTCAGCTGGGACAGTACCTTTCTCTTTGCACCAAAAAGTAAAGCTAATAAATGAAGGGCTGCTAATCACGATTAATGATTAGGAGGAAATAATCGCGTCCATAACGAGCGATTCACCCTACGTGGGAATAGACGAAGAGGTTGTGGAGTGCTCGTTCCGCTCACTAGAGTTTGTCAATGCAACTTTCCTTTCGAAAGGAAGCAAGATACCTGTGCCAACAATATCATCAACCACCAGGATGGGCTTACAATTAACAGTCGAAAAGGGAGCTATACTTGGGAAAAGACTGGGAAAATACCTCCAAGGAAGAGTTAATGTGCCGATGCTAATAAAAAAGTGAGATCGTTATAGCCTGGGGTACAAGCTGGACACGAGACAAAAGAGGAAAGAGCCTGAGAAAAGGCAAGAAAGAAGGAGGGTCAGATTGGCTAAAAAGGACATCTTGTGGGAACCCATGGTCTTCCCGCACATCTATGAGACTTTCATCTCAAGAGGGGTGATCAACCAGTAAAAAAAGGAGCGAGTGACCATTAGAACCAAACAGTGCATCATAGATCTAGGCATTAATGCTATAACAGATGAAGAAAAGGAAGGGAATCCATCAAGAATTGGTCCATGTGCACTTGGAAGCACCTTGAATAATTGGACCATGGGGGAACTCCCTATAATTTTTAAGATTTCCTCAGAGTAATGCTCAAAAACATCTATTGCTTTAGGCTCGAAAGCAATATGAATCTTTTTGTAAAAGGGCCCATGGTCATTATTCATTTATTTTGAATGAAATGCACTTTTCATCTTATATTTTTCTCCATAATTATTCTTTCATTTCTTAATCCAGCTTAATAAACCATTCATATATATTCAATAAACAAGATTAATTATTCTTTAATACATATATACTCATACATACCACATAATCATTCTTTCATAAATTTATTTTGCTCTTTAGACCTTCCTTTCATCCCTTGACAGATCCTCGAATATCAATAATATGAGCAACCCTAACGCTAACTTAAAACCCCACTTCGAGCAAGATACGTGTTTGGAAGGGCTTCAGGACCTTGAAGATAATCAAGATTGTAATCTGCCTCCGGATTTGTTAAGAATGATAGAACAGGAAGAAAAACAGATCCTGCCTCATTCGGACCCAGTAGAAGTTATTAATTTGGGGCACGAAGATGAAAAGAAAGAGGTGAAAATTGGGATAAGCATCTCCGTAGAAACTAGAAGGAATCTTATCGAGTTGCTTCAAGAGTTCCAAGATATCTTTGTATGGTCTTACCAAGATATGTCCGGCTTGAGCACTGACATTATGGTGCACAAATTCCCTATAAAGAAAGAAAGCAAACCCGTGCAACAAAAATTTCGAAGGACGAGACTGGACGTGTTGTTAAAAATAAAAGAAGAAGTCAAGAAACAATTTGACGTCGATTTTCTCCAGGTAGTTAAATACTCTGAATGGGTAGCTAATATAGTCCCCATTCCTAAAAAAGATGGAAAGGTGAGCATTTGTGTGGACTATCGAGATTTAAATAAAGCTAGCCTAAAGGATAATTTTCCCTTACCCCACATCGACACTTTAGTCGATAACATAGTAGGACTTTCTTTGTTTTCCTTTATGGATGGTTTCTCTGGGTATAATCAGATAAGGATGGACCATGAGGATATTATCAAAACCACATTTGTCACGCTATGGGGAACATTTTGCTACAAGGTGATGCCCTTCGGACTCAAAAATGCAGAGGCAACTTATCAAAGGGCCATGGTGACCTTGTTCCACGACATGATGCATAAGAAGATTGAAGTTTACGTCGATGACATGATTGCGAAATCCCAATCGGAGGAAGAACATGTAAGAATCCTGAGGAAGTTATTTGGAAGGCTAAGGAAATATCAATTAAAGCTAAACCCAGCAAAGTGCACTTTCGGGGCCACATCAGGAAAATTGTTAGGCTTTGTAATCAACAAAAGAGGAATTGAAATTGACTCGGATAAAGTCAAAGCCATACAGGAGCTATCACCACTCAGCACGCAAAAAGAAGTTTGAGGGTTCTTAGGAAGACTAAATTACATTGCTCGGTTCATTTCATAGTTGACTGAGAAATACAATCCTATCTTCCGCCTGCTTAGAAAGCGCAACCCGGGTGTGTGGGATGATGAATGTCAAGAAATCTTTAACAAGGTCAAAGATTATTTATCCAAAGCTCTCATCTTGGTACCTCTAATTCCTAATAAGCCATTGATCCTGCACTTGACGGTCTTTGAAAATTCCATGGGATGCGTACTAGGCCAACACGATGAATCCAAAAAGAAGGAAAGGGCGATATATTATCTCAGCAAGAAATTCACTGATTGCGAGACGCGATACTCGCCAATTGAAAAATTATGTTGTGCACTAGTCTGGACTACACGAAGATTAAGACAATACAAGTTATACCATACCACTTGGTTGATCTCGAAATTAGATCCTCTGAAGTACCTGATGAAGTCAGCTGCATTGAATGGGAGATTGGCTCGATGGAAAATCTTGCTCTCGAAATTCGACATAATCTACGTCAATCAGAAAGCAGTAAAATGAAGTGCGATAGCAAACTTCCTAGCCAGTAGGGCTTTAGAGGACTATGAGCCGATAAACTTCGATTTCTCGAATGAGGATTTAATGTATATTGCGACTACTGAAGGGGCAATCACGGTAAAACGACCTTGGAGTTTGAATTTTGATGGAGCTTCAAATGCCACAGGAAATGTGGTCGGGGTAGTCTTGGTATCACCAGAAGGAGATCACTACCCTTTTACCAGCAAACTTGATTTTAACTACACAAACAACATGGCTAAGTACGAAGCATGTATCTTGGGAATCCGTGCGGCCATAGAGCGGGGAATCAAAATTTTAGAGATTTATGGAGACTCCGCACTGGTAATCTATCAACTCAAATGGGAAACAAGGGATTCTAAGTTAGTGGATTACCGCAGATTGGTCCTCTAGTTGATCACGGAATTCAATGACGTCACTTTCCATTATCTCCCACGAGAAGAAAACCAGATGGCCGATGCTCTTGCCACTTTAGCCTCGATGATTAAGGTGAGTAGGAAAGAAGATGTAAAGCCCATTCAGATGATTATTTATGAAGTTCCTACTCATTGTTGTGATATTGAGGCAGAGGAAGAAGAAGAAAAGGATGATCGCCCATGGTACCAGAATATTCTTCAATTTGTAAGAGATCAGAAGTACCCCGAGCAAGCCTCAGAAAATGAAAAGAGGACATTAAGAAGACTAGCCAGTGAATATGTCCTAGACGGGGAAATCTTGTACAAGAGGAGAAAAGATCAAGTGTTGCTGAGATGTGTCGACGCAATTGAAGCTAAGAAGATCTTAGAAGAAGTTCACGAAGGCATTTGTGGGACACACACCAACGGTTTCACGATGGCCCGGTAAATAATGAGATTTGGGTATTACTAGTCTACCATGAAGGGCGATTGCATCAATTATGCCAAGAAGTGCCATAAGTGTTAGATCTATGGAGACAAGATTCATGTACCTCCATCGCACCTTCATGTCATGACCTCTCCCTGGCCTTTTTCTATGTGGGGCATGGACGTCATCGGGCCAATTTCTCCAAAGGCTTCCAATGGCCATAGATTCATCTTTGTGGTAATTGACTACTTCACTAAATGGGTAGAGGCGACCTCATACGCAAATGTTACCAAGGCTGCGGTTAGCAAGTTCATGAAAAAAGAAATTATTTACCAATAAGAGATGCTTGAGAGGATCATATTTGACAATGCACTGAATTTGAACAATAACACGATAACAGAAGTTTACGAACAGTTCAAAATCAAGCATCATAATTCTTCTCCCTATCGCCCAAAAATGAATGGAGCTATGGAGGCAGCTAATAAGAACATTAAGAAGATTGTGGCAAAAATGACTGAGACTTACAAAGACTGACACGAAAAATTACCACTTGCCCTCTTTGCCTACAGAACTTCAGTCAAGACTTTTACTGGGGCAACACCATTCTCATTGGCATATGGTATGGAAGTAGTCTTGCCTATTGAGGTTGAAATACCTTCCCGTCGAGTCTTAACCGAGCTTCAACTAGATGAGGCCGAATGGACCTAAGCTCGATATGATCAGTTGAATTTAATCGAGGAAAAAAGATTAAAAGCTATTCACCATGGCCAGATGTACCAGAAAAGAATGATGCGAGCTTAAGACAAAAAGGTTCGTCCCAGGGAATTCTATGAGGGAGATCTAGTTTTGAAAAAGATACTTCCCATACATAAAGATTTCCATGGAAAATGGATGTCCAATTGGGAAAGACCTTATGTGGTAAAGAAAGCTTTCTCAAGAGGAGCTCTCATCCTAACAGAAATGGACAGCAAGGATCTGTACAACCCCGTCAATTCAGACTCGGTGAAAAAATACTTCGCCTAAAAACAAAAGGGGAACAGAGATAAAAACTCGCAAAAGGGCGTCTCAAAAAAAAAAAGATTCATGATGAAAACCCGTAAAGGGCGTCCTAGGAACAAAGAAATTTTGAGTTGAAAACCCGCAAAGGGCGACTCAGATCCAAGAACGGGTCGACGAGATGGAGGAAGGTTACAACTTGAAACATCAACAAAGCATTCTAGATCTTCTAGACACTCATCCGAGCTAGGAATGATTCTCAAGCAAGTTGGCGCAGAGTAGCTCATTTTGCGACATCTGGGGCAACTAATTGTTCTTTATTCTATACTTGACAATTTTCGATTAATGATTGTTTCCTTTAATCCTCTTTTTAATAGGATTTTCAAAATGCGACTTTGTTTTTGCACAATTTTGTCTAAGCGTTTTGCATGTAAATAACGGGTAATGAACTAATAAATCATACAAAAAGTTATGAGCATTATTCTAGAGTTTTCAAAAATTACAAGAAATCCGAAACAAGACCACCAATGAAACAAGCAGTTCCAAAACAGCCTAGAAAAGATGGAGCAACACATCAAAGACAAAATTTGGACGGGCGACAGACCATGCCAACCTGAATAATAATAAATAAATCTAACATTCATCATACACATTCATGCAAGTAATTCATTCTAATCATGAGTTTCTAATTTAGGCCTACATAGAGGCCCATAGAAGCATATTTCATAGGTCACATCCCCGCCACATGGCGAGATGAATCATTAAGATCACCAAGAAAAAGTTGAAAAGGTGCAGGACTCCAATACCTTACCTCGATCATGGGGCAAATTGTGATTATCCACAAACGACACAGTCATCTTCCTGATAAGATACTGAGAAGAAGACCAAATCAAACCCACGTTCGATGTTAGCAAATATTCGAACCCTAGCTTCCTGATGAGACACTAAAAAGTAGGTCGAAGCAATAAAAGGTTAGCTTCCTGACGAGATACTGAGAAGTGGACCAAATTCGTCTTCCTGATGAGATACAAAGAAGCGAATTTAAACAAATGACGCGGTCATATTTTTGATGAGATATTGAGAAGAAGACCAAATCAAACCCACACTCGATGTGAGCAAATCTTCGAACTCTAGCTTCCTAATGAGACACTGAGAAGCAGGTCGAAGCAATAAAAGGTTAGTTTCCTGATAAAATACTGAGAAGTGGACCAAATTTGTCTTCCTGATGAGATACAGAGAAGCGAATTAAAATAAACGACGCGGTCATCTTCCTGATGAGATACTGAGAAGAAGACCAAATTAAACCCATGCTCGATGTGAGCAAATCCTCGAACCCCAGCTTCCTGATGAGATACTGAGAAGCAAGTCGAAGTAATAAAACGGTTAGCTTCCTGATGAAATACAGAGAAGTGAACTAAAACCATCTTCCTGATGAAACACAGAGAAGTGGATCAAAACAAGTGATATGGTCGTCTTCCTGATGAGACACTAAGAAGAAGGCCAAGTCAATGAAACCAAACTTAAAGACTACGGTGACGAATTTCAATCTCCTCGAAAGGAATGGAGTGAAATTACAGTAGCAAATTTTGTCCTTTTGAAGATTACCTTAAAGCAGGATGGAGCAGTAGATGCGGCAAAATCAAACGGTTAACAAAGTGAAAAGTGGACCAATTGAAGAAAGATCGTCGAAAAAGTGAGACGTGACCAAATTGGGCCTCCTTTTAGTCTTTGCTTCATTCCTGTTACACAGCAACGAGCAAAGAGGGGCAGCTGTTGGAGCTCAATTTTGACCAGGCCCAACACTGAATTGAGTCCAAATTTTAAATAAGTTTGAATTTATTTTAAATTCAAAATTCATTTTGAATTTGAATTTACTTTAAATTTAAGTTTATTCTAAATTATAATTAAATTAAAAGACCAAGTCCAAATAAATGTCCCTCTTACAAAGCCCAAACTGGGCCTGATCCTAACTGACTCAAAACCTGAGCCCAATTCCAACGGGCCCAAATGACCCAAACTAGCCTAAAACAAAGTCAAACCCTAATCTGGTAGCTAAACTTTTGCCACCCCAACTTGCACTACTATTGTCGTCCACCCACGTCCAACTAGAGGCTGCCACGTCAGCGCCAGCAGCACCGACCAGCAATTTGCCCTACATCACTACCACAGTCGCTACAGCCTCCATTGCCGTACCTGCAGAAGAAAGAAATGACGGCAGTTTAATGGCATAAAAACAAAAGGAAATTATTGTAATTCTGAGGATAAAACCAAGTTCAAACCCTTGTAATGGGTTTACGGACTTGGTTCTTGTTTAACATTACAAGCCAATACAAAGAAATAGACTTTGAAGCATTTTTGATCAACATACATAAGTTTATTTTTCGAAACTGCTACACTAGATACTTTGTAACTAAATGCGAAAGGGAACAGACGAAACAGCAAGAAGCAGATTCGAAGTACTCAGGCATTAAATCACTCAGGTATTATTGCAGTATATTTATTTATTGCTGTTTATGGTTTAAGTTTCTAAATATTTTATATTCTAATTTTATATTAAAACGCATTGAATTCCTACCTATTATCATTTATTATTACTTTCGAGTTTTTCAAAATACATTAAATGAATTAATAATAACAATAATTATATTTTCAATAATAATAATAATAAATCGAAAAGTCAGTAAGGAGTCACGCCCCTTGGTTAACGTTGCCGTCGCTGAAATCACGCCGAGGCCTTCTTCTAACTCTGTCGGTGTCCCATCGTGGACAAAATCTGCAAAAAAATTACCAAACGGAGATTAACCTTGAGGCTAAAAAATATGGAAGAATCAATCGTTTTAAAATAAAAACTGAATCAAAGAGATGGGCTTCTCGTTTTGTAAGTAAGGAGTGGAATGTTTTTCTTCAAATTTGGCCACGATCTCACGCAGGAGAACCTAGATCTAGGTTTTAGATCAAACCAAAGAGCTCGAATTTAGGGGTTAAAACCTAGATATATAGGTTTTCAATGAAAAAAGAAAGGGTTTAAATGGAAAAAACACATTTAAAACTAAAAATGGAATAGGAAAAGGGCATTCGGCGTACCTGGTCGACAGCGCGTGGCGTGTACGGAGGCGACCGACGGTGGGCGCGTTAACGCGTGGTGGCTTGCGACCACCACACGCGACGGACAGCAACGTGCGTGCGACGTGGCCTCAACGGCGCATCGACTGGACTTGGGCGGCTAAGGGTTTGTTTTTAGAGGAAAATGGGGGACAAAAGGGATTTTTTTTTTTTAGAAATGGTTGAAAAATGGTTTTTTGGAGTCAAAATTTGACTTAAATAATAGGATGGAACGGCGCCGTTTGAGCAAGGGTTCAAAGTGCCCAAAATGACGCCGTTTCAGCCCTCTGCCCATGGACAGTCTCGAATTCGACCCGACTTGCTTCAGGATCCGCGTGTTTTTGGTTAATGGTATATTTTTACATTCGGTCCTTCCGCTTTTTCTTAAATTTTCAATCAAGTCCTTTATGTACTTTTAATAAATTTTAAATTGGCCCAATAATTTTCAATGTTTTTCAATTTAGTCCCTCGACCTTTTGAAAGCATAAAGAGCTGTCACGTGTCATTATTTTGGTTCATTTATGCAAACAGTCCCTCTTATTGTTAATTTGTTTTAATTTAATCCTTAAATCAAGTTTTATTTAATTACAAAATCGACCCAAAAAATTTTCATGGTTTTCAAATTAGTCCTTTGACTTCAGGATGCCTGTGAGGTTGCCATGTGTCACTTGTTTATGGTTTTATTGTCTTAGAGGTCCCTAATCTGTCCAAAAATTCCATTTTCACCCTCGAACTTCTAAAAATTCTATTTTTAACCCTAAAACTTTCAAAAATTCTATTTTTACCCTAAAACTTCCAAAAATTCCATTTTCACCCCCGAACTTCCAAAAATTACATTTTTGACCCCAAAACTTCCAAAAATTCCATTTCACCCTCGAACTTCCAAAAATCCATTTTTGACCCCGAAACTTCCAAAAATTCCATTTTTACCATCGAACTTTCAAAAATCTCATTTTTGACCCCAAAACTTTTAAAAATTTTATTTTTACCCTCGAACTTCCAAAAATTCCATTTTTGACCCTAAAACTTCCAAAAATTCCATTTTTAACCCTAAAACTTCCAAAAATTCCATTTTTAACCTTAAAACTTCCAAAAATTACTGTTTTGCCCTCGAGTGTCCAAAAACTCCATTTTCGACCTCGAAACTCTCAAAATTACCCTTTACTCCAAAATGTCTAAAATTCCATTTTTAGACATCGAATTTTCCTAAAGTTACCATTTCACCCTCGAGAATCTAAAATTACCATTTTACCCTCGGGTATCCGAAAAGTCTCATTTTCAACTTTGATTGCATCATTCTTCTTTCTCATCAATATTTGCATTTAATTTGAAATTATTTTGCACTCGTATTTCGCATTTTTTATTTTTGTTGCATATTATTTATCTTCTTATTTATCTTTCTTCATGTTATTTAATATTCATTATTAACTGCTTATTCATATTAAACTCGCATATTTGTTTTCAAAATTGTTTTTCATAAAGACTATAAAATCGAGGTAATATTCTTTTATTTCGAGTTTCAAAAATTTGTGCCTTAACTTGCTAGGTGTAATTTTTTTTCAAATCGAAATAATCGAATACCCTTAATCGAAGCAATGTTTCTTTATCTTCGATTTTAAAATATTGCGTCTTAACTTACTAGGTGCAACTTTTCTTCAAATCGAGACAATCGAATATCCTTTTCCCAAAATTAAAAAAAAAAAAAAGTTTTACAAAGGGAAGCTCGTCATTTCTGGATCTTGAAATGTCGTGTCCTAACTCATTGGACGTAACCTTCTTCCTCGATCACTTTGAAATAAGCGAGATTTCCAAACAAACCCGATTTCTTTTAAACTTAACTCATGCATTCAAGGATCGTATTTTAAACTTTATTCGAGCTTTTTAAATGTTACAAATTAAGACCCGAAAATAGTCAATACAGTACCAATTTTGGGCGTATGAGGGTGTTAATCCTTCCTCATGCGTAACCGACTCCCAAACCTGTTTTTCTGGATTTCGAAGACCTACATGTTTTCAAAACGGTTTTTAAAACGTTTTATGGTGATCCAATCACACCGAGTAAATGATTGGTGGCGACTCCCATTATTTTTTCGATTTTAAAATGATTTTAGAAACTGGTCGTTTTCCAAAAGAGGGATGGTTTCGACAGTAATGATATTTTATATTTTAATATGTGGTCCAAGCATTGTGATATACAACATACCGGAAAGATGAAATCTTAGCAATACGAGCATTTATTTTTGTGAATCAAATAATTTGATAATTTGTGTTTTATATTGTCCAATGTATTTACTTGAATTAATATCACCTCATAATGGAATCTAAATGCAATTTTTTTTTCAATTTGTGTGGATGTTGTACCCAAAAAACTCCCACAAATCTAAAGAACATGAATGACTATCAACCCATAGATTTGCTTTTTTGTACGGAGCATAACAGGTCATTAGATTTGTCGGGCACGTCGCACATTGGGTCAATTGTCTTTAACATAGGCCACAGATTGCACTGATCTACGATGATTATTTTGCAACATTGACAATTTATAAAGAATAGTTTATGGCCTATGGTAAATCATATTTGTATTCGTTGGAACAAGCTCTTATACATCAGAGTCAACACACAATTTTAAGTTCGAAAACATTGTAAATGTTGAGCTTGAGGTAGAGGAAAAGGCATTCCTACTAAAGTTGGCTTGACTATCATACCTGTTGAACCTAACGAAGGTCCAAACTTTTAGATGTAGAGGTCAATCCTAGATTTTCCCACATCATAGATGGAGATCTAATGCTCCAACCTAGATGGACAATGATTTTTTTTGTTATTTTGTTGTAATACTTCAACTAGATAATTGTATGATTAAAGTATTCTTTGTGTTTATTTTACGTTATCTATAATATTATTTAAATTTCTGATTGAGTTGGTGTCAGAAGTAATTGGCCATCAACTCAGTTAGGGAAATGACTAAAATATATTTTCGTATTTAAAATAAGTTTTATTATTTGAGAATACTTTATTCATTTTTAATTAAAAATAATAAAAAAATATAGATACGGTAAAAGTATCTTGAAAGTTTTTGTAGTAAGAGTTGAATTGCATTTTTACCCCATCTACTAAAAAAATAGGTAAATTAATTTCTATATGTTAAATCAAAAGCAAACATGTTATTTTGTTAAAAAGATTATCTATTTATACTATTAAAAATTGATTTTATACATCAGCATGACATACACATGATACATTATATGCTACTATCTAATTATTTTGTCAAACATGCTGATTTTTAACACTACAAATAAATAAAATTTTAATATAAATAATTAATTTGTTCTTTAATATAATATATAAAAGTTAATTTTTTCATTTTTTTAATAAAGTGAGCAAAATCTAACTATTAATTCAAAGACTTCTGTAATATTTTCACTTTGGATTTTGTAATCCCTAAATGATTGATTTTTACACTAAATTACTCCATAATTATCGAAATTAGGAACATATTTCTCACGTTAATGACACTTAAAAGTCTTTTCATAATTAAACTTCATATTATATTAATTACTAAATGCTTTTTTAATAGTAACTGAAAAGAACGGCTGCTAATTTACAAAGATGACCTTCGCGTGGACCCCACGGCCCTCGTCTCAGTACGTCAGTATCCAAGCTAAAAAATCATCGCCCATTATTGTGGGACCCACTATCACGTGCCACGTCCTCATCCTATACTATTAATTTATCCTCCCATTTAAATATTCACAAAACGACAGAAGGAAAGGAAAAGTGAAAAAACTAAAAAAAAAATCACTAATCTAGACTTACAATAATGCCCTCATCACCTACATTTTTCCCTATAAATTGAATTGCCCTCCTTTCCTTTTTTCCATTCATATATTCGAGCTTTCCAATACAAAGCTTCGTATTATCTTTTTTAAGTACCGACTAAAGAAAACGAAAAAAAAAAAGAAGAAATACAGTCGTTTTTTTTTTGAAGTCGGATTTTATTTTTTGGG
This sequence comes from Kokia cookei, assembly GCA_039519145.1. Classification (NCBI taxonomy): domain Eukaryota; kingdom Viridiplantae; phylum Streptophyta; class Magnoliopsida; order Malvales; family Malvaceae; genus Kokia; species Kokia cookei. The sequence continues at coordinate 22,970,060 of CM076906.1, forward strand.
GAGAAAAAAATGTTGGGAGTATTTAGCAGTGCGATAGTGTCTCCGCCGGACGAGCTGGTGGCGGCCGGTTGCCGAACTCCGTCACCTAAGATAACGGCGGACGCTCTGGTCAAACGGTTCCTTGAGACGAACTCCTTCGGCGTGTCCATGCAGATCGGAGACCATGTCCAATTCGCTTATTCTCACCATAAAGAGTCTCCTTTACAGCCCAGGTAAAAAAAAAATCATTTATGGTATTGGCTGTTGGATGATCTCAATCGTTGAAAATAATCATGAATCAAACTTCAGTTGATAATCGAGTGCTTTCGAACGAACCTAGGAAGGAATCACTGTAATTTGTTTAATCGAATAATTTACGAAAATAAATTACTTGACCGTTTCTCTTAAAGAAATAAACAACCAATCTCACGTGAGATGGAAGTATTTAACCACGGAAATGGAGAGAGAGAGAGAGAGAGAGAGAGAGGAGATTCAATGGCCGTGATTTCACAATCACGTTGATGTCTGAATCCAATAAAAAAGATTCCGACCAGATCTGTCATAAAGATGGATTTAACGGTACACGTGTCTAACATCCAGAAAACTCATGCTTTGTTCTTATCACTACTAACTTTTGATAAAGTAAAAAAGGCTCAATTATTACAAGGTGCATTAGTTGGGATTTCCAAGTAAGGGCAGTCCAATTTATGTGAATTAGGATTGCAGAATTAAAATTATAGGACCCGCCTGTGTCCTCCAATTCTCTCAACTGGACACTTCATGTTTTTTTTTATTTTTATTTTTCATAATTATTTTATTAAAAAATTGAAAATCAAATGAAAATTTTTTGATTTGTTATTTTTTATTAAAAATAAATAAAGATAATATGATTATTCACAATTTCATATAATTATTTATCTATTTAAACGAATAATTCGATTCATATGAAATTTTGTTGTATGACATGAAAATAAATGATTGGGCATTGGGCAGATCATTTGCTGTGAAAGATGAAATCTTCTGCTTGTTCGAGGGAGCCCTTGATAACTTGGGGAGTTTAAAGCAGCAATATGGACTGGCAAAGTCAGCAAATGAAGTGATATTGGTGATTGAAGCTTACAAGGCACTTCGTGACCGAGCACCTTATCCTCCAAACCATGTGGTTGGGCATCTAGTTGGGAGCTTTGCTTTCATTGTCTTTGACAAATCCACCTCCAATTTGTTTGTGGCTTCTGTAAGTATTAGAATAGGTCTCACCTACTTATTTTTTAAATGGTATTATTGACTTTAAGTGCTTGCTTGGTGTTTAACAACAAGTGAGGTGGTATGATATTGACAGGATCAATTTGGTAAGGTTCCTCTCTATTGGGGAATCACTGCGGACGGATATGTGGCCTTTGCTGATAATGCTGATTTGCTGAAAGGTGCCTGTGGCAAATCTCTTGCTTCTTTCCCTCAAGGTGGATTCTCCTTACACAGTTTTACAGGTTTTTTTTAAGTGGAATCGTGGACTTGAATTGAGGAGCTTCTTATTTCAATTATGCAGGCTGTTTCTACTCCACAGCAGTAGGAGGATTAAGAAGCTATGAGAACCCTAAGAACAAGATCACTGCAGTGCCAGCTGAAGAAGAGGAGATATGGGGTGCTAAATTCAAGGTAAAGAAATGATTATGTTCATTTTAACCAGCTGTAAATCATATCTTTAATCAATCAATGCTTATGTTTGGTTTGGTTTGGGTTTTCAGGTGGAAGGGCCGGCAGTTGTGGCTGCCACAGAATAGTTCTTTGCTTTCTCCTTCAAAAGCTATGGATCCATGGGAATATAGGAGCTGGAAATGCATAGCATATGGATCAGTCTCCATGTGAATAACTTAGTCCCAGTACTTGTAGAATGGGAAATGAAAAGAAGAAAAACAACTGTTGGGTGATGAGAGATGGTAGTAACTTTCTGTTTAGGTGGCTTTATGTTAAAACTAGCTTTTGTTTCCTTTGTACATCATCATGTCAGCTTGAACTTCTAGTCTAATAAAAGCTTGTTTGATGGTCCCAAATTTGGCTTCATCTAATAGCTCGAGGAAGTTCCGACCGATAATAATTACTATAATAATAATCAATATTGTACGAATAGGCCAGGCGAAGAGTTCTCAATTCAACCAATAAAATTTTAGAACAGAAACCTATGATTTAGTGAAAAAAATAATTTTGAACGGGATTAAAATTTTTATCATACACTCGGTTAGTGTAAGTTCAAATCGTGTTTGACGAAGTTAGAAGCATCGAGGATAGGCTCAAGTTGCAACTTAGGGATGTCATTAGGGGCATAAATGAACAGAACGGTCGATAAACTGTTCGTATAACGTTTGTTTATGTTCGTTTACTAAGTTAAATAAATGAGTATAAACAAAATTTTTTATGTTCATTTAATAAACGAACAAACACGTTCAATTAACATTGGTTTGTTTAGGACTCGTTTATTTATTAATGATATTTTCTTTTAAAAATATTAAAATAATATCTGTGTGTATATATTTATTGTTTATTTGTTTGTTATTCATTAACATTGTTCGTGAACATGTTCGTTTAATGTTCGTGAACATGTTCAAATAAGTTAAATGAACATATTCGTGAACATTAAACAAATGAACATGAACACACGTAATTTTAAATAAACGAACATGAACAAAAATTTGAAATTCTTAACGAACACAAACTGAACACAAACAAGCTTAAAAATAAACAAAAGAACATGAATAGAAATTTGCTCATTCAAGCTCGGTTCATTTAAAGCCCTAAATGTCTCCACACAAATCCTTGGCCCTAGTTCCAGACTATTTTAGATTTTTTGTGTTTTAACCATTTTGTTTTAAAATTTTTGGATTTTATATTTTTGGTTTGGTCAACGTTGGGTTGGATCAATGGTTTAGATTGAGTTTCATTATGCACAAATGCTACATGATGATTTTGTCCTAATTATTTTGAGTTTAAATCTCATTATGGGCAATTTCAGATTTATTTTAGTTTAGGTATGAAGATATTTCGATTTTTGATTTATCGTGCTTTGTATTGAGTTTAATCTAATTCTAGTTGATGAGACATATATTATTTGTGATTTGTACTTGTGTTTGTAACTGTATCATAAATTATACTTGTATCATTTAAAAATTATATATAAAATATAAATCAAATTTAAAGATAAAGTGAATTAGATTTTTAAAAAATAAAGACCAAATCAAATAAATCAAAATTGAATATAATACTCAATTAAATAAATTAGTTCTGTGCACAAAACTAAATCAAAATTGTCCATAGGACTGAATTGAACAAATTCAAATTGTGCAAAGGACTAAATGAACAATCAAAATTGCATTCAAGGATTAAATCATAAACAAAGTGTCAAGAGATTAAACAAAAAAAAAACCCTGATTAACTTACCAGTCTACTCGGAAATAAATTTATTAAAACTAAATCCAAATTATTAATTCAAAATATAAAAAAACATATTATCTTAATCTTAAATTAAATCTAATCTAAACGATTTTAGTTCAGCTAGACTTAAATTAATCTAAAATTCTACTTAATTAACCTTAGCCGCAAGCGTAAGAGGCCTTGCCTTTGATGGTTACAATTGAGGTTTTTGGGTACCTAGGTTCAAGTTTCATCACTTGTATTTGTTATGACACTCTAAACTTGACTTGAACGACAGATCCAAATGTGGGATCTCACATATAGTGACCCGAGAACATACGAGGTCAAACATAAAATCGGTATACGAATCTTAACTCAAATTATCAAAATGGAGGGTTGTGTCTCAAGACAATGAAGCCATGTCTCGAGCCATGTCTCCATTGTTTTAGAACTCTAGCTTCGAACTATGATGTCTTGAGATAATGAAGGTTCATGTATCGAGATAATGACCCTTAGGTTTTGCTCGAGATTCATCTCCCCTGTTTCAAACCCTTGGTTTTGATGTTTACTGTCTCGAGACAAAAACCTTCATGTCTTGAGACTAGACATTGATGTCTTGAGAAAATGTTCGTTTTATCTCGAGACTTACACCTAAAATATATATCTCAATATCTCACAACATACTACTTGTTTCAACTTTCTTCAATATCCATCTTCCTTCTCCACTATCACTAATATACTTTATTTTATTTAACGAATAAATCCACTATGCACGTTCTCAATTTAATACCACTTGTATAGCATGGTAGTTTTAGGGGTGTTATAAACCAAATGTCCAAATAAATTTTATATATCAAAAGTATCATCCAAATAATATTTTCATCATAAAATTCTCGAGAAAAAACAAAAATATTTTTATAGGATCAAAATAATTTAGTGCCATGTGTCTTATCGAAAATTTGAAGTGCTACATGTTAATTGATTTTAATACTCAGTATGGTCAAAGTCAAAAATTGTTAATGAAGGGACTTAATTATTTTTTTTTAGTAATGACAAGAACTCAATTGGACGTATATTAAGTCGAGAGATTTATAATTAATTTTTTTATTAACGGCAAGGGCTCAATTGGATACAAATTAAGTTGATGTCCTTAATTAATTTGTTGATTTATTTTCTTTAAGGTTTTTTTATGGCTTTAAGCACAAATATTAGGTATACTGACAAATTTAATCCATAACATTTATATCTTTTGTCAGTTTGACCCTTATCTTTTTTAGCTAAATTTGGTCCAAATCTTTTTAAAAGAGTTGAATTTGACTATTAACATTTTAAAAAGAGATAAATTGATGTTTTTTTTAATATAAATACTAACTAAAATCTTTAAAATTTTAAACATGGTAGCCTACATGACAATACATGAATACTTCATGCTAATTTTTTTTACGAATTATTATTTTTTGATTACTTTTATAATTTTTAAATTATTTGTTGATATTATAAGATAAATAAGTCATATCAATATGAAGTACACGTGAACTACCATGCAGGTTATCATGTCAACAATATTAAAAATTTAATGTTTTAGTCAGTATTCTTATTAAAAAGACGATTGGATTTTTTTTAAAATGTTAATAACTAAATTTAGCTAAAAAAATAAATTAGGATCAAATTGATTAAAAAACCCCTAAATACAAACTTTAAAAAAAAAGTAAAAAAGAAAAAAGAGGTGTTTTTTTTTCAAAGATTGGTTGTTAGTAATGTTGCGTTGCTGTCTGTGTTAGTAATGTTGCGTTGCTGTCTGTGTCATTCACTACTTGGTGAAACAATGCTTTCAAACGTCTAACATTTCTATTAAAACAATGCAAAATGACTTATTCACCCTCTAATTTTATAAAATTTATTTTTTTAATTTTTAAATTTATGTTTTTTATCGAATCACACCAAAATAAGTAAAAAATATTTTTTTTTTTAATTTTGCTAACGTTGCATGAATGTGGATTATCACGTAAATGACACATCAATATTTAATTAATTTTTTAAAAATTTTAAAATATATATAATATATTTTTAAAATTTAAAATATTTAAAACTATTAAAAGTTATAAAAAAAGATTTTTAAATATGTTTTAAAATTTAAAAATTAATTAAATACTAATGTGTCATCTAATTAACAATTCACGTGTATACTACGTCAGCAAAGTTAACAAATGATAATTTTTTCGTCTATTTGGGGACGATTCAACAAAAAATACAAATTCAAAAAGTTAAAAAAAAAAAACAAAAATATATCTATGAAGGGTTAAAATGACTTTTTCATAAAGTTCGAAGTCAAAAAAGCTGAGTTATGTATCAATAAAAGTTCATTTTCAAAATTATTTACGAAAAATAGATTGTCTTAAAAATTAATTACGAGTATGTGCCAAAAAAACAAAAACGTACTTATGTGGCGTCGTTTTCAGTGGATAAATTAGAAAAACGCTTCCACGTAAGCATTTTTTCCCTTGTGTCGGGTAAAAACGCGTTGATGTGAAAGCGATTTACAAAAAATAGTCCACGTGGATGCGCTTTACCCGTTGAGAAGGTGATCGTTGGGGTTAAACACTGGCAAAAGCACATCCACGTGAGCACGTTTTAAAAAACACTTTCACGTCAACGCGTTTTTTACTGACATAACGAAAAAAACACTTATGTGGAAATGTTTTTCTAATTTATCCTTTGAAAACAACATTACATAAGCACATATATGTATTTTGAGTCCATACACATAATTATTTTTCAAAATAACCTATTTTCATAAATAATTTCAAAAATAAACTATTAAACCCAAAAAAAAATCATCATACCTTAAAAATTATTTCTACCAAATCATGTTGGTTTAGAATTACACAATACAAAACTTCGTTTTAAGTTTAACAATACAGAATTTTAATTGACTTGGTCTAGTATATCACGATTTACAATTTTTTTTATAATAAATTAACATTATATTTAAATTTAACTATAAAAATAATATAACTTTTAATATTTATTAATTTTATAATAATAAAAATAGGTTATTCAAGTTGTTCCCAACTCCTACATATTTTCAAAATTACGTTATGTACAATATAGGTGGATTTACTGTTTATATTATATTTTTAAATTTTAGTCATAAGTAATAGTTTCGGTTAAGTTAAAATTTAGCATGTTAAATTGTTATTTTCATATAATTTATTTTTTTTAAAAATCATTTTAATTGATGATTTATCAAATATTATTTAAGTCAAAATTATAAAATTATAAAAAAATAAAAATGACCAAATAAATAATATAAACTAATTTCATAATTTATACAAATATCAAAATTTAAATTAACCATCAAAATTTTAAATTTTCATAAGTTTAGATTTCATTTTCAAGCATTTGTCAAATATCAAACAGAATTGGTTCCAAACACCTATAATTATAAAAAAAAAAAGAAGGTAAACTATAAAAATAGTCACTTTTGTTTGTCTCGGATTATATTTTAGTAATTTATGTTTGAAATGTTACATTTTAGTCACTTACGTTATTATTTTATTATGAAGTGGTCACTTTATCATTAATCACTGTTATCTCCTTAATGAAAATCTTACGTGGCAATCTAAATGGGTTTTAAATGTCAAATTGGATGTCCAACTGAGACGGTAATAGGTTTTTAATTAAATAAATTTAATTAATTAAAAATTTTAAATTAATTACACCTTGAACTGAAAAATAAAAATTGTTCGTCTCCTTTTTCTTTTAATATTCTTTTATATTTGATTGAAAAAACTATTATCATCTCAGTTAGACATTTAAGTTGACATTTAAAACTCATTTGGACTGTCATGTTGGATTGCCATTAGGAAAGTAACGCAGCTTAACAGCAGAGTGACTACTTCGAAACAAAACGATAATATAAATGACTAAAACTTAATATTTCAAATATAAGTGACTAAAACGTAATCTGAAGTAAACAGAATTACTATTTTTCAAAGTTTACCCTAAAAAAAACATGGAACACTCTACTTACCGGTGGTTGAGTTGAAGGAGTGGTGCGACAGCTACATTCAGTCTTCCGTAGTCTTCTTTCTGGTCTCCCATTTTAATTCAAACTCCCATCATTCATCAATCTCACCCTCAACCCATGGCATTTTCAAAGCTCTCCCTTTTCTTCTCATTGCTCCTCCTTTCCTTTCTCTCCCTCAACTCCCTTGTCTCTTGCGACACTGGTAACCTCCCTTTACTCTTTTTCAACTCTGGATCTGCCGTTCTTTTTGTTGCTTAAGCAAATTTTGTTTTCAGATTTCAACATGTGGGGGAGGAGCGGTTTCTTTTCTGTATGATTTCTTCTTAATTGCTAATTGGGTATTGGAATTGGATATAAATATTTATTTTTTTGGCTTGTTTATATGGTTATTCAATGTAGATAATATGAACCCATTTTAGATTTCAATTGGATGCTTGTAGTAGAATTTTCTGAATATTTTGCTAGCCATTAACTTAATGTAATTGAAGATTCTGTTTGTTTAGAGTCTTTTGAAGTTTCAACTTCACAGATCCTTTTACTTGTGGATAGTTGCTGTTGATCCCACCTTTAATTGCTTACGTTTTGTTCTTGATAAAAATTATATGGCAGTTTGATTTCCCAATAATGACTTGATCTGCCCATTCTTAAACATTTACATGTATAATGCCTATTTGGTATCTTTGGTTTTTTGTTGAGAAGATCATGCTGTGACGTATTTTCTCTTGAAGTATCTATATCTTCGTGAAATACTCACACCCAAATTGGAGTAATATGTCTTGGAATTTTGGATTCACCTTTTGTTAACCCTAAACCTAAGCGCTTCCCTGATATTTTTATGTAATATGTCTTAGAATTTTTAGACTCACTGTTCCAGCAGAATGCAGATTTCAAGTTGTCCTTCCTGTATGAAAAATAGTTTGATTTTATCTTGAGCAAAGCTCTATCTCAAAATATGGTACTTAACTGAGCTGGATCCGGTTTTTGACTCAGCTTCATTACAGTCCTAAACCTAACCATCGGCTCTGACCATCATAACTATGGCTAATATGAGCCAACAAATTTGAATTAGGTGCGCGTTCAGATTGGCTTTGCTTGGAGGGTCTAGCATGCAGTGATATAGCTAGAAATCTGGGTTTTATTAACCAGTATGGTTTTCTCTTTGAATAAAAATGTTCTTTTTCTCTGATATACTAAGCTGACTGATGAGATTTGGCTTTTGTATGGATTACTTGGTTCGAATTTTGAATAACTTCATGAGTTGCAGTACTGGATCTTTCTGATGTTTAGCTGTTCAATAATTTAGCTACATGGGAGGGATATAAACTTATTTTGCTGAAAATTTTCTGCCATGTAACTATGATTTTCTTTTTGTTTCAAGAGGCGAAGAAAATCGATCTTCTTTGCATTTTGGTTCACACCCGAAATTGAACTTTTTTGTTTATTCTTTCTTGTACGAAATGGCAGTCAAATATTATATGTAATCACTGACTTTAATCTTGACCATTTACAGATGAGGAGGATAATCTTCTTAAAGGCATAAACGATTACCGAGCTTCATTGAACTTGACAATTCTGAAGAAAAATGACAATGCCGAGTGCCTTGCTGAGGAACTAGCGGATCAATTTAAGAATCAACCTTGCACAAACTCCACCGGTGCCAACACCGTTCCGGGCACTGAACCGCAGTTTGCCAACTACCCGAACCTTCTGGCCAAATGCCATTTGAATGTCTCCAACACAAGGGATGGAGCAGTAATGCCTGCTTGTGTTCCTAACCTAGTTCCAAATCTTGTACTCACTAACTTTACACAGTCTCAGTACAATGATAACCTCAATGACACCAAGTATACAGGAGTTGGGATCGGTTCCGATGGAGACTGGATAGTTGTTGTTCTCACGACAGGCAGACCTGAAGGAAGCTATTCGCCAGCTACTGGTGCAGCTAGTGTGGCTTCCAAGATTGGTCTAGTTTATAACATTTTATTCCTCGTGATGGCGGCTTTTTACTTGTTATAAGCACAAAGCTTCTGGTTACGGCATTGTTATTCATTTGCAGAGGATAAGAAATTGACCATACTCCATTACTTGATCATATAGAGAAACTATATATATCACCACAATATACGCACTTTCATTAGATAAAGGCAATCCTTTGTAGTTTGAATGGTTGGATTGGATTGGATTGGATTACACACCATCATATTATATGCTTGTACAACTCAATTTTTCCTTTGCATAACGTTGTTGTATGTTGTCTTCTTACTTAAGCTCTGGGAATGCTTTTTCCCTTTTCTATCTCCATATTAGCAGCCAAAGATATGGCTAAGTTCGGTTAGTTATGTCTAGTTTTTTAGAGTTCTCGAATCATCTACAATAATTAAGGGTTTGTTTAATATTGTTTTTAATATTTTTTTAGTATTGCTTTTAATATGCAGTTTTGGAACAAAAAATACTTTTGTAATAAAAGCATTTCTAAATAAGTTGCTTTTTGAGAGAAAAAGTGCTTCTCTCAAGTCAAAAATTAGTTCAAAAACACTTTTTTTCACAAGTTGAAAATTTTAGCTTTTCAAATCAGTTTAAGTTTGATTCTTAGTTATTCATATTAATTTTGGGTTTTTTATTTAATTAATTTATTTTATTTTAACAAAAATAAGTTTTGCTTTATAAATTTTAGATATTATCAGATTAAGTTTTCAAGTTTTTTAATTAATATTTTTAAAATATTAATTTTAAAATAAATAGAAAATAATCAATATCTTTTAAGGTAAATTACACCATTAATCACTAAATTATGGGTAAGTTTTTATTTTGGTTACTTAACTAAAAAAAAATTACAATTTGGTCATTGAACTATTCAAAAGTTTTCATTTTATGTCATTGGGTTGTTAAATCGATGCTATATGGCTTTCTTTGCTCGCATTGTCTATACCAATCGAAAGCTCTCTTTCTCATTATCTTCTACAGTTCATTCTTTATTAAACAATCTTGAATGTTACGAATCTGCAAATCGAAATCAACAAGTTTTTTCTTCAATCTCTTGCATTGATCGTCAGATCGACTTGGATTTAAGGGATGTTCTTTTACTCGTCAATACCGACTGTCGAATCATTGCTTGGAGCTTGCTGGTAGAATTTAAAAAAAAAAAACTTAACAACCCATTGATTTAAATATTTTTTTTGAATAGTTAAATGACTTAAATAAAAAACTTTCGAATAATTTAATGACCAAATTGTAATTATTTTAGTCAAGTGACCAAAATGAAAGCTTACCTATAATTTAATAATTAATGGTGTAATTTATCTTATCTTTTATAAAATATTTTTGAACAATAAATTTTATGTAGTATTTTTAAATATAAAATATTTATTTTTACCTAAAAAATTAATTACAAATTAAATAAAAATAAAAATCAGTTTAATTCTAGTCATTGCAAATTCTTAATTTGTAAAAATAAAAATTATTTAAACATGAATCCGCTTTACTAAAAATTGGTCAAACATAAGTGATAGTATACAATGTTTTTCTCTGCTTCTTAGCATGTTTTTCCTCTGTTTCTTAACATGTTTTCTCTTTTTTTTTCCTTTCCTTTTTCTTCTATTTTCCTTTTCTTGTTGGAATCTTGTTGGTTTGGTTAACAATGACTGGTGTTAAAAAGTAGCATGGCAGGTCTTTCTTTAGAGGATGCGGAAGAAGTTGTGTGTCAATTGGAGGCTGCTGTAGACCAAGAAGGTATTTGTTGGACAATTGCTTTGTTGGCTCGTTTTTTACTTCCAGTGTGGTGCATTTTCCGTCAATGAAGGCTATCCTAGCAAACGTTTGGCATCCGATAGGAGGTATCTCTATCACAAATTTATCTGACGGAAGGTTTCTGTTTTGATTGTTTTATAAGGTTGATGCGAATCGAATAGAGGCGGGTGGTCCTTGGAACTTTAATTCGCATTTACTAGTGATACATCAATTGCATGATGGGGAGGATCCACGCTTGGTTCCCTTGAATATGGTTGATTTTTGAGTTCAAGTTAGGAATGTGCCGCATGGTTATGTCTCGGAGGGTATGGCGAAACAAATAGGGAACTTCATTGGGAGTTTCTTGGAATATGATGGAAAGGTCTTATCTCTTGGTTATTCGGGTACCATGAGGGTTCGAGTTAAGGTGGATGTTCGGATTACATTGAAAAGAAAAAAGAAGATAGCTTTTTTGAATGGTTCTCTCACGTATGTAACTTTTGCGTATGAGAAACTTACCCAATTTTGCTTCCTCTATGACAAGTTAGGTCATGGGGAAAGCTTTTGCCCATCTCAAATTTTACAGGTGAATCAGAATTTGTCGTTGGGTTGGGACATCTTCTTATGTGCTTTGTCTAGGAGAGGAATGGTGTCGACGAGCAAGTTGTTAAGGGAAGAAGGGGCAGTTACGACTATTAATGATCAACGCTAATCATGGGATTCAAATAAGGTTTTTAGGGAAACAAATCAATCGTTTGGGAGTTACAATTTCAGTTTTGCATTTACTAGGTTGGTTATGGGGAATAAAGGATCTGATAGTGCTTTTAAGGAGAATATTCACCCAAATCCTTTAAGATCGAGATCAGTCATTTCTTTGACTTCTTTGTACGAGAGTAATGGTAGGCAAGATTTTGTTGTGGGCCCGATAATTAGACTTGAGGAGTTAAAGGAGGACGTGTCGCTCTTAATTGGAGATTTTTCGAAGAGACAAAGGGTGGATGAGTTTTTGAGGGATTCGAATAGTAAGTTGATGGTGCTTGATAATTCAACTATATCGACAGGTCTCACAATATAGGTCAGTCGGGACCAATGAGAATCCTCAGTTGGAATGTCCGAGGCTTAAAGAACCCTAGGACGATTTGTCATCTTAAACATAAGCTGAAGGAAGCTAATCCCTCTATAGCTTTTCTTATCGAAACGAAGTTACAGAGTATTAGCATGGTGAGAATTAGACAATCTTGCGATTTTCCTAATGGGTTTGAGGTGGATTCTATGGATAGTCAAGGAGGATTATCGCTCGGTTGGAAGCATAATGTTTCAGTTACTTTAAGATCATTTTCAGGGAGTCACATTGACGTTCTTATTACTGATGATTGGGATGGGAACTACTGGCAATGTACGGGGTTCTACGGAGCACCTCATGAACAAGGATGTGTGACTTCTTGGCAATTGTTGAGGCAACTAAATGACTGTCTGAATATCCTTTTGGTTGTCTTTGAAAACTTCAACGAGATTCTATTTTCCTTTAAAAAAATGAGGAGGTTTGTTGAGAAGTGAACGACAAATGCGTGCTTTTATTGACACGTTGGAGGATTATTCGTTGAGTAATTTGGGCTATATGGGTTTGTGGTTCACTTAAAAGAGGGGTTGGTTGGCTTCGAACAACATAAGAGAAAGGTCAGATAGGGCTGTGGTAAATGGGTTCTAGAGTGACCTTTTTCCTCGTTATCGTGTCACACATGGTTCGCATGGCTTCTCCGATCACTATTTCATATTGGTTTATATGGATGATAGTTCGAAAAGCACTCGAAGGTGGCATTTTAAGTTCGAAGCTGCTTGGCTCCTTGAGCATTCTTGTGACAAGGAGGTTGCTGATTATGGAAGGAGGTTGTGGGATCGACTCTTGAGAAACTTGGTTTTGTTAGTCAAGGTTTGAGTAGGTAGTTTAATAGTACGAGGCACGAAAAACGGTTGACTAAAAAATCTTTTTGAGATAGATTGGATTACTTAAATTCACTATTTCCCACCGATGAGGTTCTTAAGGAATTGGTGAAGACGCGCATGACTCTTAATCGCGAGGCAGATCAAAAAGAACTCTATTAGGAGCAGAGGGCTAGGGCAAACCGGTTTAAGTTTGAGGATAGAAACACTATTGTTTTCCATAAATTTGCCTCTTCTTGTAAGCGTGCGAATGGTATTAGACAACTTGAGGATGATTCGGGCAAGGTGTGGGAGGGAGAGACTGAAGTGGGTAGGGTGGCTTAAAACTATTTTCGAGACATTTTTGCTACTAAAGGGATTTTCAATGTTTATGACATCTTAATGGGAATCGAAAATTACATTTCTACTGAGATGAATGACCATCTTAATAGGCCTTTTACTAAGGAGGACATATTTGATGCTTTGAAGTCGATGGCCCTATTAAAAGCTTCTAGGGAGGATGGGTTGGAGGTGGTGTTTTATCAAAGGTTTTGGCACGTCTTGAGTGGGGAAGTGGCTTGATTCTGTATTGCTTTGTTGCAAAGTATTTTCCCTATTAGTGCTGTTAATCATACTTATATAGTGTTGATTCCAAAGATTAAGCTTATGTAACGTGATTTACAAATTAGCATTGAAAGTGCTTGTTAATCGTTTTCAGGTTCTACCTTTTTGTATCGACGAGGCTCAGAGTGCGTTCGTCCCTGGACGTTTAATTTCGGACAACATCATGGTAGCTTATGAGTTGCTTCATTCAATGTAGAATAGGAGTATGGGGCGTCATGGGTCATTTGTGCTCAAATTAAACATGAACAAGGTGTATGACTAGGTCGAATAGGGTTCATTGGTGCCATTCTCTTGAAAATGGGTTTCTTGACTATGTGGGTTGATTGGATTATGCAGTTTATTTCTTCTGTAAGATATTCGATGGTGATGAACGACTTGGTTGGTGATAGTTTTACCTTGATTCGTGGCCTTAAGCAAGGAGATCCCTTGAGTTCTTACCTTTTTCTAATCTGTGGGGAAAGGTTATCGACTTTACTGAGAATGGTGGTCTTTACGGTATAATTATGGGGCTCATGTGGTTTGGAGTGCCCCTCGAATAACGTACATTTTATTTGTCGACGATAGCCTTATTTTTGGAGATGCATCTTTGGAAGGTGCCACGAATCTATTACATGTTCTTAGTCTTTATGCTAGAAGCTCGGGAGGGACAACTTGTTAATTCTGCCAAATCTAGTGTTTTCTTTAGCACTAATGTTGATGTCCAAACACGTGGGGTGATTGGTTTGATATTGGAGGTCTCTTTGGCGGGCAATCTTGAAAGATATTTAGGATTGCCAGGTGTTGTGGGACGGAACAAGAAGGCAACCTCTTCTAAATTGAGAGAAAAGGTGCGGAACCGTATTTCTTCTTGGAGTTCTTGGCTTCTTTCGGCAGGAGGTAAAGAAGTCTTTATAAAGTCAGTTCTCCAAGTAATCCCCTCTTATGCGATGATGTGTTTCTTGCTTCCAAAGTCTTTTTGTAATGAGATTGAAGAATTATTTGTTAGATTTTGGTGGCAGAAATCTTCTGAAAAATAGGGTATTCATTGGTGCAATTGTGCTTTGCTTTGTAAATTAAAGGAAAATGGGGGCCTCGATTTTTAAGATCTTGCGAAATTCAACACTCTCCTAGCAAAGTAGGGCTAGAGCCTTTTAATGCACCCTTCTTTTTCATTGGGGAGGATTCTCAAAGCTAAATACTATCCTACCTCAGGCTTTCTATAATCTCATTTGGGTGGTAACCCCTATGATTTGAAGGACTATTTAAAGTGCAAGGAGGTTGTTGGAGATTGGGTTACGGTGGAAGGTTTGTTTTGGTCACGATATTAACATTTGGGAGGATAATTTACTGCTGAGGTCGTTTCCACAAAAAAATCAATCTCCTTGGATTGGCCGAGTCTTGAGGGTTTCGGACCTTATTGATGACGATTCATGGCAGTGGAGGATGGACCTTATTGATTGGATTTTCTTTTCAAATAAGGCGCAATCCATCAAAGGTATTCCCCTTTCATCTTTCCCAAATGATGGTTATTTAGTTTGGGTGGGGAAATATCGAGGATTTACAACGTGCGTAGTGGATATAAGTTGTTACTACCGACTCTTAATGTCAATCCTTTGTATAGACAATTATTCAAGAAATTATGGGTGGTTAATTATCCTTCTAAAATTCGTTTTGCGTTATGGAAGTGTGTTCGTACGTTTATTCCTACTAAAGCTTGCTTATTTAGTAGAAGAATTGCATTGGATTCTCAGTGTCGTTGATACCACAATGATATGGAGATGGTAGATCATGTTATCCATTTTTTCAGGTATGCGCGTGCTGTTTGGGCATCTATGAACTTTGTTAACCCCTAAGTTGAAAACCATATGGGTTTCTCTGAGTGGCTTTCATGGCTTTTTGTCAATCATAATACTAAAATGCATACAGAAATTGCTATTACAATATGAGCTTTTTGGAACGCCCGTAACAAGTTATTGAATGAAAATACAAACCAGAGGGTGGGAGGTCTGGTGGCTTTCATCCATAGCTACTATGCTGAGATTGCTTAACTGATTCCAGAGGTTACACAACATTCTCCATGCGAAGGGATTAATTGGACCCCTTCGCCGAAAGATCTTTTGAAAGTAAATGTGGATGTTGGATTTATCTCAGAAAAAATAATTACATGTTCAGGGGTGGTTATTCGAAAGGAAAAGGGTGACATTATGGAAGCCTGTTGCAGACTTACCTATTGGGTGACATCGGCATTCGCGATTGAAGTGCAAGTAATTTATCCATGGTCTTAGGTTTGCACAAGATTTGGGTCTACACTCTGTGATTCTTGAAGGGGATGTCAGATCAATGATTAGGAAAATCAATGGTCAGAAAGAAGATTTTTCGGTGATAAGTGCATTTACTTGTGATGCCAAGGAGATTGCGAATTCCTTTGGACTTTGCAGGTTTAAGTGGGTTGATCGCTCGGCAAACCAGGTTGCTCATGTTGTTGTGCGAAATGGACTAAGGATGAATGTCGATTGCTTTTGGGTTAGGGAGGTCCTTGACTGGGCTGCGAAAGCGGTTGATGATGATCGTCGCCATGTTGAGTCGCCTTAGATCTACTATTTACTAGGTTTTGGAGGGGATTTCTTGTTTTATTTGACCCTCGTTGATTTGGATGCTCTCTTGGGTTCTCTACTACTGTTTTGTGCTGATTTTTTGGAGAGCTTCGTCGGTCTTATCTTGTTTTCCGTGTGCTTCTCTGATCTGGTTGTTTTTGTTTCTATTGTTTCTGGTTTTTGTATGTCTTTTCCTTTCTCTATGGTTTTTGGTTCTTGCATTTAGTTTTTCTCTTAGTTTTGGTAAAGGTAATGGTAAGTCTATTCACCTAGCCTATTTGTTTTTTCGTTGTTTTTCCTGAGAAGCATTATATAATATGAACTGGCATTTACTCAAAAAAGCGTTTAAACATGAATCAATTTTTTATTTTCAATTTTTTTTCTCACTCCTAACCAAAGAGATGCCTTTTATTTTATTTTATATTATTTTATCCCTTTGAGACAATTGGTTAGGAAATCTAGCAACTATAGATTTTGTTGAAAAAATTTGATGGATTTTTTTTCAAAAAACTTAGGGAATTTCAGTTAAAATATTAAGAAACTTTCTTGAATGTTCTAATTTGAAATTAAAAATTTTTCATTTATATTGATATAAAAATAATTTTTATATTTTTATAGGATTAATATTTTAACAATTTAATTCTTAAATTTTATGTTTTATTAATGTAGCATAAATTAAAATATTTTAACTATTCATTTTTTGTAAAATAAAGTTTCAATTGTTAAGCATGGTGACAATTATATTGAGGACTTTTTAAATGAGAACCATGATAACTAAAATAATCTTAGCCATGTCCTTTGTCAAAACCATCCCTTTTTTGAAAAACGACGTGTTTCAAAAATTATTTTAAAATCCAAAAATAATGGGAGTCGCCACCAATCCTTTATTCGGTGTGATTGGATCACCACAAAACGTTTTAAAAACCGTTTTGAAAACATGTAGGTCTCCGAAATCCAGAAAAACAGGTTCGAGAGTCGGTTACGCGTGAGGAAGGATTAGCACCCTCATAAGCCAAAAATTGGTACCGTATTGATTATTTTCGGGTCTTGATTTGTAACGTTTAAAAGCTCGAATAAAGTTTAAAAATACGATCCTTGAATGCATGAGTTAAGTTTAAAAGAAAACGGGTTTGTTTGGAAATCCCGTTATTTCAAAGTGATCGAGGAAGAAAGTTACATCCAGTGAGTTAGGACATGACATTTCAAGATCCAGAAATAACGAGCTTTCCTTCGTAAAACTTTTAAAATTTTGGGAAAAGGATGTTCGATTATCTTGATTTGAGGAAAGGTTGCACCTAGTAAGTTAAGGCGCAAAATTTCAGAATCGAAGATAAGGAAAATTGCCTCGATTAAGGGTATTCGATTATTTCGATTTGAAGAAAAATTGCACCTAGTAAGTTAAGGCACAAATTTTCGAAACTCGAAATAAAAGAATATTTCCTCGATTTTAAAGTTTTTTATGAAAAAATTTTTGAAAACAAACATGCAAGTTAAATATGAATAAGCAGTTAATAATGGATATTAAATAACACGAAGTAAGATAAATAAGAAGGTAGATGGTAAAAAAATAAAAAAAAATGCAATGGTTAAATACAAATGCAAATATTGATGAGAAAGAAGAATGATGCAATCAGAGTTGAAAATGAGACTTTTCGGATACTCGGGGGTAAAATGGTAATTTTGGGAAAATTTGGGGTTAAAAATAGAATTTTTAGACATTCAGGGGTAAAAGAGTAATTTTGAGAGTTTCGAGGTCGAAAATGGAATTTTCGAATGTTCGAGAGTAAAAATAGATTTTTTGGAAATTTTGGATTCAAAAATGGAATTTTTGGAAGTTCGGGGGGTAAAATGGGATTTTAGAAGTTTTGGGGTCAAAAGTGGAATTTTTGGAAGTTTTGAGGTTAAAATGAAATTTTTGGAAGTTTTGAGGTTAAAAATGGAATTTTTTGAAGTTTTGGGGTTAAAAATGGAATTTTTGGAAGTTTTAGGGTCGAAAATGGAATTTTTGGAAGTTCAAGGATCTCCAGGGAAATAAAACCAAAAATAGGTGACACGTGGCAGTCCCTCAGGCATCCTGAAGTCAAAGGACTAATTTGAAAACCATGAGAAATTTCAAGGCCAATTTTATAATTAAACAGAACTTGACTTGAGGATTAAATTAAAATAAATTAAAAATAAGAGGGACTATTTGCATAAATGAACCATAATAATGACATGTGGCAGCTCCTGATGCTTTCAAAAGGTCAAGGGACTAAATTGAAAAGCATTGAAAATTATTGGGCCAATTTAAAATTAAAAAAAGTACAGAAAGAGCTTGATTGAAAATTTGAGAAAAAGAGGAAGGATCGAATGCATAAATAACCCCTTTAACGAAAATATGCAGACCCTAGGGCGGTTCAGATCGGGTCAAACGGGTATGGGTCGGATATGGCCAAAACGGTGCCATTTAAGCATCAAATGCCTCTCCCCAAAACGCAGTTGTTTTGTAAGCATTATAAATTCTAAAACTTAAAACAAAATTTCATTTTCTTTCCTCTTTTAAAAAAAAATCTTTTCTTCAAAAAAAATCCTCTCTCCTTCTCTCAAATTCCTCCATGCCCGGGCGGACTCCGATCCACATCCGGTTGCCATCCGTTGTGCGTAGCCACCACGCGCAGTCGCTTTTTTCCCTTTGGGCCTACTGCAGGATTTTTCCTCCTTTGGGCCTACTGCAGGATTTTTCCCTTTTTTCGACTCCTGCAATAGCTAGGTCAATCGATTGATTATGTTGCTTTGAGACTCAATAATCTAGTCTCTCATATCCCTTTGGACCCTTTCCAACTGGTCTTGTAACTGAGCCTGCATTTGCTCTTGCATTTCCTTTTGTAACTACTCCAACCTTTCTATTCTCTGGTTCATGGCTCTCCGAGTACCGTAAGGGTGTGATTTCACTATTTTTTTTGAGTTTAACTGGATCAAACTTTATTTAATGAGATTTATTATGTTAAAACGAGAGAATGCAATACGAATGAATGCGTGAATGCAAAAGAAAGGTATTGACTTATAATTCAATTACCATTTAGAAAACTTCATTTAGATAACAAGTTCCTTTACATAAAGCAAATTACATAAATGGTTTTGCTTTGATGCTCAGAGCTTTGACTTTCTTGAGGAGTACTGCTAGCTTTTGACCTCGTTCCTTCTTCGTCTCATATTCTATGCTTAACTCTTCTGCTTTAACTGTCAGCGCTTGCACATGATCGGCTACTCCGTGAATTTAATTTAAAGTCTCCCCCATAACATAATCCCTGTCTTTAACTTGTTTCTAGGCTTGCTGAAGATGCCAGTTATTTGTCCCCAATGTCCTCTCCAGAATCTCGGTTCGTATTTCACTATTTTGCAAAGCGGCTTCTAATTCTTCTACGCTCTTATTCAGTCTCTCGATCTTCTCTCGACTTGCCTTCAACTCCATCACTGAATTTCGACTACGATGCCTATACAAAGATTCCTCCAATTCTCGTACTCAGACCTTTAATTCGGTCACCTTGGCTTGTCTTTCCAAAAGGCTACTCTTCATGGCATTCTCCTGAACCTGGGCATCTTGAAACTTGTTTTTCCAGTGACTTGTTCTATTCTTCTCTTCGCGGATTTCCTGTTGCCATTGTTCTGAGGTCTTACTAAACCGACGGTCCTCATTGACAAGTGAAGCTTTTTATAGTCTTTCCTTAGGCTTCTAAAATCTTCTTCAGCCTTATTCCTCCTTTCTCAATTTCTCCACTTCTAGCTTCTGAACATCAACGTCCAATCCTAAAAGCAGCTTCTCTTTTTCTAGTTTTTCTATAATTTTTTCATCTCAGTATTCTTCCTCTCAAAATCTTGTTTGATTATTTCTAATTCGATCGGGACAACCTGCAAGTGTTTCTTAATTGGGTGAACAATCTCCGGGTTTGGCATAGGAATGTTTTCGTTGATCCTTCTATTTCTCCACCAATCATATTCTGCAGTTATCATGGGATTGATGCCGAATGCTTTCATTCTTTGAACCTGTTTCCATGCATTTGAGATTTCCCGAATCATTTTCTTATTATTTTCTCCTCGGTATGCGAATTCACAATGAACTAACCCCTGAGTCGCTGGTATGAACTGTCTCGATCTGTATTGTCTTGAAACCAGCAAAGGTGCGTATCCTGTTGCTCTACATATCCCTGCCAATGGGACTCAATCGAAGTCTCCGCATCGATATAATATTTCATCAAGAGCGAACCATGGTGCTTGCCACTCTAGGTCTTCGTCTTTGAGGCTTTGGAGTATGGCCATCCACTTTTCTTCTAAGAAATTTTCTTGTCTTTGCGTAGTCACGAATTCTTTCAAAGCGGAGTAATCTTTAGACAAGTACTGATAGGAGACTTTTTCTATTTTCCAGAAGTTACTATGAAACCATACCATCAACAGCGGTGCGTAGGCAATAAATCGACCTTCTCCTTCCTTTCTGCACGCATTTAAGGTCCTAAAAGTTTCAGCCAGTATGGCCGCGACGGGTGTAACTCTTTTATTTAATCGATCAAACAAATCTATCACCGCGTGTTCTATATGCCTCAAAGCTTTCGAAAAAATGACTAACCCCTAAATACTTAAAGTTAGGATGTCAATCTTTTTCTTTGTATATGGATGAGCCTGTATCAAATCTCGTAGACTTTTTCACGTGATGCATTTGTTATCGCCTTTGACCTTAACCCGAGCTGCAACCCATTGTTTGCTCATGTCGATGATGTTTATTAACCTTTTAACAACAATCGGGAGATTTGAAGCTCTGGAATAGGCCATATCTACTGAGATTTTCGGACATCAGAGCAGAGTGGTGTATTCTTCTATCGTCGGTGTCATGTCTACATTCCCGAAGGTGAAGCAACTGTAGGCTGGGTTCCAATACTGCGTTAAAGCTTGAAAGAGGAATTTGTCTACATTAACCTCGAACAAGTATGGTAAATATTCGTATTCTTGGTAAAAGGTCTGCTTCATGTCATTATCCCAACTGTCCCATATCTCTTTCAATTCCTGCACATTGTTTTGAGCCATACTGATCCTGGTATAATCCCAAAGCTCTAACTCGTATCCTTCCACTAAGCTGTTCCCTTTTTGGCGTTGAGTCTCCTCCGACCACATGCGCACGACCATATTATCCTTCACTTTATCAAGGTACTCGTTTTCCATAATTGATTCTCTTATCGGTAATTGAACTTTTGAGTTTATACCTTTCCTTTTTATGACGATGAAATGCAATGCAAAAAGAGACAAAATAAACAAGTTAGCAGAACACATCAATATTAATATACAAGTATAAAGTACAGAACCTAAGAGTTTGTCTCGAATAGTTACTAAAAAGTTTGGTATAACTCCTTCTTAGGCAAGTTCCTATAGCTCATTATATGTGGTTTTGAGCTCTAAAGTAAGGGTACCCAAACCAGCAGATTCCTCGATACCCATTACAGGCTCATATGGACGAGTTCGATTTAGAGGGATACATTTCCCACATATTTACATGGAAATGAAAACTTCACAGAAACATGGGTACGGATGTAATCTCGAAAGCGATCCACTATCTTGCACGGAGGTGAAGACCTTACGAATGAGTAGTTTCCCGCTTCCACTTAAAAAGGTAATACCATATGCAGATGAATGCAAATTTACACTAGCAATATCACATAATATAATGTTGCAAAAAAGATGTCGATGATCGTATATTAAACAAAACCGAAAGTTTAAAAGTTTTCAAAAAAGACCAAAAAATAATCAATTTTGGCTTGACTCTCGTTTATTTTTTAAAAAGTCTCTAGTAGAGTCGCCAAACTATCGAAACCTTTTTTTTTGAAAAATTGTTTCGAAATTATTTTAAAATTGAAAAATGGGAGTCGCCACCAATCCTTTATTTGGTGTGATTGGATCACCACAAAACGTTTAAAATCTATTTTGAAAAATATTTTGGTCTTCACAATCCAGAAAACAAGTTCGGGAGTCGGTTACGCATGAGGAAGGGTTAGCACCCTCATACGCCCAAAATTGGCACCATTTTGATTACTTTCGGGTCTTGATCTGTAAAATTTAAAAACTCGAATAAAGTTTAAAATACGATTCTTGAATGCATGAGTTACACTTAAAAGAAGTCAATTTTTGTTTGGAAGTCCCACTATTTCAAGGTGATCGAGACAGAAAGTTACGTCCAGTGACTTAGGACATAACATTTCGAGATCCAGAAATAACGAGCTTTCCTTTGTTGTAAACTTTTTAAACTTTGGAAAAGGATGTTCGATTATCTCGATTTGATGAAAAAGTCGCACAGAGTAAGTTAAGGCACGAATTTTCAGAATCAGAGATAAAGAAACATTACCTTGATTAAAGGGTATTCGATTATTCCGATTTGAGAAAAAATTGCACCTAGTAAGTTAAGGCACAAATTTTCAAAACTCGAAATAAAAGAATATTGCATTGATTTTAAAGTTTTTATGAAGATAATTTGAAAAAAAAATATAAAATTTTAGATATGGATTAACGGTTAATAATAGACATTAAATAACATGAAGCAAAATAATTCAGCTGATAAAATGATATACAAAAATAAAAAATACTAAATAAAAAAGCATAATAATTAAAATTTAAATATAAATATTGAAGAGCAAGAAAAATAAAACAATCGGAGTTGAAAATGAGATTTTTAGGATATCCGAGGGCAAAATGCTAATTTTGGACACTCGGAGGTAAAATGGTAATTTTGAGAACGTTTGGGGTCAAAAATGGATTTTTAGACATTCAAGGGTAACATGGTAATTTTTTGGAAAAAATCGGGGCCAAAAATGAAATTTTGGGAAGTTCGGGGGTAAAATGATAATTTTTGGAGAAATTGGGGTCAAAAATGAAATTTTTGGATGTTTGGGGGTAAAATGATAATTTTTAAAAAATTAGGGTTAAAATTATGATTTTTGGAAGTTAGGGGGTAAAATGATTTTTTTGGAAAAATTGAGGTTAAAATGGAGTTTTTGGAAATTCGGGGGTAAAATGGTAATTTTTGGAAAAATCTAGGTTAAAAATGGAATTTTTTGAAGTTCGGGGGTAAAATGGTAATCTTTGGAAAAATCAGGGTTAAAAATGGATTTTTTGGAAATTTGAGGGTAAAATGGTAATTTTTGGAAATCGAGGTAAAAATGGAATCTTTGAAAGTTTAGGGTTAAAGGGTATTTTTTTAAAAATTTTAGGGCTAAAATGTAATTTTTGAAAAGTTTAGGGTCAAAATGTAATTTTTGAAAAAAGTAGTGTTAAAATGTAATTTTTGGAAAGTTTGGGGACCTCTAAGGCAATAAAATCGAAAATAAGTGACACGTGGCAGCCTCTCAGGTGTTCAAAAGTCAAAGGACTAATTTGAAAATCATGAAAAAATTTTGGGTCAATTTTATAATTAAACAGAACTTGATTTAAGGATTAAATTGAAACAAATTAAAAGGAGAAGGACCAATTGCATAAATAAGCCAAAATATTGACATATGGCATCTCCTAGGGCTTTCAGAAGGTCAAAGGATTAAATTGAATAACAATGAAAATTATCGGGCTAATTTAAAATTAATTAAAAATACAAAAAGGACCTAATTGAAAATTGAAAATAAAGCGAAAGGACCAAATGGGTAAATACACCATTTCTAAAAAACACGCGGATCTTTGGGGAGGTTCGGGTTGGATTCGGGTCGGTCATATGTCAAATAAGTAAAACGGCGTCGTTTTGTGACCTTTAAGCCAACGCCAAAACGACACCATTTTGGTTTGCTATAAAAGGTCCCTTTTAGTGAAAAAAAAGCATTTTGTCATTCCTTTTTTTACAAAAAAAGACTCCCCCCTGCTTTTTCTCTTTAGAGCTCAAAGGGGCCAACCGTGGCTCCTTCGCTGGTTCGTCGGCAGTTAGCTACCACACGCGCCACGCGCTACCACCCCACGTCATCACTGTTGATCAGTCGCCGTCCACGATCTCCACGCGCCTCCGCCCACAGTTGCCGTAAGGTAAAACGCCTCTTTGTTTTTTATTTAAAACCTTTAGATCCGGGTTTCAAAACTTTAAATTTGAGTCTTTTAGTCCGTTTTAAAACTTGGATCTAGGTTTTAATGCATGAAATCAAACCCAGTTTTGAAAGTGTTCCAAATTTGGTTTTCGATTATGTTATTTTCTATTTTAAAGAGTTTTAAAATACTTTTCCTTGTTTTCTTGCAGATTCATGGGCGATATTCTTAATAATGATATTTATTAATTTGTTTTGAAAAAGGATGAAAGGCAATAAATACCAACTAGGTATATTAAATATGTGCACTAATGAGAATTAGAAACTGATAAGTTAGGACTTCAATTTATTAATAATAATAAATATACTTTGAATGTACCTGGATTGCTTAAATGCTTGAGAGATCTGACTCTGGTTTGCGCTCCTGTGTTGGTATGGCTGTTCGAGTGTCTCTATTTGCTATTGACTGCTCTTGTTTTGACTTGCCAACTGATTCGAAAAAAAACTATTTTCCTATATTGATTTGTAAGAAGTTTCTCACCTTTTACAAAATGTTCGATTCTGGCTTTACAGCCATCAATACAATCATGATACTTTGTTGTTTGTAATTTAAAACTACTGTCTATTCTTCCTTTTGCAGGTTCGACTATGCAGTGGTGGCTATGGCAGTGACGGTGGTGCAGAAGCAAGTGGCTGGTTGGTGGTGATGTGGCAGGCTTTGAGTGGCTGGAATGAGGTGGCAGACAGTACAAGTTGCTGTTTAGGGTTTTTTGTTTAGGCTTGAGTGTTTGGGTCAATTAAAATTGGGCCCATTTAGGTTTTGGGATTTGTATTTTGGGCTCCTAAAAGTTAAAAACTTGGGTTGTATTTGGACTTTTATATTCGGGCTTTGTATTTGGACTTTTTGTAATTGGACATTATTTAAATAAACTTTAAATTTAAATTTATAATAAATTTAAATTTAAAATAAATCTAAATCCTGTTGAGCCCGGATAAATTGGGCTTCAACAAAGCTTGCCCACCAAAACGACGTCGCATGCCCCTATTATTTAAACCAATTTTTTTTAAGCCTCATTTCTTCCATCCATTCTAAAAAAACTAAAAACCCCTCCCTTTTTTCTCTCAAACTCCCAAGGGAGTTCCCCCTCCGATCACTGGACCGCCGTGGCCCAACCCCGAACACCAGTTGTTGGCAACAGCGACCACCATCTCCGGTGGCTGAAAAAATCCCAAAAAAGAGTCCCTTAACCCCCACGGTCCCTAGATTTTAGATCTAGAGTTGGATTTTGGAAAAAAAGGTTCGTTTTGGTTTGAAATAAGACAAAATCGTTCGATTTTTGTGAAAAACAAAACCCCTACACCCCTCTCTGGTGATGCTCACACGAATTGAGGTGATTTAGAGCCCGCTTCGCCTACGATGATGGATCGATCGGACCCAAGGTAACCCCGATTTCCTTTTTCTTCTTTTATTTTTATGTTTTCTTCTATTTTGCTTCAAAAATAAAAAAAAATAAAAAAAGAAAGGAAATATTTAATATATATATATGCGAAAACAATGCCCTTGAAGATATGATTTTATTGATATCTTTTGATTTTTTTTGTGTTCTTCGTTCCAAAAAAAGATCGAAGACCCTTACAAACGATTTGCTTAGGCTTTATATAGTCGAATACAATTTGTTTTTTTTTTCTGCATTTGTCTTTTGCTCTTGTTGCTTTGCCTTTTGTCTCTGTGTTTTCTATTTTTACAGGTGATGATGGCAATGGCAGGTGGTGTCAGGTGGCCTCGAGAATACACGGGGCGTAGGTGGTAGCAACATGGTAGGAGCGACGGCCAGGGTTGCTTAGGAAATTAGGGTTTCCTAATTTTCTTAAGCATTTGGGCTTGTTTGGGTCGATAGGAGTTTAGGCTAAATGGGTAATTAAGTATTAGGTTAGGTTTAGATGGGTAAGGTGTTTTTTGGGTTTGGGTTGTATTGGGTTTGTTATATTTTAATGTAAATCGACATTTTAAATTAAATAGAATTTTAATTTAAAATTTTATTCTTTTTATTTTGGTTTATTTGGATTTGGTTTGGGCCCGGACAAATTGGGCCTTCTACAAAATGAAATTGTGAATTTATAATGCTCTTTGGCTATTTTAAGTTGGGATGATTTGAAATGTTTAATATGAGGTGCCTTGAAGGGTACATTGGTTAGTTTTAGGTGTTGGAATCATACCTTGTAATTGTTGCTTAGAATGCATTTTGGCCTATGAATCATGTTCTTTATTTGTGTATCTTATTGTGCAAGATAGGTTGGAAGAATGAACTGTTTTAGAAGTAAATCATGTTGCACACAGCCTGTGACACGGGCTGTCACATGGCAGTGTGCCATTTTAGAATGCAATGTAGGTTACACGGGCTAGGACATGGTCGTGTGGCTCATTTTTGCATTGACACACTGTCTAGCACACGGTCCCTTACACGGGCGTGTGTTGTAGGATAGTATGGTTATTTCGGGTATGTACGCGAGCAAGTACACATGCTGATACACGGTCGTGTGATCCTATTTTGGAGGCACACACGGTCGTGTGCCCCTGTTTTACAAAATTTTCTAATTTTTTCCTAAGCTTTCTAACTTGTTTCAAATCGGTTTCAAGTTGTATTTAAGCTATTCTTAAAATCATTATTGCATGTTTTAAAGTTGAATGTATGAGATTATGATGATATAAGTGAATGCATGTTTGAATTGAAGTATGATGATATTGTGAGTGTGAAAGTGTGGTCTGTCTAGTAATGCTTCTTAACCTTAATCCGAAGATGAATACGGGTTAGGGGTATTACATGGTGGATGCTCGACTTTTTTGCTGATTTATGTCCCCCGCTTTGGACTATCCGAGGCTGATTTTCTTATTCTATTAAGTGTTTGTAATCACTCCTGATATGTTGTGCTTGAGTTGTGACATAGCCAATTGTCAATATGTCATAATGTTTTACTGATGCTGAAGTTAAAGATTTTGTTGTATTGATGGACCTTGTCCTTCAACTTGCACAATAGATGTTTGTTATCCCCCTGAATTGTATGGTCTCATTCATTGAATGAATTAATGAATTTCCTTTTAAAAAAATAATCTTAGCCATTAAATCGAAATAAATGATGCTTAAATTTTTATTTTATCTTACTTTATTGAAATAAAATCAACAACACCCATTTTTTTTTCCTTTTTACCATGTAATTAAATTATCAAGGTAAAAATGGATAATCTTTACTTTCATATTTAGTTTTTTTTAAATGAAATGAAAAGTAGATTAGAGTTGTTAAGATTAATCAATTTGTGTATTAAGTATTTGCTTTTTTATTGAAAAAATTGGTCAACTATTTCATTCTAAAAAATTGAGATTTTTCATTGGTTGAATAAAAACTGAGTACTTAAAATTAATCAAGAAAAAAAAAATCTCATTTTTTAGAATAAAATGATTAATAAAAAAATTATAATAAAAAAATACCTAATATCCAAATTGCTTAATCTTGATAACTCTAATGTTTTACTTTCCATTCAAATTCTTTATAAAAAAATTTAAGTAGAGATCATCCAAATATTTTTTACTCTAGTACTTCAATTACACCGTAAAAAAGAAAAAAAAAAAAAAAAAAAGGAAAGACGAGTTGTTGCTGGTACTATTTTAATAAGGTAAGTTAAATACAAAATTTAAGGTTTGAAATCATTTATTTTAATCTAATGGTTAAGATCATTTTGGTTCAGATGGTTTTAATTTTAAAAGTTTTCATTATAATTGTCACTCATTAGATACATATTAATTAAATAAAGTAGAGATATATGGTCGATTTAAATATTAACATACATTATACTTACAAATATTATAATAAATTCAATTATTGGATCATTAAAATATTAATAGTATAAAAAGTTATAAAAGATATAAAATCACTCCAATTTTATAGAAATGTATTAAAAATATAATGTTGTTTTCAAAATTTAAACCTACGTTATTCTCTTGGAAATGTAATGTATCTTACCATTGCACCCAACCACTTGTTAATAATTCATTTTTAATTTTGTATAGAAAAAAACTAATAGAATTTTAATTTTCTTTTTCAGAAAATTTAGTTTTAAGTTAATATTAAACCATTATGGCAAATAATTTTTCTCATTTTTTATCGTACAAAAATACACTACAACAAAACAAGTTATTAGCAGCGTTTGGACAGAAAACGCAACAAAAAGTAAATCAATAGCAGCGTTTTTCCATAAACGCGGCAAAAAATAAAGCAATAGCAGCTTTTATAGGAAAAATGCCGCTAAAGGTTAGAGCATTAGTGGCGTTTATGGGAAAAACGCCATTAAAAATTAAGCAATAGTGACATTTTCCCATAAACGTCGCGAATTTATGTACATTT
This sequence comes from Kokia cookei, assembly GCA_039519145.1. Classification (NCBI taxonomy): domain Eukaryota; kingdom Viridiplantae; phylum Streptophyta; class Magnoliopsida; order Malvales; family Malvaceae; genus Kokia; species Kokia cookei. The sequence continues at coordinate 22,998,730 of CM076906.1, forward strand.
TATTTTATTTTAAATTAAGTTAACTAATAATATTGTAAATGTCCTCAATTAAAAATTTTAATATATATAATCTAAAAAAGATAAAAAAAGATTATATAAAAAATTAATATTGTGCTATGTCACTTAATTCAAGTTTAAGAATTAAATTTAAAAAAATTCTAAAATTTTAAAACTTATATAAATTAAAAAAATTTAAATTGTTTTGCTTTTATGTCCCCCCAAATCCCCAAATCAAAACTCATTCCTATTAGTCTCAAGTTTGTTTAGATATTCCACCAAAAACCTAACCCCAAATCTCCTGATTAGTCTCTTTCTTACCACTTTCATTCATTTAATAACTACACCTTCGATTCTCTCTTTTGCTGTTGAGTTTTCCTTTTTCTTCTTTACGGTTTTATTTGAGGTTTAGGGAGGTTTTGTAATTTTGATTCTCGAAATTTTTATAAGAGAAGGTGATGTAAATGGAAGTGGAGTTACCCAGGCTTGATAATCCCGCCATGACCTTTACGAGGTATCCATGGAGCGTAGCAAGAGCTTCGTTAAAGCTTTGCAGGTTCATTTACCAGATCTGGTTAACTTTTTAAATTTAATTGTTTTGTGAAGATTTTGTTTTTTGGGTTGACTTTAAGTTTAAAGGCACCGCTTGATTGCTGAGGGGAAATGTGAGGTAGAGAAAATTACCTGAATAAAAAAATTCCCTTTTTTGGCTTAGAAAAATTGTGTTTTTTTTTTTTTTTTTTCCTTTTGATTTTTGGCGACTTAATAATAAGGCTTCACAGTTTAGTATTGGTAGATTTAGGATATTGCTTTTAAGTACTTCATTTAAAGTATTTCCTTAATTTCATTTCTTTTTTTCCTGTTTTTGACTGTAGCACCTTGTTTGAAATAATTTAATTCATTTTTATTGTTGTGGTTGTCATTATGGTGTTTCAATTCTCTTTAGAGTGAAATAAGAAGAGAGAAAAGTGTTGACACTGATTGGTTTTTATTTTGTCAGTTTTTTCAAGTCTGCTTGTTGAAATATTGTGGGTTGGTTACAGAGCAATGAGTCTAGTTCAGAGGATTACCTAAGGTATGCTAATATTAAACATCAATAAATGGTGCTCATATTCGGTTTGTTTTATACAATGATTTGGAAATGAACTTCAGATAGAGATCCATGCAAAATTTAAGAGGGAAAATATAGGTGGGGGAATCATTTTTCTAAAAAAAATTAGTACTCAGCCAAAATGACATGCCCAATATCTAATTAGCAGGACATTTGCGCACAGGCTCAAACTTCCTGGAATGTTGATTAAAATACATTAATTTATTGAATGTTGTGAAAAATGTGTTCTTGCTCTGCAGCTAATGGAAGATTGAATAACTTAATGAATCAAACTAATAATTGCATTTGTGTTGATTGTGATGCTCCGGATCCAAAGTGGGCATAAGTATTAACATACAACATATCTAAATTTCATTATTCATTTCTATTCCTATGTATAGAATGACAGAGTGTCACCTTTGAAGTATGAATTTATGCAAACTTAGAACCTAACCACATAAAGCACTGTAATATTAAGCATTTGTATTTATTTGTACAAATGACTTGAAAATTGCATTATCAGTTAAGCAAATATTGGCGCGTCTTCATATTCTGAAATGATGTGGTGTGCACAGAAGAACTTGATCGATTACCACAAGCACTGGCTTGCCTCTGTGATGTTTTTCATATAAATTCTTATGCATTGGATTGTGTTTACATTTGTTAGGGTACTGGACAACCTGAAAGATTATGCTATACGGGCTCTTGTTAATGCTGTTGATCACCTTGGCACTGTGGCTTACAAACCCGGAAGAAATCGAGCAGTCTGTAGAGGTATGAATTGTTACCTCTTGATTCAAACAATATTCTCTGTTTCCAAATGGCATCCTCTGATTCAACCTCTCCTCTTCCACTCGTCTCAGCTCCTTTACCTCTTGTACTTCCTTTTTCGCCTTCTCTTTTTCTTTTAACTTTTTGTTTTTGGTTTTTCAAGTTACAGTTGAAGATCTTTTTTATAAGTTTGGATTTGATTAGAAATATTAATGAAATCTTTTGACCCATTTTACAATAAAAGGAGAATATCACTCCAGTGGGTTCAAAAATTGCAGTAAGTCTCTGGGGCTATTTCCTCCTCTATTTAAATTGTTAATTACTTTTTTTTATGAAAAACTTACTTGATTTGATTCATTTCGTATCTAATTTTTAACTTTGTTTTGGGCTTTAGAATTAAATGAATCAAGGATTGAGCTATTGAATAGAATTCTAGGGTTGAAATAGGTAATTCAAGGATTGAGTATTTTTCTTATTAGAGTTGACAATGTTAAGCATTTTTTGGTTTGTGTTTTATATTTTCTTAGGATCTTTGAAATAAGTCAATTAATTGCTACAGTTTTGGATATACCTTTTGTTATTTTAGCTTGGCTTTCTTGTTGATTTTTTGAATTGAAGTTGGAGAAATACAATGCCTTTGTGATATGATTATGTATGATATCGCAGATGATGAAGCAAAGGCACAAAGTGGAGAGAGAAGCAAATATTATGCCGAAATTGGGTGGTTGAAGATTCAGGAAGCTGCAAAGGCTAATCCAAAGCTTGCAGCCATGAACAAGAAATTTGGAATGATTCATGGATCATCTTCACTTGCAAGAATTTTCAAACTCATTTGTTTACTTCTATACATTGGGTTGAATGCTAGTTGTATACATTTCGGTTAAATGTTAGTGTATTTTGATTGTTGGATTGATTTTTGTAGTGAATATTTTTTTTGTTGCATTTAAAGAACAAAATATTACTTTTGAATATATTTTTCATTTATTTATTAATTTAAATCATATACATATTTCTTTCGTGATAGTATTATTTAGATTTGAAGTTATTGGTTTGATTTGAATTGATTGGATTTGAATTTATAGGAAAAAATTTGTTGAAAATTCGGGTTCTATATGAATTTAAATGAGTTGGTAAAATTTGTATGAAAAACGTCGCTAAATAACATGTTCTATAGCTGGGTTTGTGGGAAAAGCGCCGCTAAAGAATATGGTCTTTATCGGCATTTGTGAAAATAGCGCCGCTAAAGACAATGTTCTTTAACGACGTTTGTGGGAAAAGCGCCGCTAAAGACCATGTTCTATAGCGATGTTTTTCCACATAAATGCCGTGATTTTTTAGCGGCGTTATCTTTAATGGCATGCAAAATATTATAGGCCCAAAAAAATACCGCTAAAAATCTATTTTCCTGTAGTGATAGCTCTTAAATCTTAGTTTTATTCTCTTATTTATATTTAAAATTTTGACTATTTTGATTTTTTTTTTCGATATAATTTTAAGGGTAAGAGTGGGATAACACGGTTTAAATTCGTGCTAAATAAATATTCGACAAAAATTTTAAGTAACACTTTATTCAAATCAAAACTTGAGTATTTTAATTTTATCAATTATATATGTGTATGTGTATAAAAATAAAAAATCTCTGAAGTGTCGGATAATTACATTAAGCAAAGTGTACTATTAGTAAACACCTAGAAAGGTCACCAAAAAGAACATTCTTGATCTCTTCTATTAGTGATGAGTTTTAATTTCTCCATTGAGTTGATTACACAATTTGATCTCTATCAATTTAATAAAAAATTGAGTGATGCACGAGTTCAAAGAGTCAATACAAATCAATTGAATCATGATATAAAATTAATTGAATCAATTTTTATATTTTTAAAATTTTATAATTTTAATAATTACTTTAATTAAAATTAGACTAAAAATTAAATTAAAAATAAATGAATATAGTTATTGGTGCATTCCTTCAGTAAAGTAGCACCATATGGATTGAACTTCACCCACTCTGGGAAGGCGTACACCACCCTCCTTATCTCATTTCAGCTTTCTGGTTTTACTAGTTTTCTGCACAATTTTAAAATTTACTTTTAAATAAAAACCCTATAATCTAATATTTAAATATTAGTATTCAATTTTAACACAGTATTAACAATTTTGCAATTTTTCTGCCACCTCATTTATTAGTCCTCACATTGGCTCAATCTCCCACTTAACTAGAATTGTTAATTTTAATCTAGTTTTTGCCATAGAAAATACAAAAAATTATAATTGAAATCTACAGCAACTAACAATTACAACTGTTCAAGGGTTCGCATCCAAGTACGAAGGTTTGCTTGGAATTTGAAAGAATTTGGGCAAAAAAATTATACCCGAAAAATGGACTTTGAAAAAAATCAAGCCCGTTTAAAATATGGGTCAGCCTCGAGTCCGATTCGACCTATTTTAAATTTATAATACTTTATATTATATTATTTTTATATATTATGTAATTTAAAACACATTAAAAAATAAATCTGTAGTAAATATATAATACTATTCTAAGGCAAAATAAACTAAATATGTCGTTTTTAAAAAATATTTAGCATTTTATGTTGGTTTTAAAAATAATCAGGGATATAAGCTATTTATGGACACACTTTCTAGATTGTACGGTTTTTTAGGGTTCAATTAATATTAAGGTTAAGGTTAGGGTTTAAGGTTTTCAACTGGAACGACTTTTTGAACTGTTGCCCCAACAATCAAAATTTTAACCCTATAAATACTCGATTGATGTATTTTTTTTATAAATTTTGTGATGTAAAAAAAATATTTTGTAAATAAATAAACCGATGTTTTTCATTCATACAATACTTTTGTCTTTATTAATAATTATCACTAGTTATGTGTAATTTAACAATAAATAACAATTTTAACTCATGTATGCGAAGCACGCTACTGAATGTGGAATTTGGTATAACCGAATTTTTATTAACGTCGGGGCCCTAACATTTCCTTGTATAGAGAACGTGTTAGCAGGGAAGCTCCCCCAGCTAGGTGAGCTTTCTCTAATAAATCACCATTCACCTTGGCAGAAAAGCCTACAGCAACCAATAATTCAAACGCTTTAAACACAAAAAAACGTTTAGAATATGTTCCAACCACCACATATTCATTTTTTTTTTGCAAATTGATCCCTCCCTACGCCTATAAAAGGCACCTCACTCCACAGAGCTTCATCACTCCTCACTCAAATATTTGGTTTATATTAGAGGTATTATTGAGTTGTCGGTGATGCGATATCGCTCCAAGCAACACGCATTTCAAATATCACGCCGAGATGGGATCATTTCCCTCCGTACCCTATCTTAGAGAAGTTAGTTATGGGGTGAATTTGCTTCATACGATTAAGGTTGGAAGTCAAGGTAAAGGTCTCAATCAATAATCGTTATGTGATCATGGATCAAGGTATGATCTGGGAGCCAGTTAACGGTCTTTACATGATCACGAGTTCAATCTTTTCGATTACTCGAAAATGCTACCTAATACCATACAGAAGTCTAAGGTCATAATCATACGGAAAAACTCTGGGGCTTCCAGCTATAATTGTCGTAATTTTTCTCCATTTTCGGGCACCCGATACTTGTAACCTTCCTTCTTATTCGAAGGTCAGCATCGTGATGGATGCAAGAGGACTCTTAAGGGGAGAGTGACTGTTGCGATACAATAAAGTTGATTCTCCTTTCGGCCAGACGACCAATTCTGGCTATTAAACAACTCATTAATAACCACAACCGTTGTCGTGCCAACTCAAGTTTGACCTCTACTGTGTCGGAAGATCCACTCTCCCCTTAAGAGTCCCCTATTATGTTCACCTTTGTGTCAACCTTCAGAAAAGATTGAAAGGTTAAAGATACCGGCTGCTTGGAAATATAGAAAAAAATTACGTTAAATACAATCGAATGCCTCTAAGTTTTTCTGTATGATTATGACTTCAATTTTATGTATGGTATTTATAAGGCATTATTTGCTGGTATCCAAAAAGCTTGAACTCATTAGTGTGTAATGACTATCACCGAGGCCTCGATTATACTTGAACCCATGAATGCATCACAAACGTAGACTGAGTCCTCCACCTAAACTTCCACCCCTGATTATATTGAGCACTGTCGCCTGAAAACCTGATTTCCCCACAATGGGTTTCTCAGGTGATGGCCTCAACCCGCCATGACATATGAAATGTATGTGTTATAAGGTGCGCTATCACATCCCGACCCCTTAAAACTACCTAAAAACATCTGTCGTTCTAGTCGAAAACCCTAAACTCTAACTTAATCTTAACCCTAACCTTAATATTAACCAAACCCTAAAAACCCTAGAATTTGGAAAGCATGTTCAACTAAAATGGCTTATTTCTCTAATTATTTTTAAAATCGGAGTAAAACCTAATTTTTTTAAAAAAATTGACATATTTGTTTTATTTATCCCTATTCTAATGTAAACATTAAAATAATATTAAGATTACTATATAAAACAATTAATAAATAAAAAATATAAAAAATATTAAATATTAAAATAACATAATATAAATATTTCTTAAAAAAAATTAAAAATAATATGAACTAGCTTAAAGGTTTGAGTTAGTCTTTTGCAAATATAAACGAGTTTGGACAAAATTTTAGGTTCAGATTTCGGATCGTACTGGACTTAAGCAAACATAAAATATATTAATGTCATGGTTAGGCCTAATTCAATATAACCCATGAACACCTCTAATGTAAATGTGAGTTGATTTAAATGAATTTCAACACGTATTATTGATTTCGTACGCAGCTCAATAATCCGAAATCATTAAAATTTTGATTTTTCTATTAATTGATTTAAATTTTCTATATAAATATTTTTGTAAAAGAAGTTGATTTGAAAATCAATTCTTATCTTATTATATATTAATTCTATTCTTAAATTATTAGTGAAATTTTAAATTAATTTGATTAACATATATTCAAACTCATACATAAGGAAAGAAAACTAATTATTATAATAAATAATAATAATAAACCAGATCCAAAATGGAAGGGAATGAAATTAATCAAAATAAAAGTCCCACTCTTCGGCTTTCCTCAACCACCACCGAATGTAACGGTCACTAACATTTTTAAAAATAAATTAAAAAAAACCATTAAGCCTAAAGATTTGAAAATTTAATCTTTGAAAGAGTTGAACCCGAGACGACGACACCCATCATTTTTTCCCATTTCTTTATTTTTTCAAAAAATAGAAAGCAAAAAAATTTTCCCTCTCCTTTCAAATTCTCTTCACTGTTCCTTCTCCATTTCAAACCCTAACACCTCCAAATCTTTAAGCAAACGGATCTGAAGAAAGAAGATTTTTGTACTCTAAATGCAGGAGCTTGTTGGATCGGTTCGCCGGTCCTTTGTCTTTAGGTCTTCAACGTCCGGCGACGATGCCGGTGGAGGACTTGGAGGCTTTGTTGAGAAGATCGGTGCCAGCATTCGCAGATCGCGAATCGGCTTGTTCGCTAAGCCACCTGCTCCACCCGCTCTTCCTTCTGTTAAAAAAAGGGATGCTCCTCCGATCCGGTGGCGGAAGGGCGAGTTGATTGGTTGTGGCGCCTTTGGTCGGGTTTACATGGGGATGAATCTTGACTCCGGCGAGTTACTAGCTGTTAAACAGGTGAGTAACTATCAATTGAGAGAGATTTTTTGCTTTTCTTTTCTTTTTTTAATGTTTAATTTTCATTATATTTTTGTTGATGAAGGTTTTGATAGCGGCAAATGCTTCAAAGGAGAAAACACAGGTATAAAAGGAAATCTTTTAGAAGTTCATCTGAAAGTGTGTTTAACACTATACACTTAATAAGATAACAATCATGATTTTCGTTTCTATAATTGAATTGATTATGGGTAGGCTCATATTAGAGAGCTCGAAGAAGAAGTGAAGCTGCTACAGAATCTATCACATCCAAACATAGTTGTAAGTGTGATTTCTGTAATTCTATTTAAATTTTGATGTGGGTAATTCATAAACTATTTTGTGTTCGTTAGAGATATTTGGGCACCGCAAGAGAGGACGATTCGTTGAATATTCTATTGGAGTTTGTACCGGGTGGATCCATTTCCTCACTGTTGGGAAAGTTTGGATCTTTCCCTGAATCTGTAAGTTATTGTTTTGTGATTAAATTTTAGAATGTTTAGTGTTTCCCCTTATCCACAAGACCGTGATAATTTTGTTTTACTCACCAAATTGCGCAAAAACAGGTTATAAGAATGTACACAAAACAACTTTTGTTGGGACTGGAATATCTTCACAAAAATAGAATCGTGCATAGAGACATCAAGGTACTTCATTTTTTCTCATTGAAAAAACTGTTGCATATTCGCTTGCATCCGATTGATTTTGGTGTTGTGCTTTTTATGCAGGGAGCAAACATTCTTGTGGATAACAAAGGTTGTATCAAACTTGCAGACTTTGGTGCATCCAAAAAAGTTGTCGAGTTGGTAAAAAAAACTAATTTTCTTTCTTTTCAGTCCATGCACTAAAAGTTACTCATTTAGAGTTGCGGCTTTCTGTTTTTTCAGGCTACAATAAATGGAGCCAAATCAATGAAGGGAACTCCATATTGGATGGCTCCTGAAGTTATTCTCCAAACTGGGCATAGCTTGTAAGCAACTCGTTAAACTTCATGCTTATAGATGATATAACTTTTTCAAATTTGTCTTGAGACTGGAGATATATATATAATCATGGTTCCTTTGTGTTTCTCCTAGAAAGTTTCCTTTGAGATTTTCATATCCATCTGCTGGAATCCTTTTTATGTATTGCAAAATTATTTCATTTTCAAAACAAAAAAGTGTAAACAGTAGAAACAGCTTAAAATATAAATCATTACAAGAATCTCCGAGCCTAAGATTTATAGTTGTGCACAATGTGCAGCATATACACTTACTTAATTGGACTGAATTAAAATTTCATGCTTGTAGTCCTAGCTATCTGATATAAGGAGCTTATCTATTTTGGTCTTCTATTTCCTAGCTCTGCTGATATATGGAGTGTTGGCTGTACTGTGATTGAGATGGCTACTGGAAAGCCCCCTTGGAGCCAACAGTATCAGGAGGTATGTACTGGAAGCTGCTAGAAAACCACCACAAATAGGATTTATAAGAAAATCCAATTCTAGACTGGAATTCGCTTGATTTTTTCCCCTTAGTTTAAAGACTGAACTGGTGTTTCTTTCAGGTTGCTGCTCTCTTCCATATTGGGACAACTAAATCTCATCCACCCATCCCTGAGCATCTCTCCCCTGAGGCTAAAGACCTTTTGTTAAAATGCCTACAGAAGTACATTCTTGATATTTATTTTTCTTGTCTTGTTAGAGTTTCATGTTTTCTTTATCAATTCTCTGTTTTTTAAAAAAGCCAATCAAATAATTGAATCATACATAATTTGCAAGAGCTTATTTTTTTATAATTATTTCAATTTTGTTCTAATCAACCATTATTTTTGGTGCCAGGGAACCTGGACTGAGACCTAGTGCATCAGACTTGCTTCAGGTAATTTGAAATCACTGACCAGTTTTTGCCTGAACTTTTCATAGATAGTCATACCTGTTACAGTACATGCATTTAGCCTTGGATATGACTACATATACAGTATTCTATTCACTTGTAATTTAACATCTTCATCTTAATAAATGCAGCACCCTTTTGTCACTGGAGACTATCAGGAACCTCATGTGGTGCTTCATAGATCAATTATGGTAACTCTAATTGCATTAGCTTTATTTTTTATCTTTTATTCTTTTGACCTTTCTTGACCAATCTATCAGGAACTTGAAAATCCGGAGATGGCATCTGGGGTGAACCTGAGAAGCTCGTATGTGTCCAAAGTTCAGGGACTATGTTTATTGATTTTTCCTATATATGGGTTGAACTTAACACTAATAACCATATGGATGTCACAGAATAAATTCGGAGATCAGGTCAACCTGCACGGGTTTAAAGGACGTTTGTGAAATGGGTAGTGTGAGTTGCTCTACAGCATTTCTTGGGAAATTCTCAGAACCAGGAGCCTATTGGAAGGGAAGCAGTTGTGACAATAGCATGTGTGAGATAGATGACAAAGATAATCTTGAATTTAATGCTTCTGTAAAGTTCTCCTCAGTTTTAGTATCTGCTGACTTGAATAAGGTAATCATCTGTTCTTGGAAGTCCCCATTCTTGTCAGATGTTTATAATCAGCTCAAATTAAATTGCTTAATTATTTATTTGCATCAGAGTTTCAATCCCATGTGTGAACCCACTGAAGACTGGCCATCCAAATTAGATCAAAGTTCTGAGCTAAGCCGAAGTGGAGTAAACTTGTCTTTGGATGAAACAATGGAAGCTGCAAGCACTCCTGGAATGTCTGGTAAGGAGAATGGCTTCACTTTTCTTTGTGGACCTCCAGCAGGTGATGAGGATGAAGAAGTTACAGAGTCAAAAATTAGAGCCTTCCTGGATGAAAAGGTGTGGTTTGTTTTTCAAATTCAATGATCTTTTATGGATGATTGACAGGATCATATTTTTTCCACGAAGACTTGTATGATAGAAACTAATTCTGTATTATCATTTCACCAGGCTCTGGAACTGAAGAAGCTGCAATCTCCTCTGTATGAACAGTTCTACAACACATTGAATGGTAGTCTTCCAACTTCTGTTGGAACTGCAAATGGCGAAACTATTTTGAGCTTACCTCCTAAAAGTAGGTCACCTAAGCGGCTGCCTAGCAGAAGACTCTCAGCAGTTGCTGATGCTGCCAACATGGCTAGCTCAAGGAGTCGTAAGAATCATTTGTCAAATACTGCAGTTGTTCATGACCGAACTTTACAAGAAATTCAGCCACCCTCTGTTGAGGAATGGAAAGGGCAGGATATAATTAGTCCAAGGTTTGTTAATGCTTCTTTGCGGTCTGCTTTAGCTTATCTTTGCATACAAAAATATTATGTCCTATTCTTTAATCTTGCTAAATGACACTACAGCATGAGCTTCTCTGAGAGACAAAGGAGATGGAAGGAAGAGCTTGACCAAGAGCTTGAAAGAAAGCGAGGCATGTTATGATTTTCATCTTGTTATCTCAATTTCTTCCAAGCTTATATAAAAATATGTTATTGGAACTTGAAACTGAACTAAGCTCCTTCTCAATTCTTTGCATCATGCATGGTGGGGAAATGATAGAACCATGAATGTGCATAAATGACATTTATTTGTTCCATGTTTAGTTAAATGTTCATATGCAGTAAGACAAAGTTAATCCCTTTGACATGCCTAACTAGCAAAATGTGTAAATGCAGAGATGCTGCGGAAGACATCATCTCCAAAGGATAAGTTTCTATCTGGACAAAGAGAACAAATACGGTCTCCATTTCCTGGCAAGTAAATGTATCCAACTTTACCTCTTTTGTTATTCCATTGGGAATGTTCATTTCTGTATTCTATTTTTGGTGAGAATGGTGCCCAATAATGTTACTAGGGCTTTATTTATGAGTGTCAGATACGAATATGTATTTGATATGAGTATATTTTACTTTTTTTTTTTTTTTTTTCATTTTGCTTTTATAAAGGTCTTTCATATGTATGGAAGGTCTTTCATATATGTCTCAAACATGGGTACTTTAAGAAAATGAAGTTGGAACAACTTAGTAATAGTAATAATGTATACATATGCTTGAGTAGCATGACAGTACAATCTTCATGCTGTTTCATGGCTCTTGATTTTCAGCTAAATAAATTGGAATTTATAGATGCTTTTTGCCTTTGTCTTTCCCCTTCCATGGAATTGGTCTATTCATTTAAGAGGATATACATGAATCGGCAAAAACCTAAATTAAATTGGAATTTTATATTTTTATTTTATTTTATTTCAGAATTTAGGTTCTTAATGGCATTTAACTTTACATACTCTTAATACAAAAAACAATACCAAAAAAATATTTGGTATATTATCAATGGAATTTTTTCAAAAGTAAGAAGTGTCTTATATAAATATAGTATAATATTAAAAAAATATTTTAAGAAAAAAAGCATGATATTTTTTTAAGAATATTTGTGGAATAAAAAACATACATTCTTAATGTATCAAGTACTAATTTTAAACTAACTATATGTATTCATTTATTAAAAAAAGTTTAAAAATATTAAAAAACAAAAAAAATAATATTTTAATTGGTTGAATTTAGAATTGAAAATTTGTAAATAAAGAAATCATTTTCTTTGAATTTCGAATTTCTGTGAGAAAGTTGTACTTAAAAAGCTATTATTGGATAAAGTAAGAACAAAGTGATAAGCACTATATGGTTTTTGTTGCAATCGAAGATGGAATCCATTTAACTTTTTATATGATTTCTTTTTTTAAACACAGTTTCAAAGTATTAAAAGGACAGCATTTTATGTTCGATTCGAATCGTGAATTACCAATAGAATCCTAAAGTATTTTGGTATTTTGTATATTACATTTTTTTAATATGCTAGTTTTTTTTAATGTTGTATTTGTATTTAATGAAATTTATATATTTTGATATTTAAAAGACAATTGTGTTAATTTTCTTTAAATCAACATTAAAACTTGAAAAAAAATCAATATTATATTGTATTTAATAAATAAAATAAAAAAATTCACAATTAATCTTATCAATATTTAACTTACATCTAATTAATCTAAAATTTGGATTAAGCATTAAAATGTTAATATTGTTGAATCTCATGTGATGATCTGATAGTAAAAAGTATTTATCACTCTAAATATTATTTGAGTTCGAGTTACACTAGTTACATTTGTTATTTTTCAAATATCAAAATGTATGATTTTTTATTAAATACATGTAACAAATTAAAAAAATAAAATACAAACATCGCATTAAAAAATATATCAAAACTTAAATACCCAATGAATATTAAACTTATTCTAAACCATAATAAGAAGATATGTAGATATGTAGCTCTTCTCTATATATAAGCATTAATATATTTAAATCACAAAATTTGAAGGATATGCAGCTCCTATAAACATACATACATATATTTATATATAAAAGCATGAAAATATTTTTTTTTAAATCGCTTAACGCTAATTACATTTTTGTTAGGACTTAACCTTTCCCTCATAATTCATAAAAAATAAATTCTTGAATTAATGATAATAGTTATTTTTGTTTATTACACTATTTAACAGAAATTAAAAATATATTTTTTGTTGTATTATATATATTATAAGATTGCGATTAATTTTTTCTTTTTGAAATTTTATCTAAATATTCAATTAAAATAAAATAGTAATAATTTCGTTTATTTAAATTTAGTCAATAATTATTTATATTACTGAAATGTTCTTGACAACTTATATGCTTACCATGGCTACTTGAAAAGTTAAGTCTAATTATATAACAAATATTTGCTCAATATAAAAAGAAAAAGTTATGCTATCTCGTTAGTCACCATAAAATAAGGTCATTTTTATTTTGATTATTTTAATTTTTTTCAATTTAATTATTGTCGTTAAAAAAATTATTAAAAACGGTCATGCAACCTTTATCTCATTAATAGATTGCTACCTGAAGTTGTTATTTCAGCAATTTTTTCACGTACTATTCACTTGCAAAAATTATAAAATGAAAATTTATTCTTTCAACTCTTATAAAAAATTACAAAATTTTAAATTAATCCCTTAAACCCTTAGAAAATTTGTTATTTCCAGATTATGGATTGGAAATGAAAACATTAGGAAAATGGAGATAACTTAGACGGAATTTTGGAAGAGAAAATAGGGAAAATTGAAGAATGCTCTTGCAATCTCAACGAAACCGTCAAACTAGAGTGAGTAAAATCTGATTTGATTTGAAAAATTAGATAAACGATTCAAATTTTGAATTAAATAGTTCAAATTATTTAAGTTAATTGAGTTATTCGGATCAACTCAAATAAAAAATTAAGTTTTTCGGTTTAACTCAAAATATAAATTACACAATTCGAGTTATCCGAAAATTCGAATAAGAAAAGGCAAAACTACGTTGTTTTTAATAAATGTTTACATTTTCTAAAGTTGAAAGTCAAAACCATTAAATTAAAAGATAAAATTACATTATTTTGATAAATGTTTATCCATTAAGTAAAAAGACAAAACCATGATATTATTTATGTAGTTAAATAATATTGTACTTCATTTACTAGTTAAATAATCGATCCATGTAATGCAATATTGAGTATAAATAATAGGATTCGTTAACTCAACTCAATTTTGACTCGAAATTGTTTGACTTGATTCGATTTGAAAAATTTTCAAATTGAGTTCGGTTGCAAAAATAAGATTCGTCAACTCAACTAACTCGAAATTTTTTGACTCGATTCGATTTGACTTGATCGAATACTCACCCCTACATCCAACCATTCTAAAACTGAGCAAGGGCCCAATTGCTAATAGGTCCTTGAAGGGTTTACCATTTAAAACCTCATTCTTTCAGAAATCAACTTTTGCAATTATGAAATTACCTCAACAATTTTGAAATCTTTAATTCAAAACACTCAATTCACTAATTAAACCTCCTAATAATTCCAATTAATCACTAATTACTAATCCATAACTCACCCTGACACATTCTCGAAAATTTCTCAACATAACCTCTTGGAATAACCTGAAATGTAAAATCGAATCAAATCGACTTTCTTGACACCACCAAAAATTGGATCATGATAAAATGAGTTCTACTTTTTGTGAGTACTCGAGTTATAAATTTGTGAGATTAAAATTACAGCCTCCTTGGCAATTATAATTCAAATTTGAGACAACAAATTTTGGCCTTGGTTTCCATAGATAAAGTTAACTTTCCCCACAAAAAAGTTGCGGTTTTCATTTTATGTTTGATTTTTTTATAAGAGCTCACTTTTTAACATCCGAGTATTTGAGAATAGCAAAAAAAAATCATTCGTTCGAAAACCAAAATTTGACATGACTCCTTAGCTTGGAAACACAAGTACTAAATTTGAAAAAGTTTAGTCATATATAACACAGCAAAAGTTTAGCTTTATGAAAACATTTTAAACTTCAGCTATGCAACAAAATGCTTCTCAAAAACGATTTTTTCCAACAATATTTATGTTAAAAAGAGTGAGTATTTTGTACACTAGTTGTGTACTTTTTTTTTTATTCCACAAGCAATCTTTTGTTACGTGTCTTTTGTTTTTAAATATCTTATTATACCTCTATAAAACACTTGTCAACCCTTTAACATTGCTTGTAGAATCTAAAAACTCCATTAATAGTGTTCCAAATAATTTTCTTATTAAAAATAAGATTTAGTACATTGGTGGTGGAAATTTTTAATTATTCCACAAATAGTATGGAGATTTTGTCACATGTTTTAATTTTTAATTTTTAATTTTTAAAATACAATTTAACTGCATACAGCAAAATCTCACTTCTTATTGTGGGATAAAAATTTTTCACTTGAATATCATATAATTATGCTTAAAAATAATTTTAATGTAGTAAAAAATTGCTTATTATTTTTAAAATTGTCTAAAAGTGTTAGCTCCATAGGATCAACTCGAGAATGTTAATAGGGGAATTGAATCGACCTTTGAGATGTTGTGGTTGAAGTAATAAAAATTGTGCAACAAAGAACACAATGATTTAAAGTGGTTCGGCCCCAATTGCCTACTCAACTACATTAGCTTTCCACAACTAAAGATTTTCTCAAATTCACTAGATTTGTATAACTTTTGAGGATAAAGTTTAACCTTACAACCTCTCTTAAGACTTATACCCCAAAATCTTAAGATAGACATCCCTTAAGGTTTCTACCCAAACCTTAAGTTTAAATCCTCTCTCAAAAGAGAAACAAATAAGCAAACAAAAAAAATCCTTACAAGATCAAGATGTTTGCCAATTAAGCACAAATACAAAAAAAAACATTTAAGCTAAATGAATACAATGAAAGCTCACAAGTTTTTACAAGAAAATGTATGAAAGAATTGAGCTCTAGGTTGTTTTGATTGATCTTTAAGCTTTGCACATTGCTCTTCTTAATGCTAGACCTTTGGAAGATGGTATTTATACCCTCTAAGTGATTTCCAACTGTTGTGGTTGTAGGGAAAGTGAATGTAGCCGTTAGGGATGAAATACCAGCATTAAATGCAATCTGCAGATTCGTTGTTCCGGTAAAAGCATACTTGTATCGGTAGAAGACTTTACAAAATATTACTGCTTGAGTCGTTCTATCAGTATATGCTTCATTGTATCGGTAGAACTCTGAGGGTTTCATTTGGTATTGGTAGAACCCATCAGAGTATTGGTAGAAGTGCAGGGGAAGTTGAACTCTGGCTACTACCTTGACTTATTTCGGTAGAAGTCTTCAAGGTATCGGTAGAATTAAAATTGTATCGGTAGAAGTCTTAGTTCTACCGGTAGAATTTTGAAGCTTTCTTAAAGTCTTTCTACCTTGAGTTCTACCGGTACTTGTCCTACCAAGTATCGGTAGAAGTCCTTCAGACCTCAAAATTTGTTCAACTTTACTTTTATTAAAAACACTTTACTTTTATTAAAAACACTTTAATTTGTTATATCAAAACATATTATCCAATAAGGCTTAACATTTAAGTCTAACCGACTACAATATTTCCATATATTATATTAATAATCGTTGAAGGTTGATTGAACTTTATTGGATAACCACTTTAAACTATGCATTAATGAAGTTTAAGGGACAAATATTTAAATAATATACGAAATTTGATTTAATAAGTAATTTGATATATAAACTTTGATTTTGTGTAATTTATAAACATTAAATTTTAAATTTGATTCAACTATACATATTATTATGTGCAAAGCCAACAATTCATTTTGGGGGAATAAAATTTTAGAAGTTCGGGTAGGGTTAAAGTTAAAAAATTTGTTCAAAAAGGGCTTAAATTGAATAATTCATAACTAAAAGGGACTAAAATGGATATTACACCCTTCAGCTACCAAGGCCTACCCTCCTCTAACTACGCCCCTGCATACTATAGAAATGAATACATCAATTTATTTTTATATTAGATAAGTAAAATTATTTGTGTATGTATTATACAAACACAAAATGGTATTATATCAATAATGATGTTAGTAATTTATGAAATTGAATAAAATCACAATGTCATGTATAAAATTACTCATATTTAACATTGCACATTAAGTCA
The DNA here is from genome assembly GCA_039519145.1 of Kokia cookei. Classification (NCBI taxonomy): domain Eukaryota; kingdom Viridiplantae; phylum Streptophyta; class Magnoliopsida; order Malvales; family Malvaceae; genus Kokia; species Kokia cookei. The sequence continues at coordinate 23,015,797 of CM076906.1, forward strand.
AAGTTCATGTGTAGTTTTGGGATTTACCTTTTGAATTTAAATATTATAAAAATTAAGCAAAGCAATAACAATGTTAATTTTTTTTTTTGTTATGCTATAAAATATTGTCAGTTTTAGAGAAAATTCATGTTAAAAATATGTATTGAGCTATGCTTAACGAATTAATATTAAAAAATGTTAGGTACCAAATTAGGAAAAAGAGTTAAGTTCAAGTACCAAATTGGATCCCAAAAAGTTTAGGTATCAACTTAAAAAAAAGTGTCAAGTTTAGTTACTAAATTAGGAAAAAGTGTCAAGTTTAAGTACCGAATTGGACAAAAAAAACTTTAGGTACCAAATTAAAAAAAAGTGTCAAGTTCAAGTACCAAATATTATATTAAACCTTTAATTTTATATAAAAAATTATTTTTTAAAAAATGGTGGGTCCTTCACAAATTTTTGTGGAGTCATTTTTTATTTTTTTGTAAATTAATACATTAATTATATAAAATAAATTACAAGTAATATTTTTTAAAATTTTTAAAAAAGTGTTCAAATGACGTTACAAACTATTGCAGCTTATATGACAATCTCAAGTGACCCAAACGACGCTATAAATTAATGCAACTTATACAACAATCTCAAGTGACAAAGCGTCCAAACAACGCTACAAACTATCGCAGCTTATATGGCAATCTCAAGTGACAAAACGTCCAAACAATGCTACAAACTATTACAACTTATATGGCAATATTAAGTGACAAAGTGTCCAAACGACATTATAAACTATGGCAATTTATATGATAATCTCCAGTGACAAAGCGTTCAAACGAGGCTACAAACCATTGTGGTCTATTTGAGTTTACGGAAAAATATCTAATCATTCAGTGACAGCCTTTTCTCCATGCAAAATCAAATCAATAAAGTGGATTTTGATCTTGCTCAACAAGTAAGTTTTACTGTCAAATTTCCTTTTATTTTTCTCTCTGCAAAATCAAATCAATAAAGTCAATTTTTATTCTTGCTCAATAGCTAATTAAGATTATTTTCTTTATTCATCCCTAAATTAAAATATTTTGTTCAATAATTGTTACTGTTAGGTCCATAAGAATTAATAATAAAAAGAAAAAGAAAATCCCCCATGATGATTCAAAATAGTGATGCAATGTGTACCCCTTTCTCTAGCCATGAAATAGACGAAAGAAAATTGTACTAAATAGTTTTTTTTTTTCAAAGTAAAGGGCAATGCAAATAAGGAATTAACCAAATTTATGGTTATCAAAAAGAATAGACATAAATTTTAAAATCATAAGGGAATGTTTGGAATTCTGTAAAGGATTTTGGGCTGGGGATGTAACTCTTTGTGTTACAGAAGTGGGTGATAATACATTTTTCTATTTCTTTTAACTTGGAAAGTCATATGGTGCGTGCAAATTATGGGTTTAGGTTAGTTTTTTACTATTATGGATGAATTTAAGCAAAACTTTAAGATCATATTTTAGGTTGAGTCGGGCTTGGGCATGTATAAAGTGAGCTAATATCATGTTTAAGGCTACCCCAAACTCAGCCTAACCTAGATCATAAATAGCTCTAGTGTTATGGAAGGCTTAGGTAGAGAATTAAATTTGCTTAAGGGGTGAGTTGAAGGATAAGTTGGGGGGGGGGGAGAAAAGGTTTAGGAATGAAATAGAGTGTAATGTGAGGACAAATCTAAGAAGTGGTTTAGGGAAGAATGGAAAGAAGGATAAGGGGAAAGGGAAGGTTGTTAAGGAGTTTAATGGTGAGTGTTAGGAGGTTAATTCTAATTTTCCTTCTTCAAGCAATTATAGTAACCTATTAAAAATTCTAAGCTTATATCCAATCTGATCCTTTTTTGTTAACCCCAAATTCTAAGACTATATCTCAATTTGAACCATTGCTGTTAACATTAATCTCTAAGCCTATATCTTAGTCCAAATTGTTTGCTTAGATTTGTCAAACTTTTTATATAACAACATTTAAGATAAGTTTTACATACATTTCCTAAGTCATTTTATGGAAAATTTATTGAAAATTTTATTAAACATTTTTAAGACTTTAAAATGCTCAAAAACATGTTTTAAATGTGTTTTTATCTTTTACCAAATGTTATTAAGTTGATCCGAATTTGTAATAAGGTGTTTAGGATGGTTTTAAAGCATTAAGTGGCTAGGTATCAATACACAGTACTAAAGTATCAACACGTTGTCTCAAGTATCAACACCTTGGGAAGTCAGTAGCCACATCTTATTCTAGAAGGGAAATTTATCAATACATGTTCTAAAGGTATCTATACCTAACCAAGATGTATGATACCACAAATATTTTAATGGCTATTAACAACTTTTTTCGTAGAGGTATCAATACCCCCTTTATAGGTATCAATGCCACTAGTTGCAAGGTACTCTTTCTACATGATTTTTAATCTTGCAACAGCTCCAAATCCTCAAGAACACTACAGAAGATAAGATATCAATATCCAAGCATGAAATCGAGAGAAAATTAGTTAGAGCTTTACTTGCTTCATATTTTTCTTGTACATAGTCTCTAGTGCTCAATTGCAAAACCTTTTTACAATTTTTTAGTGAGCCTAATTTTTGTAAACATCTAGCTTTGAGAGGTTTTCTTTGTTTACTTTATTTTCACCAATTATAAATTGTAAGGGTTACTAGTTAAGCCACTAAATCTAGAGAGGTTCTAGTTTAACCTTGAAAACTTAGGGAAATTTCTATCTTAGTCTTAAGAAAATATAAGGAGTTGTAAATGTCATACCTCGTCCGTAAAAGTTGCCAATTCAAGTAAATGAATGTGAAAAATCCTTAGCAAGTAAGGCTAAGGTAGTGGAGGAAAATAATTGAGGTCAAACCACTATAAATTAAATGTATCAAACTTTTCTGCCCTCTCACAACTCTTAGAAATGACTTTTAGAAATCCAAATTCACACCCTCTTGATATTTTCTAGCATAAAAAATAGGTATCAGAGCTAAGTTTCCATCAAATATTTCACTACTAGAGAAAAGATTCAAGTTAAAAGAAAATACTATTTTCAAGAATAGAAATTGATTTTGAGTCAATTAGTTTTGAAGATGATCGTTCCATTCTGTGTCCCCCACTTCTTAATGGTGAAAATAGCTTTCAATTGAAAATCAAGATGAATATTTTTATCCAAGCATTCTATTATGTTGCTTGGAGAGTTATTGTAAATGGTCCTTTAAAAGTCCTTAAAGAGGAAAAAAATAGGATGCAAATGACAAGGAGAGTGATCAATCAAATGCAAAGGCCATGTACACTCTCCTTTGTGCTTCAAGTTAAAAGGTGTTCAATAGAGTTTCCTCATGTGGAAGTACAAATGAAATATGAAATAAAATGTGGGAAATTTTTTAAGCCAATAAAGAAGAGAATGTGGTTGAAAAGCCTTGTGAAATTCAATGTTCTAACAAGTGACTAGGTAATTGAAGATGAACATTCAAGTTGAGATCTCTCCATAAATCCAAAGGTGTCAGGCTTGATGGCTCTCAAAAAGTCAAAGGTATCTTTTAGTTCTCATTATTTAAATTCATAAACTTTTGATGAACGATAAAATACTTTTAATGATTCAGTATTGGGATTTGACACCATAAATTCCCAATATAAGAAAATGATTTCTAAATTCAAGATTGAGAATGATTTTCCTTTAAACAAAAAGGTTGATTTGGAAGCCAAAAATGAAAAATTGTAAATTAATTTTAAGGCTTCTCAAAAGAAAATTGAAATATTTGAAAAAGAAGCTTGAGAGCTTGAAAAAGGGAAAAGAAATCATTTTTGAAAACCCATTTATTTCAAACATGACAATGTGTGCACATTGACATTACCATGGTAACACTTTACACACTTGTCCTATTAAGAAACGAACTCAATATAAAATTGGACAAATATTGATTCTTAACGGATTAAGAGACATTGTAACTAGCCCTCAAGGACCTAAGGTGATTTGGATACCAAAAATCAAGTAATTGTTTCTTGTAGGTGTATTGGAGCAATGAAGAGCAAAGCATTTTGATCAGGATGCTCTATATACATAAAGAAAAATGGGTAACCTCTATGCTTTTGATTCAATATGATTTGTTTGTTGTCTATGCTTTTAAGCTTAAAATATTTGTATTTTTATGATTCAAAATGTTTTCTTAGTGCATGAGCAATGAGTTTTGTTGAATATGCGTTAATGCATTTGATATTGGGTTGATGTTGAAATGATTGAGATTAAAATTTATTTTATCAAGTTTTGACTATTTTAATAGCCATTTACAAAGCAAAAATGAGGGTTTAAGTTCAAGAGTTAAGCTTTGAATGATCCATTCTCTTATAATGTGCATGAATAAGCTTATCATTCTTCATAAATGACATAAACATGTTTTTATTGGGATTGAATATGTTTATGATCTTGTTTGAATGTCATTCAATTGAGAAATCCCTTCTTCAATACATTTTGACACAATGCATTTTTATGACACTTTTTTTTCCAAACCTTTTGACAATCATTTACAAAGTGTTATGATCCTAATTTTATGTCCCTCCAAATCATAAATGATGCTTTTGATGTGTTTCGAATCATATTTGTTGCTATTTTAAAGGGATTTCACTCAAAATGCTTCGAGTACTTGATTTTATATTCATCATGTTACATCAATTCAAGACTCATCGGATGTCTATTTACATCATTAACTTATTGATGAGAATTTTTTAAAATCAAATGCATATCTTTATATGCTTTCATGGCTTATGCACACTAAAATTGTTTAGTGATGAACTTATTTTACTTTAAATATGCTTATCTCTTATGATCTTATCCTATTGATTTGACCAATCATGTTTTCATGTTTTATTATAGAACCTTAACCAAAATATGCTTTTAATGGAAATCACTTTTGATATAATGATTGATCTAAAGATGACTTGTTTGTTTTTGTTAAGTGTTATTTATATGTTTTATTGACTTGTTAATGAGTGGTGTAATTTTGCAAATTGATAGGAATGAATATTGATTTTTCAATATTGTTTAATCAGATTGGATCGATCAATCAAACTGTTTGGATCGATAACTATCTATGGTATCAGTCTGGAGAGATGGGCTAAACCAATTAGGCTACTTATTGCTCGAAACCGATTGAATCAAGTTAAAGCGTTGATCGAATTGTCGATAATACTACTTTTAAATAAAATTTTTATTTTAAATTTTTATAATTTTTAATAATTCATTTAATTAAATCAAACTGGTGGTTGATTGATTCGACTACTGGTCCAATTTTGAATACATTGTGATTTTGATGGAAAAAAATCATTATAATTTTTCTTGTTTTTAAATAAGGCATAACGGTAAAGTTAGACCACAATTAACGTCTTTTGTTAATTTGGTCATTTTTCTTTTTTAAGTTGAATTTGACTATTAACTTTTAAAAAAAGAAGAAGTCAATTTGCTTTTTTAATGTCAATGCGGACTAAAACATTAATCTTTCAATGATGTTGACATGACAATCCACATGGCAGTCTACGTATACTTTATGCTGATATTACACTATATTTCTTATATGCCATTGTTGAGGGGATCGGCTTCTTCGGAAGAAGTCTTTGAAATGTCGTCCTCGAGTACGTCAACTCGGTCCATCAATAATAAAAGGTATTACCCCTCAAGAGAGGGTTTCCCTCCCCCCTCATTTCGTGGAAAGTCATGTACAATTCACGAAAAAGGACGCCTCAATTGTATTAGACGTATGATCACCCACCAAGAGGTGACATGAATGTCTCGACCTTGGTGGCCTTGGTGAGATTCAAACCCTTGACCTATGTCGTCACGTATTGGGGTATATAGTATCACATACAATCAAGGCGCCCCACTCTGTGAATCGTACACAACTCTCTGTGGGAGGAGGCATAACCCTTCATTAAGAGACAATACCTTTTACTGTTGAGGGATTGAGTCGGTATTTCCGATGACGACACTTGGAAGACTTTTTCCGAAAGAGTTGATTCCCCCCTCAATAGCCATGTTAACAAATAACTATAAATTATAAAATATTTATAAAAATTTTAAAAACTAACATAAAATACACATATACCATGCAGATTGTTATGTTTAAAATTTTAATGTTTTAATTAATATTTTCATTAAAAATAATAATTTAATTTTTTTAAAAAAATTAATAATCAAATTCGATATTTTTAAAAATTAAAAACTAAACATATTTTAAAAAGAATAATGACCAAATTTGCAATTACATCAAACCTCGACTCACATATTTGATACTCTCGAATCTTCCTATTTCACAAAGAAATAAAAATTCGAATAACATATCACTCATATTTTACCTTTACCATTAACGTGGGTCCACATTTTTACCAGAAAAAACCGAAACGGAAAAGTAAAAAAAATAAAATAAAAAATAAACTGTAGTGTGAGCACCATTAATGCATTACCATATATATAAATTGATATATATGGTAATGTATTAGTGTAGATGGTTTTATTATAAAAAATAGAGTAAATAATTTATGTGTTTGATTTTATTGCCATATATTATATTAGTTAATTAACTTTTTCTTGGTTACGTATTTAATTAATTTAATTATTAGCATTATGGAGTTATTAATGTAAGCAAATTAAAGTCATATTTATTTAATTTTAGGTATAATAATATATTTATAACTTACATTTTAATTAATTAAAATGTTTTAAAGTTTAGAGACCAATTTAAAATATAAACAATAATTTGAGAATGTTTAGTACAATTTATTCTAATAAAAAATTTAAATATTAAAAATTAAATTTATTATTATACTTAAATACCAGATAAATATGACATTAATTTGGGTTATATTAATAACTCCATAACAATAAATGCTAATAATGAAATTAATTAAATTCATAACTAAAAATAGTTAATCAACCAATATCATATATGTCAATAAATCAAATACATAAATTATCTAACTCTATTTTTGGTAATAAAATCACATACAATGATACATTGCCATATATACATATATATCAATTTATATAAATGGTAAGGTATCAAACAACGGTTTCAATTTTTTTTTTACTTTTCCGTTACCTTTTTTTGTGGTAAAAAATGCGGGCCCCATGGTAACGGTAAAGGTAAAATATGAGTGATATGCTATTCGAATTTTTTTTTTAATGAAATAGGAAAATTCAAGAGTTCCAAATATTAATTTTATCAAATAGAAAAAAAATATTTGATACGCTTTAAAAATTAAAAATTAAAAAAAAACATGTAATAGTATTTGAACATTATTTGTAAAATTAAAATATTTCACTCGTACTAAATATTGATTCTATTATATAAAAATTTATTTAGTATATTATTAATGAAATACGTTATCAATAAATTAAAAAAAAAATTACACAAGCGGGTTTAAGATGCTATTGTATATAAATTTTTTTTTATTTTTTATTTTTATAAAAATATATGACAACTTTCTAAATTTGTTTGTAGAGTTTTTTATTTTAATGATAGTGTATAAAATAATTATTCTTGCAAAAGTTACTAATTCAAGAATTAAATAAGAGAGCATGTGTCAGTGAAGTTAAAATATTTTATTAATAGTGTACTAAATACGAACATTATTAAATATGTATTAAATATAAATATTTCATAAAAATAAAATAAATATTCGAATAATATAGGCTAAATTTTGCTATTAGAGCATGTACTTTGTATAAGTTGTGTATTTTGAAAATTCAGTTTCGACCAAAGAGTAATTGTTATGCATAAAGTTAGGGATTTATTTCATATTCTCCAACTGAAGTCTTAATTGTTATATTTTTTGAATTTAGAAATTTTAGTCTTAAATCTAGTAATTAGTTTTTTTTTGTGAGTAATAAAATGGAAATGACAAGCTGATATGACATTAAATATGTAATAATATGTTTGACGCATCAAATTTAGAAAAGAATAGAATTTAACTTAATGAATTTAATAGTTTCCATTTAGTAGTGGTCTAAAATTTTAAAATTCTAAAAGTATAGGGACTAAAATGATTAAATTAAAGTACAAGTACTAAATCCACAACTTACTCAAAGAACAGGGCCTAATAGCATAATTTGGCCAATAACATACTACTCATATTTACCATTAGCGTGGTCCACTTTTTCACCTGTTAGGTAAATAAAAAATCATTATAAAAGGGTAATTGAAGCATGCTTGGAAATTACCCTTTCAAATTATTAGTAAATCATTTCCTGCTTTTTGTATTTTACTTCTGGACAAATCAACAAAGATTTTCGCCAACACATCATGGAGAACAAGCAGGTATATAATTCTTTATTATTATTATTATTATTACTATATTTCCTTTATTGAAAATTTTGATAATTTTTATTTATGATAATTTAAAACATATGTTTTTGGAAAAATTGAATTCAAATCCAATTTTTCTTTCTGTTTTTCTATTTGATATCATGCCGTACGTATATTAACTTAATTATTTTCATATATCTATACGAGTCTCATAGATCTCTTTATATATAATATTAAACTTAAATAAAATAATATTTGACAAAATACTATTATCCATAATTTTTAAAACTCTTAAATTAAAAGATATTATGGCTCTAAAATTTAAATTGGAAGATAATACATGTTTAAACACGTTTAAACTTACGTCATCCTAATTGTTGCAATAATAATTATATCAATTAAGATAAAATTTAATTAGTCATATACATTATAATTTTAGTAAAATAAGAAAAATAATAATCCATTCATTACTTTTTTTGTTGATAAGGAGGGGTGTAAATCAATTTCTTTTAAAAAAAATTAGATCGGTGATCGAATAGATTAGACCACTAGTTTGTCGATCCAATTGATTCAATTGGTTTAATTAAAAATTGTTAAAAATTAAAAAAAAAATTGATTCAACTGGTTTAATAGGTCCATATTGATTTTGGGTCAATCGATTTAAAGTCCCTTTACCTTGATTGATTCTTGATCCTATTCGCCGGTTGATAAATTAATTAAAAAAATATATAATTATTGATAAAAAATAAATGAAAAAAAGAGAGAGTATTTTATTTTATTATTTTTAAAAAAATTAAATTAAAAAATATAAATGATTTTTATTTTTTAAGACTAAAAGACTTAAACTCCCTTTCTTCTTTTGTTATTGTAATTTTAATTTTTTTAGCCTTAGTCATGAAAATGAAGGGTTGTTGGATTTGAAAATTGCATTTTATAAAAATAATTCCATAAAAAAACTAAATTGGAATTAGACTAAAAAACTTGTCACCTAAACCTACTTTCACTCACTCTCCACCCAACACCATTGATTTTTCTTACCAATGATTGCTTAGCTTCATAGCATATATTGAAAAATTGAAACTTAAAAAGAATCTTTGCTTTTATGCCAAACAAAAATGCATAAAAACCCATAATTTTACTTGCCATTTAATGAAAACCATACCCCAAACTTTTACACATCTGTTTTATTATCTAGGTTTGAATTTCGTAATTAATTTTTTAATAATATTAAATTTTATTTTTTAATTAAAAATGTAATATATTTTATCACTGTATTCAACTTTTATTAGTTTAAATATATAATTTATATTAATATTGTATGAATACAATTATACATAAATTAAGATTATGTTTATCTATTATATATTTATACAAAATTTAACATATTAATATAATTTTATTTTATAATCTTAAATTAATGGATTGCTTATATTTCTTTTATATCATAAGTAACCTACCAATAGTAGAAAACCAACAAAAGTAGAAATATTAAGATGAAAGGTGAAAACCTTTATTTAAGATGAATCTTTTTGTAGTATAAAAGGTTGTAAATGATCATTAAAAGCAAGAAGAATTATTGATTTTACTTAAAGATTAAGTATTACTCATTTAACAAACAATCATTTCATTATCAAATTAAAAACAAAGTCTGCCTTGAAAAAGAAAAAAAAAAGAGAAAATTAATTATTTAAAGATAATTAAATAATTTTTGTTTTTCAGAAAATATTGCCCTTTTCCAAGTTGAGTCAATAAATAAATTTTTTTGTGTTTGGCCACATAAATATAGTGTAGATTTTTAATTTGTTAATTAAAGTTATTATTATTAAAAACACAATAAATTTAGGGATAACGAGGTATAACTTAAATTACATCTGTTATTGATATTTTTAAAATTTTAAATGAAGTAATAAATTGAACCTATTTCAAAAAAAAATTATAAAATATAATAAAATAAAAGTTGAAAATTGTTAAGCTTAAGAAATGAAGCATTTATGATAAAAAATTAAAAGCACTAAACATTTAATTAATTAACTTTTATTTATTTTATTCTCATCTTAAAAATTGAAGTTTTGACGGCTACACTCTCAAAAAATTCTAGAACTGGACTTGACCATAATTAAGTGAAGTATAATGAACACATTATTTATGTATTTGAGTTGTAATAAAGTATTTTTATATATTATAATCGTATATAAAATATTATATATTAATAATTATTTTGATGGATTAATATATTAATAATTGGTTTCATAATTTTTTTTTGCATTTTGTTATTTGTTATGTCATATTTTATATGGTGTTTATTTTTATGATTGGCATTATGCATATGTAATTTTTTTAAGCGACACGCATGTGCAGTTTCTTCTACATTGAATGAAATAAATATTTTTTTGTTAATTTAAATGAGTAAATCTAAATTCAGGTTTTGGGTATTAAAAAATTCATGCATGCATACCACGTGGCATGCACCAAGAAGTCACTAAGAAATCCCCCAGTAAAAGAAATTAATAGATACGTTGAGGAAAAGAAATGGTAAATAGAAAAGAAAATGAAAAAATTGGGGGAAAATGGTGAGCGACCAATTCAAAGCGAGGTTCTCGCGAAGAGGAGCCGAATCTGAAATCGTAGTGTGAGAGGAGAGAGGAGAGAGAAGAGAGGACGCTGGAAGACTATGGCGATGCTAGAAAGCATTGTCGTTTTCACTCTCCTTCTCCTTATGTTGATCCTTATCATTATCCTCATTCTCTTCGTCTTCAAACCATGGCGTTTCTTCTCCTTCTCCCTTTTCTCTTTCTCTTCTCGTTCTCGCACCATCAAGGTAACACCATCAAAATCTGATCTGTTGTTTGACCAACCAGGGTTTCCTTTTTTTATAACAGCAAAAATCTAGTTTATGACGCATTGGTTTAGGTTTGATTCTATGTTCCTGATCGCGGATCATTGCTGTTTCAGCTTTAGGTGGAGCTCGATTTCTATTTTTTTTATTAATTTTTCGTAATTAGGAGCTTTATTTTATATATTTTTTTCTATTTTGATTTAATTGCAGAACTTTAGGTTGATCCGTTTATTAGCTCTTTTGGTGGTAATTGGTAATGTTTTGAATGGACAGTATTCTGTAGTTCAGCTTTTTGTTTGCTGAAATCTTAGGAAATGCAGTGCGAATTTCCTTGATTCGTGAAAGTGGAGTGATGCTTTTAATTTATTTATTTTTGGTTTTCTTCTACGGTGTCGGTAGATTTCTATTGATGCTAGAGGAGTAACTGATTTTCCAGTGAATCAAAAGTTGATTGCGGGTAGATTTACATCTGATATGCCATGTAGTTTAGCTGATTTAATATGGTAGGAAGTCTGTTTGGAGATTAGTGGCATCTATTCTGAGCTAGTCTACAATGATTGATCACTTGACCCGTATCCACTAAGAATAGATGGCAATGAGTGTCGTATCCAAGAAACACCTTATGAAGCTACAGTTTTCAGAAATATATAAGTATGCATCCATTGTTGTAGTCTAGGGCTCTTCATCAAGAACTTGGTTGATTTATTTGTTAACAAAAGAAAACTGAAAATGTAACTCCTCTACTAACTACTTAACTGCTCTAACTACTAACTCTAATATAAATTTAGATGATTACTCTCTGTTTCTCTTCCTTTATCATTTATCCTCTCAATCCATATGATTTAAATGCATGTGATGGAAGAAAGAGTTGGGATCTTTCTTTAAAACCTTTCATGTGTTTGTCTATCTAAATGCAAAACGTTGTCATAGCATTTGTTCACATATATATTCTTTCCATTTGATAAAGGGAAATACTTGGAAATTATTGGAGCTTTCTTTCTGTTTGAATCTCTTGTGGTCCTCTTTCATTTGACATTTGACAGTTGACATTTGTAGGTTGAAGACGTTGAGAGGCCTCTAGTATCAGATGATGTCAATCACAGTCGAGATCAAAGCAATGATTTGACAAGAAATTATGACTTAGAGGGTGCATGTTACCAAAGTGAAGCTCTTTTGCGCTCACCTAGTAATAAGGGGCTTGTTCACAAACAGCGGCTCCCCTCTGCATCTCCCCATTTGGCTCAGGGTATTAACCTTTTTGCTTCCATCTTTTATTGTTTTGCTCTTATAATTATGTTTTAACTGTTCTGCTAAGGAAATCATTTCCAATACTAATGATTTACCTTGTACAGGTGATAGCTTGGTTCTAGAAATATCTGATCCTTCAGATGATCTTTTGGTTGGTCAGACGCTAAAGCGTCCATTGGGGACAGAGCACCTAATTGAAGCGCTAAAACTTGGTAGGCCTGAAAATCAAAGTCAAAACAGTATACAAGAGTTCGTGCCCAATGTTATCAGTGATCAACGTAATTTCTGTTTCCTCTCACTTCTATAAAGAGATTAATGTATTGCTTTCTTTCAATAGATTGAATGTGGAAGGCATGTAATTATATCTTTCTTTTAGAAGTACAGGAAGTTGCCTCTCTCTTGAGGTTATCTCTGGTCCTTCTCGTGGAATTCGCTATTCTGTACAGTCAACAAACCCTTCAAGGTTGCCGTTGACCCTAGGAAGAGTTTCTCCGAGTGATTTATTATTGAAGGATGCAGAAGTTTCCGGAAAGCATGCAATGATAACTTGGAATTCAAATGTAAACTTATCACAAGTTGTATGACATTTGTTTGCTTTTGGTGCGTGCTATATGTGTGGTGTATTAATTGTTTTGAATTTCATAAACTCTTGCAGAAACTGAAATGGGAGCTGGTAGATATGGGTAGCCTCAATGGAACACTACTGAATTCTCGACCAATTAATCATCCTGATTCTGGAAGTAGGCAATGGGGCCATCCAAAGGAACTTGCAAGTGGAGACACAATAACACTTGGCACAACCTCAAACATACAAGTAAGTCTATATGCTTTTTTTATTCTGGTATTTTTTTGCTTCTGAAAATTTAAAACTTTCTAGATATAATTTATTATGTTATTAAGTACCAAATGTTTGCATGAACAAGAGCTTTTCATTTATCACTTCTCCAAGATATTGAAGTATTTTTATTTTTGTTCATTTTCTTATTTCAGCAATTTCATAAGGTTGTCATAATCTGAGACCATGAGTTTAGAACTGATATCTTACTCATCTTTTGTATAGTTTTACTGTCAGGATCATCCTATTGATATAAAATACCTTCTAAGAAATTTTCATATGCTGCAAACCATGTGCACTCGTGACATTCTAGAAGTACTTAAATTTTTGTGCTTTTTATTTGTCCAATATCATTTATTTGTTCTCCGGAACTCTCGTTTACTTCTCTTCATAACTATCTTTCAAGAGTGCTGAGGTATATTGAAGAACTGAACATTAATGTTGCACCTTCAGTTAACAGTTGATAGACTGCTTCCATAAGATAAAATACCATATAGTTAGGATTATAGACACGATTGTTTATGTAACTTTTGTTTTCTGATAGACTATTGTTGTCAAGTGTTTCCTCTTATGTACTCATTTCTGATTGTACAATGATGCATATCAGTTTTTAATCCATGGCAATATTTGATTTGGAGCTAATTTTATTGATTGCCTGTTGTATTTTGTGACAGGTTCATATTTTATCCCAAAATGAGTGCATGGTACCTTTTGGAGTTGGTATGATTTCGGACCCTATGTCGTTGCGTCGAGGAGGAAAGAAACTTCCTATGGAAGATGTTTGCTATTATCAATGGCCTCTTCCCGGCATTGATCAGGTTTTCATGTTTTGGTGCTTTTACCTGATGTTTTTATCCTTGTATCAGAAGCGATGAATCTTATATTTTTGCTGACATTGCAGTTTGGAGTGTTTGGTATCTGTGATGGGCATGGTGGTGTTGAGGCTGCCAAATCTGCAAGCAAGTTAGTATTCCTATTACATCTTTTAGTGTGCTTCATTGGCAGGGTTTGTGGTTGGCTTGTAGACTTTTCATCTTATGCTTAATTATTAGATACCCTTTTTGTTTCCCATGCTTATGCTAATCATGCTTTCTAGAGTGTATCTTGTCTTCAAAGCTTGTCTCAAAGTATCATGCATCTTTTCAGTTTTCCAATCCATGTTTCTGTTATGTTTGTTTATATTCAGATAGGATTTTCGTGAGCTTCTGATATGATAAATGCTGACTTAGGCTTTGCTTGGTAGGCCAGGATAGAAAGAAGTAAGGATGCAAAAATCATTAAACAATTAGCTAAACCATTGGATTAACAGATTTTTCCTTTTTACCCCTTCCTATCCTTCCTAACAAGCAAAACCTAATTATTGTATTGATTGACAGTCAAGTTTTTTATGGTCTTGGCTTGTCAATATTGGATGTGGTGCTAGAGTATTTATTGAATAGTGGAAATTTGGAATATAGTGAAAAATGAAGTGGGATACATATTAGAAAGGCAAGGAAGATTTATTAAATACCATAGTGAGATAAGGTCATGGCCATCGTCTGTCTACAAAGCTAGTTGCTATCCCCTTGGTCATGGATTCAAACCCTGGAAGCAGCTTCTCTGCGTAAATGGGAGAAGACACTGTATGTCAAGACCTTCCTTAAACCCTGCTTATAGTGGGAGCTTTGTGCATTTGGTATGACCTTTTTATAGTTCTGAAGGGGATTGTTGGAGGGTTATAAATTTAATGGAAATGAGAGAAGTTTCGTGTTGCTTTACTTATCTCCTTTTTTACCTCTGGCTTTCTCTCCACTGTCAAACAGATGGAGGATTTTCGTGGCATAAAATGGATTTGGTCATCATATTAGTAGATTCTGTTTTCTTTTGTTCTCTTTGGCTATATTTGCATATACACACATTAAAAGAGGAAACATTGTTCTTATATACTTTTTCTTCAATCTAGCAATTATCACATATAAGGCCTGATTTGCATTATTCTTGTACCATGAAGCTTTTAGTTAAAGATTTAAGGCTTCTGATTTGACAAACAAACTTAGCAGTTCTGCTCATTTTAGCTGATATGCTTGATTTTGACTTAACTATTTACTGAAGTTTTAAGAATCTGACGTCCAGGATTCTGCCCGAGATGCTTGCTACCATTTTATCTGATTCTGTTATAAGAGAGGGGGTTTTGTCACAGCATGATGCCTCAGATATTCTTAAAGATGCATTCTTTCGAGCAGAAGCGAGCATGAATAACTATTATGAGGTTTTTCCCTCACCTGCTTTTTCTTCTTTTCTTTGTACTCCTATAGACATTTTCATTGTTTAGTTTGTAAATCTCTCATAGAACTCTGGAATGCATTTCCCCCTTAGCATCCATTGTGTACTGTATTATTGATGTTCCTTTTATAATTTGTAGATGTGCTATTGCTACCGTTCTTGTTGAATCATATTCTTTTTAAGGCTATTGCACTTAATTCTGTCGACTTTCATGTCCTTTTGGCATTCATGATAATATAATGGCTTGTTCTAAAGGACTGGATCTCTTTCATCCACCTTCATTGAATCTGATAGTTTCCATATCATAATATTAATTCCTTGCAGGGCTGTACTGCTACAGTTCTTTTTGTTTGGGCTGATGCTGATGAAAATTTCTATGCACAATGTGCAAATGTTGGGGATTCAGCATGTCTTATGAAGTAAGTGTTTCGATTCATATTGTTGCAAGTGTAGGATTTCTAGGGTTCTAATGGTATTTTATGATCAAAGTCCATCACATGGAGTCTTGAATAGATTAAGATCACTTTGACCATGTCCTATTCATAATCATTTAAGAAGATTTCTGTTGATCTTAGGTAATGTTGTAATTTGCAAGTTAAAATATGGGCTAAATTTCTTTAAGCAATCCATAAAGAAATCTATTGGCATCTGTCAGAAGCTACTTATGCTAATTGGTGTATATTAAGTCTTTAATTCCTCGAAATATTACTTGATATTTGAAGTACTTGTTATAATCACCTATGTTACTCGTTTTCG
This sequence comes from Kokia cookei, assembly GCA_039519145.1. Lineage (NCBI taxonomy): Eukaryota > Viridiplantae > Streptophyta > Magnoliopsida > Malvales > Malvaceae > Kokia > Kokia cookei. The sequence continues at coordinate 23,032,022 of CM076906.1, forward strand.
GGTGTGAATCCCAGATACAGGTATGTTTCTGCGTTTGTTCCAGTTTTTGAAGTTCTTTCATGTATTTAGAGGGTTCTTGGGGGTCATATATTCATACTCGTATCCAAATATACATTGAACACGGTCACTGGACATGAGTACTTGAAGGAAAATAAAGTGCCCAAGCAATATAGATAATGATCACTGTAGTGTGAATGCAATGCTTGCCTGTTGTAGTTTCATCCTGCATATTGCTGTCCTTGTCCTACCTCCTGCAGAATTTTCTCCCCATTTTCTGTTCTTTCATATAATATATATATTTAAAAATTCTGTTCTCGTTTATTTCAAATGAAATTTATCATCATATTGGTGATTTTGCTGTACTTACTACCAAATTCAATTTTAATGGGACAGTGTGGGAGGTAAGCAGATTAAGATGACAGAAGACCACAAAATAAGTAGTTATTCTGAAAGACTCCGAATGGAAGCAATGGGGGAGCCATTAAGAGATGGGGAGACCCGCCTATGTGGTACGTTCAAATTTCTGTATCTGGTCATTACATTTAGGAGACAAGACTTGGTGGCATCGCTAAAAGAAGGTACATATCGAGTAATTGGCCACTGTTTTCAGGTTTGAACCTCGCAAGGATGCTTGGAGACAAGTTTGTGAAGCAGCAAGATTCACGCTTTAGTTCTGAGCCTTTTATAAGTGAACCTGTGCATATAAATCAAACAAGTGGGGCATTTGCACTGCTGGCTAGGTGATTCTATCGAAACTTGTTTATAGTTTTGCATGCTAGAACATATTGCATCCTTTAGTGCTTTTTTAACTTTTTATTGGCAAAATTTACTCGTGATTTTGTTGAAACATGGATCCCACTTGTGTGCACTGGTTGCAGCGATGGGTTCTGGGACGTTGTTACTGCTAAGAAGGCAATCCAGTTAGTTGCTCAGGTATTGTATTATAACACAATAACATTTCAGGTTCTTACTCGGTTTTTTATGTCGACTAACGATTGGGGTGTGGTGGTCAGGAGAGGGAGAAAGAGGTGATGGCAGAGTCAGAGAAGGGGAATTTGGCAGAGAAGATTGCGAATGTTTTGTTGAATGAGGCTAGAACACAGCGAACGAAAGATAACACCTCAATTATTTTCTTAGATTTTGACAGTACATCTAGAAGAATATTTTGTAAAGTTGATGATCCCTAGTTCTTTTTCTTTTAAAGTTTTTTATATATTAGTGTGAAAAACTATATTTTCAAATGTAATGCTCATTTCTAGCTTGAACTTACTCTGCTCGCCCGAACTTTTCAATTTTCTATCCTTCTTATGATTGTTGCGCACACTCAAGTTTTTTATATTGGTCCGTAAGAGTTGGTGCAAGATTTGAATTTTTGATTTTTTTTCAAAAGTAATATTTACTTATTTTATTTTTGAAAAAAAAACATTATTTTTTCAGATTATATATATATATATATATATATGATATATTGATCTTACTCTTGCACCAAATTTTCAAGTTATGAATCAAAACAAATGTTATGGTTAAAACAATTTTTAGATTTATAAATAATTATAATATTTTTTAGTTGTATTATTTTTATAAAAATATTTTTAATTTCTTTTTTCTAAAAAAATGTTTATTTTAAATTTAACTTAATATTTTTAAAAGATAATTTTAAAAAAATATTGAGCTTAAATATATATTTTAAAATTTAATAATTTTTCTTTCTATTCCTTATTTCCCCTTTAAACTACAAACAAAAGCAACTAAATTATATTGGCTCATAAAAATACTCAATATATTTTGTAATCTTCCTTCCTATATTTCTTACCTTAGTTTTTCTTTTATTGTATGTAAATAAATACAAAGAAAAAAGGTACTATTTTATATAAGTTAAAATTTTACTTTCACTAATTTAATTATAACAAGTAAAAATAAATAAAATAAAAGAAGTTTCTTAATTGAATAATACAAATAAAAAATTACATTTCATAAATTTATTTATAAAATTATTTTATTCATAAAAAGACAAAAAGACAAAAAGAAAAAAGAAAAAAGAAAAATATATTAATAAATTATTTTTAAAAAATGATTAATATATAAATTATTATTCGTTTTCTATATTTATTTATATTAAATCAAAATGTTTATTTAAAATTGATATAAATAAATATATTTAATTATTATAAATTTTAAATTACTTTAATTATTATTCATTTATAAAAAGGTAATTAATATAAAAACAAAAAAAAATACTAATATGTGACACAATTAATATTTAACATGGTGAATTGCGTGTCAATTTGTTGGGACAAGTTATCAATTTGAGTATTAAAGTTTTTAATGGGAACTTGAACACGATCAAAGACACCATTGATGGTGGGGAGAAGAGCCAATGTGCAAAGAGAAAGAGGCAGAGCTATAGCTAGTGCAACTGCTATATCTCCTTGACCCTCAGGAGGTATTTGTTTGCGTGCTTGATCTTGTGTGTCACCTTCGAGTTGATCTTTGCGTTCTTCTTAAGGAATATTTGCTTATTGATTGACACATTAATTTACTAATTTCCTTTTGTTTGAATTGATAATCACTATTGTAAAGATATTCATCGTCAATTGAGCTTGTAACAAAAAAATAAGGATTAAAGGATACATTTATATCAAATTTGATAAAGATGTAACTTAGATACATGCCGAAACAAAGTGAGATTTGAAAAGTGATAGGCTTGGCAATTATGAAGGTAATGTCATGAAAAAGAAAATGAGCAAGGTTAGGACAAACATTGTTGCGAGCGCAATAGAGCCACCAATAGTCCAAATTGCGAAGGTGGACATGGTTGTTAATGGGGCTCCACACCCAAGTCAAGATAAGGTGGAGTAATCAATCATAAAGAGGAAGGTGTGCGTCATTTTTGCTAATGGAATATGTACCAAGAGGAGCCGAACCACCCTCAAGTATATATAACCTTCATAGGGAATGTGAAGGTTTGTGGAAAATTGGGAACGAGAAAGATGAATTTGTTTGATCATAAGATTGGAAGTGACTCAAATGATCTCATCAATATATTGGTTTCGTACGAATGCGACATAAAATTAAAAAGCACGATTAAATTTGGACAAATAAGAAAATTAACTTTAAGAAAATTCAATCAAACCTTAATTTTTAAAAGTTTGAAGATAAGAGAAACTCAACTCTCTTAAGAAATCGACATCAATGAATCGATTTTGGGTAAGGCACATGTGGTAAAATGTAATTAAAAATGAGTTTTGGCTTGAGGAGTTTGAAAGCAATCATCAAACAAGGGAAAGGTGGAGACGGAGTAGTGGATGGTGGGGGGTTGGAAGGGGGGATGGCGACCTACGAGGTCGTTTACTGGTGGTGGAAAGATCGAGTACATTGGGGGCAAACTGTTTGTTAGGTTTAGTTTGGATGGACGGTATATTTACTTTTGATGAGATTAAAAACAACGATGACGGTAAAATTAATTATTATAACGGTGAGATTAAATATTGTAACAATGAGATTAATAACAACAATAATAATCTTAAGGGCAAAAGTTAGGAATTAACAAAGTACCTGCACAAAAAATACAAGAATATCCTCGTAGACTTGGTTCATTATTATAATGCTTTCAATGCCAAAATATATAATTATGAAAATGAATAATATATATACACACTTTTTAAAAAAAATTAAAAGAGAGGCATGCAAAAAAAAAAAAAAACTATTAAGAGAGAAAAATTGTAATGGAAAAGAATTTAAAGGAAACTAAAAAATAGTACAAATCATGACAAAAAGTTTATATAAAATTTTTATTGAAATTAAAAAAAACATGAAAATCTTTACTTGAACAAAATTGAAAGATATGAAATTACCTTTTAAGAGTATTTTAATAATTTTTCAATTTAGTTGGTATCAATTTAACTCGTGATATGAATTCAATCAATCATTTTATATATAGTATAATATAAATAAAGTAAAAGCATTTTAGTAATTTTATAATTGAATTGATGTTGAATTGATTCGTGAAACTAATTTAATCAATTATTTTATATATAGTATAAATAATATTTTTTAATCAAAGTAGTTGTAATAATATTGCTATAGTAATAATATATATAAAAAATTATGAACATATACATTTTCAATTGTCCATGGCCGGAAACATTATCCACTCCCTATAAAACATATATACTTCATAATACAAACGGTGACGTTTTGTAAATTCGCAAATCCCGTAAAAGAGCCATCCTGTCAAATAGTAACTCAAAAAGCAAGGCACGATCAGTAAATATCCTCCAAAATCAAGGGTAAATAAGGAATTTGGTATTGTTAATGTTGAGTTCATGCTTTTACGTCGTTCTGGAAAACTAAAAAACGAGAGGAAGAAGGAAGAAAAGTTACAGAGACGAGGGAGTGTTTGTCTATATTTTTGATGTTTGCACTCTCATGCTTTGACATATAGGTGTTTAAAGGTCTGCAATTGTTTTATATATACAAATATATTATCGAATAATAGAAAATATATCTTATTATTCGATAATCAATGTGACCTCTTCTTCACCCCTTTCACTTTCCTATGAAAACGAAATGGAAACGAACGACATTGCGTAGAGAGACAAGGAAGAGATGCATTTGGTCCAATTAGGGAAAAGATATAGAGAGGAAGCGAGGAGTGTGGAATTTGTGTTTCTTGGTTGACCATAAAGGCAGGGATTTGGAGGGAAATTTTTTGTTTTTTTTTATGACGATTCGTTTCGCATTTATGCGTTGAAGGATATCAAGGATATATTGGCTCTGCCTTGGATCTGAATCTAATCAGAAACAATGGTTTGCATTTTGTTTCCTCTATGATTTTATTTATTTCCACTCTTTTCCTCATTTTGCCTATGTACCGTTAATTGTTTCTGTTGATTTTGGATACTATTTCGTGAATCAAGAAGTAGCTTATTTAGCTCCAATGAACTAATTAAGTTGAGCACTGTTTCTACTTTTTTTCCTGGATGCTGTTTGTTTCTTCTATTTCGTTGTTGGGTTGATTCAGAAATGTGTACCGTTTAAATGTGAATTATTGGGTTTTGAGTTTTTTTTTTATAAGAAAAGTTCATTGGGATTATACCCTTTTTTTTATGAGAGAAAATTAGTTTTCTTTAACTAATTTCGGTTTCTAGAGCCGCATTTCTCTTTTTCTTGGTAGTCAGGATTCTTGATAGATAGTAATCTGGAAATTCTTATTTGAAATCATTTGAAAAGTAGCACTATAGGAATTTTCTTAACGCAATTCAGTCAATTATTTTCCCACAGCAGTGTGACCATAAAATACTAGCCTCGTGTGAAGTAGCTAGCTTAGTAGAACTTACGGTAGCTTAGGGTGTTGACAGCCTTAGCTCTGTCTTTTAAGAGTTCGTTTTATTGACTTGAATATGTGATTTCCAAGTAAAAACATAATAATGTTTTACTTGTTAATTGAAGGATGTTACAAAATTGTTTTAGATAATTACAAGGTGAGATAGATGCAGAAAAACCAAAGAACAGAGGCATTGGATGGTGGTCAGAAGATGCACTGTATAACCCTTTTGCTAGTCCTATATATCTAATTGCACAATGCGACTTAATTTTATGTTTCGTTGTTTGAAATGAGTCTCTATTCCTTCACCTAGATATGCTGATAATTTGATATGGTGTCACAGGTTGCTCCATCCAATATTATTTCTGGATCTATTGTTTGGGTGGAGGACCCTGAGGTAGTTTGGATAGATGGGGAAGTTAAAGAAATTAAAGGGGAAGAGATTACAGTAAAATGTACATCAGGGAAACTGGTGAGTGTTTGTTATACTCTTTTTATTTTTTATGTTATGGAAGGACCAAAATATAATATTTTGATTACCTTTTATTGCAAAATATGTTAAACTTTCATCCAACAATAGTTTAGATACAAACCAATGATTTACTTGTTTCATGAAGGATTTTTTGCTTCGTTTCTTGCGGTTATGAAACTTGTATATGTCTATTAAACTGGAATTGAAGACTTGGCATACAGAAAATCACTATCATCCTAGTTTAATGAACTTGGAAGTTTTTAATTATATTACTAAATTTCCTTCATGAGATTATATGATTTTCATTATGTTTTGTGAATATCTAGAGATTATGGCTAAACAATTTATCATTCCAAAAAACTACGAATGTAGCAGACGTGGAAGACTATAGAAGATGTTATTGGTCTTCTAGTACTTGGTTACCAATGGTTTACTATATGTTACAGGATAAGTTGGTGGAATTTAGTTTAAGCGGGGATTTCTTTTGTCCTTATTGATAGGATACTTTTTAGGTCAAATAAGATATAAGCACATTTAGAAACCTGGAAATGAAACCTTCTAAACTTTTAAATTTCGTCTAGATTGCTGCTCAAAATTTCTTTGAGACCATTATGCTCTTGTTGATGGTATAAGTTAAACCCACCTAATGTTTTACTCATGAGTTTGTTTTATATATATAGTGCCATCATATCTAATGTGATGGACTGTGGCAATAGAAGAGCTCCTTTGTTAAGTCATATATAGTGTAGGGTGTTAATTTTTTGTAGTTGGAAGTGCAAGGAGGTGTTAGCATTTTGAATCAAATGTGGGGTGGTCTTGCTAACCCTTCAAATTAGGGGATATTGCTTATGCTCGGTTTTTGGGTTATAAAGCAAATGCAATATTTATTTTAAAATATAAGCAAATGCTGAGAAATTGGAGCTATTTAAATGTATAACTACATGAGATAATAATTTTTTTGAACAGAAAAAAGGGTGGTAGAACGGATAAATGCATGTTGATCATGTATCATTTGTGCTAAAATATGCACTAGGAAGTTCATTTCACAGCTCTTGTTGCATAACTATTCATGTTGGCTGTCCAGATATTCAACTGTTCATTTCCTGCTAAAGAATAAATAAATAAAGAAAAGAGGCTTTCCAATTCATTCAAAATACTGCAATAAGCAAACTAATCCTAGATATGTTTTATGCTTTAGAGAAGGACCTATAGCAGTGACTAATAAGGAAATAGGACTAGAGTCTTCATTAGAGCAATAACTTCAAGAAATTTCAGCTAGCGTATAATCTGGTAAAGACAACAAAAGGCTTGAATTGTGGATTTTTCCTTATATTTACTTTTATTCTTACTTTCTTCTAGGAGGTCATGCTTCATTGTTGCTGCTGGTTTTAAACTTCTTGTTCAACTTATATTATGTAAAATGTAGATCTTTCAATGGTAAAACATATGTTTTCAGATTATGGACATGGTTCACTTTCACGAAAGGCATCTTTCTTCAAGCTCTAATTTTCCTTCACTGTATAGCATGAAATCAGAGTTTGAAAGGCTTTTGGCTTTTTCATTCCCTTTTACCTTGTGTAGGTTGTGAGCAAGGCAGCTAATGTGTATCCAAAGGACCCTGAATTTCCTCCCTCTGGTGTTGATGATATGACAAAGCTAGCATATTTGCATGAACCTGGAGTTCTGCAGAATTTAAAATGTCGATTTGATATTAATGAAATATATGTAAGTATATAAGACAATTTTTATCCCGTTATCCATTTCATTTAATTGTTAAATAGTTTAGAGTTGGCAAGGGTTTCTCAATGTTGAGAGAATCTTTTAGAGAAAAAAGAGAGTTTTTATTCTGTCATTTTTTGTTAGTTACAATAGGCTCTATATATACATGGTAAAAATCCTAAAAAAAGAAACAACCACAAAGCATGATCTCAAGCCCTTAGAATGGGCACAAAATACAACAAATACTCATAAAATATCTCTACCAGGTACCAGTTAACATCCCTCGATTTTCACACACCCCTCAAGTTGGGCTATGGATATGTATCATGTGCTACATGTATTTCAAGTTCTTGAAAATATTTTGAGGTCATGCCTTCTTAACAATGTTTGTAGTCTGGTGACATGTAGCTAGGTAGACTAGTAACACAACTGGTGGCCCTAGCATTTTTAATTGTCTTCCACAAGTCCAATATCTGAAATTCACACATATTTGGGAGGAATCAAGCAACACAATTGGTGACCCTTGTAAACTTGTATGTAACAATTTACAATCAAGATTAAGTACTGTAATGCACCACAAATTATATCCTTAGTGGTAATAACTGAAGTTGTACCAGCCACCTTAGGGAGAACGATGAGCAATAAGTACCAATGCATTATCACGACATGGACTATTTATGAAAAATAGTGAAATCTCTTGTCATATGATTGAAATTCCTTGAATCCAAAACACCACAAGCTAGTTTTCCCATGTCTAATACTTATACTAATTGGATAATTACCATTTTGTGTGCTATTGAGATTCTCAGGTCGAAATTATCTCTAAGACTGAGTTTCTTCTGTTGTTCACCATGGCTGATTTTAGGATTTTTTTTTTGTTTTTATCTTTTTAGGAATGATATCGAACCCACTCTAATAACATGTTGAGAGTCGATTCTTTAGAGAGAAAAGTTTTATTCTCTATCATACAGTTTTGTTAGTTACAGTAGCCTCTCTCTATATACTTACTAAAAATCCAAAAACAGGAAACAATCACAAAGCATGTATTAAGTCCCTAATAAAGGACGCAAAATGCAGCAATTTCTCTTAAAATATCTTTACCAATCATTAGTAAACAGAACTTCCTCCTAAAATATCTCTGCCAAGTATCAGTTAACATCCTTGATTTATAGACTTAGATTATTTGCTCCATAGCATGTTTGTCAGATTGCATTCCTTTCTATCTTGTTCAATTTAGTATGAATTTATGGAAGTATTTACTCAGATTAGTTATTTCACATCCTGTTTCACATACTGCAGTCCTTTTGAGCATGGTTTGTTATGGCCAAGTGTCAAAATGTGACTTTAATTTGCTGCACGGTTGTTCCATTTTTATTCTGGAGATAATGCATTGTTTTCTGAAGCTAAATGTGTTGATGTGTTATTCCAGACCTACACAGGAAGTATATTGATTGCTATAAATCCTTTTCAAAGACTGCCACATTTATATGAAAATCGCGTGATGGAAAAATACAAAGGGGCAACTTTGGGTGAACTTAGCCCACATCCATTTGCTATTGCAGATTCCGCCTATAGGTAACCTGTTTTTGTGTTCTCTTTTCTTTTGCATTGTTGATGTGCATTATTAGTGTAATAAATGTTGAAAACAGACAGATGATCAAGGAGCAAATAAGCCAAGCAATTTTGGTAAGTGGGGAAAGTGGAGCTGGTAAAACAGAGAGTACAAAGATGCTTATGCAGTATCTAGCTTTTATGGGAGGGAGAAAAACCAACACAGGGGAACGATCTGTGGAACAAAAGGTCTTGGAGGTAGCTCAAACTCCATAACTTATTCAGTTTTGCAATATGTGAAATTGATCAATTTGATGTTGCATTCTTGGATGTCAGGTTCTCCCTTCCCCTTCTTGGAAACTAAGATCTCTTGAATAAAAGTATTCTTTTTCATATCTTTTTTGTTCTTACCTTTATAGTCGAATCCTGTTCTAGAAGCATTCGGGAATGCGAAGACTGTCAGAAACAATAATTCAAGGTTGGAGATCTTTTCTCATTATTCATTCCTCATGTTTGTGCAAGTCTCTTGATTTATGTGATGAAAGACTGCCCCTGATTGAATATAATGTAATTTTAGTCGCTTTGGCAAGTTTGTGGAAATTCAGTTCGATGGAAAGGGGAGAATTTCTGGAGCTGCAATAAGGACTTATTTGCTAGAACGATCTCGTGTTTGCCAAGTGTCTGATCCAGAGAGAAACTATCATTGCTTTTACATGCTTTGTGCTGCACCGCCAGAGGTAAAAGTGTCTTTGAGTTTTAATAATTCGCATCTAGTTTAAGATGTTTGTTTTAGAAAGACGTTAAGAAAGTGAAACATGTCTAGAACCTAGGATCAAATAGGAAAGTTGAAGGGGGATACACTGGCATTTTTCATGAATAGACTAACCAAAGATGTTAGTTGGGAAAATGATGTCAATGCTAGTCTGATGTGGAATAAGATGGACGATTTATTAACAAGTAAGAAAGAACTTGGTGAATCAAAGGGCGTGGCTCAACCATTTACGAACACATTATGGTGGAATGAGGAAGCAAACAAAACTATTAAGAACAAATGAATTTACTGTATAATCTTATAAATGGATACAATGAGTTTTGAGAATAAAAAAGTAGCAAAGGAGGCCAAGAGAGTTGTAAGGGAAACTAGAGCGAGAGTCTATAAAGGCATTTTTGACAAATTGAACTTAAAAGATGGAAATGTATATTTATAGTTGATGAAATTAGCGACGAACACTCTAATGCTTGAACAACATTCTCTCAAAAGTACGTATTTCTTAAAAATATGTACAACTATATATACATGTAGCATTGAATTAACTAAGGAAAGAATATCTCTTAATTAGAATCTTTAAAAAACAGCTGTAATCTCTAAAGATGCTATTCAATGCTATCAAATAATCAAAGATTCTCAACACTCCTCCTCAAGTTGGTGTATAGATGTCTCGCATGCCTAACTTGCAGAGAAGATTATGATAAATTTTACAGTTGAGCCCTTTAGTAAAAACATCAGCCAATTTTTTTTCGGATGCTAGATATGATAGATTTAAGGCACCATTGGCTACTTTTTCCATTTCGATGTGCTTGGTTCTATCGTGTTGTACTGGATTTTGAGCTATGTTGATGGCTGCTTTGTTGTCGTAGTACAAGGTCGATCTATTTTCGTTTAACAACTTTAACTTTTCCAATACCTTTTGCAGCCATAAAAGCTCACAAACACCTTGAGCCATGGTCCTATATTTAGGCTTTGCACTTGATCGAGCCACAACACTTTGTTTATTGCTGTTCCAAGTGACTAAGTTTCCTCCCACAAACGTATAATAACCCGTTGTAGACCTTCTGTCATCAAGAGAGCCAATCCAATTTGCATCTGCAAATACTTCTATCTTGAGATAACTATTTTTAGATCGATAAATTTGCTCCCATGTCGAAGATGAACGAAGCAAACAAAACCACAGACCTTCGGTGAAACTGGGTAATCCATATTGCCCTGTAAGGTTTTTATGGGACTTTTAAAATCAAGGACCCGAAGAGGCATTTGATTAATGAGATAAGCAGAAACCAAAATTGCATCCCCCCAACAAGGCTTTGGGAGGTTCATAGTGAACATAAGTGATCTAGCAACTTGCAAAAGATGTCGATATTTTCTTTCGGCAACATTATTCTGAGAACTTGTACCTAGACAACTGGTTTGATGCAAAATCCCATATGATTCTAAATAATCATTAAAGTTATACTCGGTTTCTTTATCAGTTCGCAAAATCTTAACCTTAGCATCAAATTGAGTAGTAATCAATTTATGAAAAGAACAGAAACACGAGAAAAACATCATTTTTGGATTTTAATAAAAATATCCATGTCATTCGAGTGTAATAGTCAATAAATGTAACAAACCAACGATTACCAGATAAAGAAGTAAGGTGAGTAGGGCCCCAAACATCTAAATGAATAATCTCAAAAGGAACAGTAGTTCTATTATTATGCAAAAGATAAATGTTTCTTGTATGCTTATTAAACTCACAGGCATCACAAACTAAAGAGTCTAATTGAGTTCGTAAAAACAAATTAGGAAACATCTTGGTAAGAACAATAAATGATGGACGTCTTAACCACTTATGCCACTGAATTATCTCTCGATTGACATCTTTATTGTCTCCAAATAAGGCTTAAGACATATTCGATGATTGATCCAGAAGATATAAGTGTTGGGGATCGACCCGATTAAGCAACAAACAAGTAAAAATAACGAAAGAAATTGAAAAATTGAACACACAAATTTAAAGATTAAGATAAAAACTAAACATTGAAAATTTGAAAACAAAGAACCCTTAAAACGTAAGCACAAAATTCTCCAAAAGTTTTATGAGTTCTAATCGTTAATGAGTGTATTTTCTAAGGTTGTAAAAGAGCTTATTTATAGGCTAAATTCGTAAGTCAAATAAATTATGCTAATAAATGTAAAATATATTATAACAATAAATACTAAATCTTCTAAAAAGATAATATATTTTGTTTAATTGGATTTGCAAGAAATCTCTTAGATTTTGTTTAATGACTGAAATATGAGGCATACTCAACAAATCTTCACCTTAATTTGTATTTTCACAATGCCATCTTTGTTAAAGCCTGCCACGAGCCTATCTTGAATTATGTAGGGAATTAACTGAGTCGAATCTGTGCTTAGAAATTGGAAGACTTTTAGACTTCGATTTGTGCGTTGCCAAATCAAAACTAATTTGAATCTGATTTTCATGAACACAGTATTTTAACTTTTCAAAACCTACATTCAAAAGAGAACTTCTCTTCAATGAAACGATAATACCTTTTTCCCTCATATTATCAAGTTACCTTTACTTCAAACGAGTTGATTTCGACTCCGTAACTGACGAGGGACATCCGGTTTCGCTAGTCACTGTAGAACCTTCCAGAATATAAAGACTGTCGATCCTTATATCTTTTAACAAAACGAGTCCCACGAGACACTTTAATGCCGCTCGACTCGATGTTGATTCTGTAACCTTTCGAGTTTAAAATACTTAAAGAGATTAAATCTTTTTTAATCAGGTACATACCTGACATTTGAGAGTGTCCTAATCGTTCTATCGTGCATACTAATTTTAACAGTACAAATATCGATTATCTTACTGGATGAATTGTTTTCCATGCGCACCACCTTGAATCGAACTGTATGTAGAGAACCATTCTCTATTGGGACACATATGGAAAGAACATCCTGAATCTAAGATCCACTCATATGTAAGCTCGAAGCTTTCGCTCGTTGACACTAACAAGAAATCACCACCGTTTTCATCGACCAAATTAGCACCATCTACATCTTCCTCGTTACTTTCAGTATTATTTTTATTTCTCAATTTATAACAATATGCTTTAACGTGACCTAATTTCTTACAATAGTGACATCTTGTGTCTCGCTTCTTTGATGCTACCAAAACGGAAGTTTGCGTATCTGCCTTATTATCTTAACTAAACTCATTTTCGAGTTTTTATTTGCTTAGAAAATGACCTTTCATATCTTTGAACGAGAGTTTATCTCTACCATAAATCAGGATCTCTCTGAAAAACTTATATGAAGGGGTTAAATAATTTAAAAAGGTAATGAATTAACTGATGTGATCTCTAAGAAACTCATATTCGTTCATGTAAAACGTAAATAGAAGTTGCTTCAATACTAAATGATTAGCTAAAGACTTAGTTACTTAAAGAGTTTTTAACTTTTTCCGAAAGGAAAATGAGGTTTTCTAAATCAATACCTCTTAGAATACCCTATTCGCGAGGCACAACTGGATTGCAGATAAGACCTTTTATCAAGCTCTTCCCATTCTAAATGATTTAGATTCTCGGACTTTTTTCCGATAATGACTTTTTTCAGGTTGGTTTGAATTAGAATTAGCATCAGCCGAACTTGCCACAAATTGAATTTTGCGACACTATCAAACTTCTCAATGTCGAACCTTGTTGCAATATCTGAACGGGTTAATTTGCTAAAATCGAACTACCTCTAATACCACTTGTTGGGGATCGACCTGGGATCGACCTAATTTAGCAATGAACAAATAAAATTAGAGGAAGAAATTGAAAAATTGAACATATAAATTTAATATTAAAAAACTCCTCTATAGGATAAAAAACAATGACCAGATATAATTTTACTATAATGGCAAAAGACGAATAGTATAAAAGATGGATATAAAAATTAAACCTCGAAAACTTGAAAATAATGAATTCTTAAAATTTAAACACGAAATTCTCTGAAAATGTTGATTTCTAATCTCTAATGAGTGTATTTTTTAAAGTTGTAAATTCATAAGCGAAATAAATTATAAAATAAATGCAAAATATATTATACTTATAAATGAGTGTATTTTTTAAAGTTGTAAATTCGTATGCCAAATAAATTATATAATAAATGCAAAATATATTATACTAATAAATATTAAATTTTCCAGAGATGGTGGTAAGAGAGTCATCGGCTATTCGCACACTATCTTTAGATGGACAAGTAGTATAGTTAAATAAGCTTTTGTTTGATCCTGTCATATGTCTATTCGCACCAAAATCAGTAATCCAAGATTCAGAAGTAGATGGAGCATTTAAAATAGTACTTATTTTCACATGTTTAGACTTGGCAATTGAGGTAGAGTCCAATTGTGACAAGAGGCGTCGAAGATGTTGAATCTCATCTAAGATAAAACTCCCAGCAAAAGTGGGGCAATCAGGCAACTTTCTCATTTTCTTGTGGCCGAGAACTACTCCCTCATTTTCTACCACGACCTCAAGTGGGGCGATCATGCAACTTCCTGCACCAATCTTTAGTGTAGTACCCATAACTCAACTTCGTCGTCAAATTAGGGTTATAGAGTATCACGATACAATTCAGAACAATTATTCAAAAATATTAATAACCTTTAATAACTCAAATTAACCATAGTAAAATACACTTATGAGCATTAAATTGAGCCTACGGGGCCTTAAAAATAATTTGGAAATATTCAGGGATCATTTTAATATGAAACATAAAAATTTGGAAAATTTAAGAAACAGGGGTCACACAGTCGCGTGACCAGGCCGTGTGACAAAGGCCAGCCCATGTGACCCTACACACGGCTGTATGGCTACTCCATACACCTGTGTGACTACTCTCCACGCCCATGTACTTAAACCGTATAACTCATTGACTTGGTATGCACGACCGTGTCTGAAGTCGTGTGTCAGACCGTGTGACTCACTTACTTGGTACACACGGTCGTGTCTCAGACCATGTGCTAGTGTCATGGGAGCCTGCAACCATGGCACACTTGTGTGATCCATCGAGTTCAAGGGGGGTCTTTTGGCCCAATCGGACTGGCCCAGTGCTTGGAGAGATTGAAGGTCCATCTACAAAGACGATAAATATGGAATGCAATCTTCAAGATAGGCAATCTTAGAAGATATGATCCTTGTGATCTTAGAGATTTGATTGTAATCTTAGAGATTATTTTTGTAGATACTTTTCAATCTTAGCCATTGATGTACTTTAATTTGTACCGTTGATTTTGGGGAGGCTCAACTATAAATAGAGGCCTCTTCCCCTCATTGAAAATCATTTCATTCTTGAGCAATAAGAATTCTTAAGAGCATTCACTCAAAACTCTCTCTCTCTCTCTCTCTCTCTCTCTTTTGTGTTCTTTGTTCTTCATTTGTTCATCTTAAGTTCTTTCGCTTTTGTATTGGTGCCTTAGAGGAAATTCTTTTGAATCCTCATTTGTTGGGAATCAGGCTGACTTAGGCATTTTTGAAGCAAACAAACGACCTAAGGCCGCACGGATTGCGTGGGAAAAATCTAAGTCCGTGACAGTTGGTATCCGAGCTAGTGTTGCGTAGGCACCCTGCAAGATGTCGGAAGAAACCGTTGAACATGTTGAGCCTATGGAAACCCGCGAAAGGGCCAGAAAGGCTAGTCGATCGAGGGACATGCTGTCGTTGGAGAATTGCGTGGTCAATCTCGAAGAGTCCATGGGAGACATGAAGGAGACACTTGAGATTGCCATGAGCCATATTGATGATATAAGGGAAGGTAGCAAAGAGTTTGTGATGGAGTCTCTTAGGTCCACTGCTGATAAGTTGACAGTAAGAGATGATGTTCTTGAGGCCTTGGTGACGGCCTTGAAGGAGGAGATTGCTGAGCTTAAAAGGGAGCTCACTATCTACAAGGCTGCCTTGGGAAGTGGGATGATGGCTTCAGGACCGAAGCAACACAAGGTTGATGTTTCAAAACCTAAGAAGTTCAAGGGGGATAGGTCCACGAGAGAAGTGGATAACTTCCTGTGAGAATTGGAGCAATACTTCCGAGCAATGGGCATCGAGGATGATGCCACTAAGGTAAACACTACTTCGATTTACTTTACTGATAGTGCTCTCTTATGGTGGCGACGTAGGTCCACGGATGAGAAACGTGGAGGAACGGCTATTAGGACTTGGGAGGAGTTCCAAGGAGAGTTGAAGAAGCAATTTTACCCGAAGCATGCTGAGAAAGAAGCTCGAGCCAAGTTGTGTCGGTTTACGCAACAAGGCACCGTTCGAGAATATGTACGAGAGTTTAGTGAGTTGATGCTTCAGATATCAGACTTGAACGAGAAAGAAGCGTTCTATTGGTTCAAGGATGGGCGGAAGATGTGGGTAGAAAATTTCTTGGAGATTGGAGGTAGAAAGTCCGAGAATAATGAGTCCTCCAAACCCAAGCCAAAAGCCAAGGGTAATGGTGGGGGAGACAAGAAGAATGATGGCCCAAAAGCTAATCAAGGTAAGAAATGGGAGCGAAAGGGGCCATTGAAGTGCTATCTTTGTCAAGGCCCACATAGGATGAAGGATTGTCCAAAGAAGGAAGCCTTCAATGTCATGGAGGCACGTGGAGGTGTCAAGGAAACTGAAAAAGACACCAAAAATCTCAGTGCAATTTTGGGAGGTGTCGAAGACATGACAAGTAAGGGGCTGATGTTTGTTGACATTATTGTGGCTGGCAAAGGATTGAATGCACTTGTTGACACTGGTGCGTCTGACTTATTCATGTCCGAGGAAATGACAAGGGAACTTGATCTCAAAATTAAGAAAGATTCGAGTCAAATTAAAACGGTGAACTCGAAGAGCATGCCTATAACGGGTATAGTAAAGGGAGTAGAACTCCAGCTTGACAAATGGAGTGGCAAAGCCAACATTAAGGTAATACCACTTGATGATTATGACTTTGTGGTTAGTTTAAGCCTACTTGATCAGGTTAATGTGGGTATTTATCCTTCTAGTATTTATATGGTGATCAAAGATTCAAACCATCAATGTATGGTGAGAATGAAAAGGAAAGCAAGCATGGAAGGGAAAACCTTGTCAGCAATCCAGTTCGCTAAAGGAGTACGAAGAGACGAAGTCTCCTACTTAGCCGCCTTGAAGGTCGATGAGGGTTTGAAATCAGTTGGTAAAATTCCAAGGGAAGTGAGCCAGTTATTGAAGTCCTTTCAAGACGTGATGCCAGTTGAGTTACCTAAAAAGTTGCCACCTAAGAGGGAGCTGGACCATAGGATCGAGTTGATGCCCAATTCGGAGCCAACAGCTAAGGCCCCATATAGAATGTCTCCGCTTGAGTTTGAGGAATTACGGAAACAATTGACGGAACTTTTAGATGCCGGGTTCATTAGACCATCTAAAGCCCCATTTGGTGCACCGATGTTATTCCAAAAGAAGCACGATGGGTCTTTGAGATTGTGTATCGACTACAGGGCTTTAAACAAGATTACTGTGAAGAACAGGTATCCCATTCCTCTTATTGCAGATTTGTTCGACCAACTTGGTAGCGTGACATGGTTTAGTAAGTTGGATTTGCGATCGGGCTACCATCAAGTGAGAATAACCGAAGGGGATGAGCCCAAGACTGCTTGTGTGACTCGATATGGATCCTTTGAGTTCTTTGTAATGCCCTTCGGGTTGACAAATGCTCTAGCTACATTCTGTACACTAATGAACAAGGTATTGCATCCATTCCTAAATCGTTTTGTGGTTGTTTATCTTGATGACATTATGGTATACAGTAAGTCACTTGAGGAGCATGTGGGACATTTGAGGGAGGTGTTCCTGACCTTGAGGGAAAATGAGCTATATATGAAAGAAGATAAATGCTCATTTGCCCAATAGGAGGTGCCATTCCTTAGTCACATTGTGGGATGTGGCAAGATTCGTATGGATGAAAGCAAAGTTCGAGCTATTGCTTATTAGGAACCACCAACCATGGTACCAGAGTTGCGGTCTTTCCTTGGGTTGACAAACTACTATAGGCGCTTTATTGAAGGCTATTCCAAAATCATTGCACCCTTGACGGATTTGTTGAAGAAGGGTAAAGTATAGGATTGGCATCCCCGATGTGAAAATGTCTTCAAGCAAGTGAAGCAAGCAATGACGAGTGAGCCAATACTTGTTTTACCATATTTTTCCAAGGCATATGAGGTATGCACGGATGCATCAGACTATGCAATTGGGGGAGTACTGATGCAAGATGGGCATTCGGTGGCTTTCGAGAGTCTAAAGCTCAATGAGATAGAACGGCGATATACGGCCCAAGAGAAAGAGATGACCGCTATGGTGCACTGTTTGCGCACATGGAGATACTATTTGCTGGGTTCTAGGTTTGTGGTATACACTGGTAATGTTGCAAATAGCTATTTCCTGACTCAAAAAAAATTGTCTCCCAAGCAGGCTCGTTGGTAGGTTTTCCTCGCGGAGTTTGATTTTATCTTGGAATACAAGCCGGGGAGTGCTGCTAAACTCCACTTGATTTTGTGTCATAATGGCTTGCACAAGGGGCTTGTGCGACGGTATGAGGGACCATTTCGAGTTGTAAAGAGAGTGGGCAAGGTGGCCTACAAGCTTGAGTTACCGGTAAAGCTCAAAGTCCACCCAGTGTTCCATGTAAGTATGCTTAAGCCATTTCATGAGGATCAGGAGGATCCAAATCGAGGCAAGTCTGAACGAGCACCAATGGGGGTAAAGGTCGCCTACGATTGTGAAGTTGAGAGTATCGAGGCAGATCGTGTATTCAGAAGGAAGTACTATCAATCACGGGATGAATATTTAGTTCGATGGAAAGGATTTCCCGAAAGTGAGACAAGTTGGGAACCTGTCGAGGCCTTGTGGCAGTTCCAAGACAAAATAGACCAGTTCCATGCAAAGGAAGCAACGAGGACGTCGCTAGATTCGGTGGGGGAGAATGTCATGGGTTGCGCATGGGAGCCCGCAACCATGGCACACTTGTGTGATCCATCGAGTTCAAGGGAGGTCTTTTGGCCCAATCGGACTGGCCCAGTGCTTGGAGAGATTGAAGGTCTATCTACAAAGACGGTAAATATGTAATGCAATCTTCAAGATAGACAATCTTAGAAGATATGATCCTTGTGATCTTAGAGATTTGATTGTAATCTTAGAGATTCTTTTTGTAGATACTTTTCAATCTTAGCCATTGATGTACTTTAATCTATACCGTTGATTTTGGGGAGGCTCAACTATAAATAATGGTGTCTCCCACAATTGTCACGGACTTAGATTTTTCCCACGCAATCTGTACGGCCTTAGGTCGCTTCTTTGCTCCAAAAACGTCTAAGTCAGCCTAACTCCCAACAAAAGAGAATTCAATAGAATTTCCTTTAAGGCACCAACACAAAAGCGAAAGCAACTCAAGATGAACGAACGAAGAACGAAGAACAAAAACAGTGAAACTAAGAACACAAGAGAGTTTTTAAGTGAATGGTCTTAAGAATTCTTATTGCTTAAGAATGAAGTGATTCACAGTGAGGGAAAAAGGCCTTTATTTATAGTTGAGCCTTTCTAAAATCAACGGTACAGATCAAAGTACATCAAAGGCTAAGATTGAAAAGTATCTAAATGAATCTCTAATATTACAATCAAATCTCTAAGATCATACGGATCACATCTTCTAAGATTGCCTATCTTGAAGATTACATTCCATATTTGCCGACTTTGTAGATGGACCTTTAATATCTCCAAGTATTGGGATAGTGATTGGGCCAAAAGACCTCCCTTGAACTTAATGGATCACACAAGTGTCCCATGGTTGTGGGCTCCGATGTGCAACCCATGACACTATCACGCTGGAACCCACCGATGCCTCAACCCTCGAGGGTCCATCGGGTCTCGCCTGTTCCTTGAGGTGTTGAGCCATACCAGTAAATCTTGTATCACGCTTAACTCTACCCTGAGCACTTATCTGTTCCTTTTTCTCGCGCTCAGTGTGCATAACTTCCACAATGATTTTCACCTTATCGACCAACACAACGAAGTCTCGCTCCCTCTAAGAGGCAATTAAAAATTTCAGCTCATATCGTAGTCTATCCTCAAAACGGACACATTTATAATACTCCATCGCCACTAGGGCCTGTGCATAACGGTTTAATCTCAGAAATTCGGTCTTATACTCTGCTACGGACATATGTCCCTGCTCCAGGTTCATGAACTTGTGACGTCGAGTCTCGATATAACTGGCTCCGATGTACTTGCCTTGGAAGGCACTCTTAAAAGCATCTCATGTCACTGCCTTGGGTCGAAGATCTTGCTCAATAGTCAACCACCACTAGTAGGCTTCATTGCGGAGTAGGGACAATGCGCCCCTCAGTTTCTATGCAGGAGTACAATCCAGATGATTCATAATACGTTAGGCAGCCTCGAGCTAATACTCGGTTATAGTAGGGGCAACTCCAGTGACACCCCTAAATAACTCAACCCCGTTCGAATGGAGCCTCTTAGTAACTGATCCTCTAGTTACGAGTCTAATACGGACGCCAACACCCTCTCTAACACACATAGCATCGCTTGAGACACAGGATCGTCCTTGATTGGCTCAGTCTCACCAATAAGAGTACTAATAGTTTTGTTGCTCTATAGAATAGGAACGCTTCCCATGAAGGATGACTTGGCTTGAGCTCCCCCTCAACGCCCACGGTGCCCATGCGTCACGTCCACAACTTTTTTGTGAACTTATGGTTTCAATGGCTACAACGTCAGAAGTGCAAAAATCAGTTTAACGTTTTATTAGAGTTTTTCGAACACGTTATACAAATAATAGTTCAGACACAAATTCAATTATCACAGTACAATAGACATAAACGCTATAATAGATACTTACAGGTGTGGCGTTGGAAACTTGCTCTTTCTAAAATCAGTTATCCAGTTCCTAATTTGATACGGTCTCATTTTAACTACCCCGATAGATCCACTACACAGTTCGAGTTTCTCAAACTTGACTCTAATGCCACTAAATGTAACACCTTAAATCCAGTCTAGACGAATCGACTAAGTCAAGAATGTTACCATGTCATCACTGAGAAAAATACCGTAACACCTTGAAAGCAAACACGCAGTTATGTCATATAAGGAAAGTAAGTTCAACACCAAGTTAAAGCATCAACACAAATTCACAAGTGCCACATTTAAGTTTCCATCGTAGCATACTAATAAACTAGCTATAAGCCTTAAGAGTTAGAATGATCGAGCTCCTCGTCCATCGACAATCAAGTCTAGGAAGACCCTAAAACACCATCAAATAAGTCACTACAAGATATAATGATATTTTACAAGTTTCATTATCATAATCATTGAAAGCACTATTTTAGTTTTGTAACCAAATTTGCAAGTCTTAGTTAGATAGGCAGTTGTATCGCAATTCAGTGGTACAGAACAAATACAATCACAGTTATGCATACCCACCACCCCTGCACACCATCTTTGTTCAATCCTAAAACACTAATATCCAACTTTACATACCAATGAGTGTCAATCTGACACATTGCAGTGTTTACAGTTTCACTACCGGTTCAGTGGTATTCTTGCAGTGTTTACAGTGCCATTGTCAATTCAGTTGTAATCTTGAAGTGTTTACAATATCATTGCTAATTCAGTAAATATTCTCAAGTGATTAAACCACCGTAACAGTTTAATCACTTCCTTCAGCTCATAAGCCCACCTCATGCAGATGCAAAACGAATATCAATTCACACATCTCAGTTCTCTCTCAATGTTCCAGACATATATATAGATATATCAGATATTAACAACACATAGATAATCAATCCCATGATCAGAATCAAGTTGCAAACATGCATAACAACTTTTACTAGTCAGTTTAGGTCATACAAGTTTTACGGTTAACTTACGGTCACCTTACATAGAGTTTACGCATGAATATGTCACGGGGCTAGATCTTTAGTCTCATAATCCGTGCGGCCTTAGGCGATCCTTTCTTACAAACACGCCTAAGTCAACCTAATCACAACGATTGAGGATTCACTAAGGGAATTCCTCTAAGACACCAATTTGTATAACGAAAGTGACTTAGTCAAAAGAAGGCTCAAAAGACAACATAAAATCACAAAAAACAAAGAATACAAGGTGTATAAGTAAATGCTCTCAATTGTATTATTTTCTCTCAAAATATATAAAGAATATATAGAATAAAATAAAATGAGTTACAAATAAGGAAAGTCTCCTATTTATAGTTGAGCTCCCCCACAACCGACGGTCAAGATCAAGCTACACTAACGGGTGAGATTAGCTTATCCCTTAATTCATTGGATTTACAAGATTACAATATCAATCTAATCTTATCTAATCTTAAAGATATAATTCTCCCTTATCTTCTAAGATTAGTTCACATATTTGTCAAGATGCCTTATGTTGCCATATCTTTATTATTGAGCCACCCAAGCTTCAATTTGGTAGGCTTGACCAACAACTCTCTGAATTGGGTAAGCTCATGTGGGCTAAATGATCCCAATGTTAATGATAAACTTCAATGGGACTTATTGTGTGCGATGGTCACTTGCTCTGAACTTTGGCCCATGACAAATACACACTACACATAGCCATGTGCTTGCTCGCGTGTAACACACGGTCAGACATACTCCCGTGTGACCACTACACCCGAAATGCCAAAAATAGTATATTCACACGGTTTAGCACACGACCGTGTGTCCCAAGATAGTATACACACACGGTCTGGAACACGCCGGAGTACCTAGCTTGTGTGTCCCATGTACCCTTATTTCACAAAAAAGTATGCGCACGGTCTGACACACGCCCGTATGCCCAAACCGTGTGCCAGAAAAACAGTATTGACACACGGTCTGGTACACGCTCGTGTGTTTTCTGTACCTTGTTTACATGGCACAAGGTCTGGACACACGCCCGTGTGCCCTCGAACAGTGACTAATCTAGGTAAAGAATGCAGAAAAACGCAGATATGCTCGGAGGTTTTCGATAACCTACCTGTTACAAAAGCAAAGTAATTCCGCAACGAAGTTTCCTAGTACCTAAACGAAGCAATAGGAGTTTAAATTCACAGTCAATTCCAATGAATTATCAAGCAACACACTCAATGAAACCATCAAATGCTTAATATAACTTTCGTCTCACAATTACGATACCTTCGATTCCGACAAGTCGAATCAAACGTTACTCGTGCCGTGGAGTTCATTATCGTCCAAAGATCCTCTTAAAACATCATAATCAAACACAACATACAAATTATACAAATTCAAAGAATTACCCAAACATACAACAAGTTAATAACGAATAATCGACAACGTTCTACTCTTCGAACTCCGTAATTCCTATATCTTACCTATGATGTTAATGAAGTAACAAAAACCACGTTCAATCGTACTTTTACCCCAATTGGAAACAAATAGAAAAAAACAAAAGGGAAGCAACAAAGCTATGGAAGAACGAAGAAGTTTCAATAAAGAACAAAATGTTTTTAGTAGTTTATTTTTAAAAGATCAAATTCGTAAAAAGGGTAAATAAGGAAAAAACGTATCTTATAAACCTATACGCTTACGTAGAGATTCGAACAGGAGATCCACGAATAGACAAATATATGCATGACCATTGAACCATTAGGCTTATCGTTGAAACCAAAACGCACAAAAATTAATTTATGCTCCAATTATAAGGTCTTAAATGTAGAAAAAGAAAACATAGAAATTTAGATTTGAAAGGTACGACTCGAACCTTAGATGTTAAGTAAACAATTAGAGCACTTAACCATAGAAGCAGAGACAGTTTCAATATTAAAGCTCACACAGAAAAGTTTAAATTTTTGGGGCATTACATATTTCATTTATGGTAAGTCTCAAAACTTTTAAAAATTTCACAAATTAACCCCGATTAGTTAAATCAAGTTAAAACGAACTCAAAAATATAAAAATAATTGAAAACGGACCTCAAAATCTCACCCAAGCATAGGAGGGAGTTGATCGAAACTTCCTTGTTCAACAATGGAGTTTCTTACAGTTGGGAAGATGAACATAAATAAAAAAAATGTTTTCTTGCCTTTTTATCACCTCATACCTACTATTACTATATTATTATTAAAATTCATTATATAATCAACAAAAGTTGATCACCAACTATCCACTAACCAAAGACATGGTATAATTACCATTTAAGTTCACTAATTCCCTTTTTAAGACTATTAGATGCATTTATTAATAGAATTTAACTTTTGTAATTTTTACGATTTAGTTACTTAATTAATTATCCAAGCATTTAAATTTTTTAACTAAAATTTAATATGACTATACTAATTACTCGTAAATATTAAATTAATAATATTTACTAACTCACTTGTCGGAATGTGTGGTCTCAAACCAATGTTTTCGACACCACTGAAAACAAGCTGTTACATTTAGTGTGCCGAGACTTACCACAATAGTCACACATCAAGTGATCCTTGTTAAACATACCATCTTGATAGCAATGAGGTCAACTTTCTTTAGAGGTAGATTATACAGCATAACAACATGACGACTCCCTTCCTGTTGTAAATAGTAGTATGCCACATGAAGAGAAGGGAACGGAATCTTGCCAAGAACTTAAAACCCAAATCTAATCATACTTAGTATTCAACCCAGCCAAGAAATAAAAAACGTGCTCCTTTTCCACCATCTTCTGAATTTTTTCGACATCATTGTTACACCTCGCTTGAAAGTCTTGATATTAATCAAGTTTCTGCCACAATCCACTTAATTCAGCAAAATATTGAGAAATCGTTAGCTCCTCCTGTTTTGTACCACGGACCTTATTACGAATCTCAAAAATTTGCGCATCATTCCTAACACGAGAGTAAGTGAGAGCAACAACATTCCAAATCTTTTCTGCGGTATCAAGTAGCAAATAAGTTTTGGAAATATAAGGTTGCATAAAGTTGATAAGCCATGCCATAACAAGAGAGTTCGCTGAATCCCACTGACCAAAAGTTGAAATCAGAGAGTTCAAGTTTCGACGTTTTACGTGTGATGTATCCCTGCAAGCCACGAGCCTTGATAAACAACAAGCAGGACCTTGACCAAGCAAGGTAATTATGTCCATCAAGCTTCACAGAGCTAATTTGCAACGAGGGATCATCAGTTGGAATCACGAGCTGCTCATCCTTTGACATAATGCTGAAAAAACAACTAATACCCAAAAAATCTGCTTGAAAAATTAGAGAAAGAAATACCCAAAAAAGAACACAAAAGAGATCTTACAAAAAAACTTAGCCAAAAAACACCACCACTGAGAGGAGAATGATCGGAAGGGAGCAGAGAGCATAGCGACGATGTCAGTGTCGAAAAAAACACCTCGGTAACAGGTGAAGTCCACACGTGGTGCATGAAACGAAGTTACAGAAGCTTGCAACGATGCGTGAGGCCCACATGTGGGTCTTCTGGTCACTGGAGTTTAAGGTTTTGTTGACGAGTAGATTCCGACTCCAATGGTAGGGGCGGTGAGAGAAAAAAATAAGACTAGGGTGGAAAATACTAATTTTGTGTTTTTAGGTTTATTTTTTTAAAACAAATTTTAAAATCAGAAAAAATCTCAAAAAAATCGGATAAAAAAACTGATACCATGATGAATTAGAGACGAATACTCTAATGTATTGAGGAAAAACTCTCTCACAAGTATGTATTTCTTAGATATATGTACAACTCTGTATACATGTAGTATTGAATCAACTAAGAAAAGAATATCTATTAATTAAAATCCCCAAAAATCTGTTGTAATCTCTAAAGATGTTATTCAATGCTTTTAAATAATCAAAGATTCTCAACAATAGTCTTGATTAGACAAAGGAGAAAAGGACTAGATTTAGGAACTAGTAGGTGATCAAGGATAACAATCTTGTGGTCCTCATTGAAGGTTGAAGAGATTACAAGGAGATGAGGAAATATTTTGATAAGCTCCTCTTATTGTCTTGAATATACTGTTAAGGGACATAAATTGCAATTTTATGTGGATAAGGCCTTTTGAGGTCAAAGGCCTTGTTGTCAAATGAAGATTGGAAAAATAGTAGGTTCGGATGCAATTCCTACCTATGTTTGGAAATGAACCGGGGATGTCAAGGTTGAGTGGTTGACAAACTTATTTAATAGGATACGGAGAAGTGATAAGATGCTTAATGACTGGAGGCAAAGTACCTTGGTGCCTTTATATAAAAACAAGGGCGATATTAGTTTGTTTAAAAATCAGTTTGTTTTCATACCATGAGATCCACCATTGAAGTTATTCATCTTTTGCAACAAATCATTGAGCGGTTTAGAGTGTCACGGTGAGATTTGGACATGATTTTTGTTTATTTAGATAAATTTTATGACAGAGTACCTTAGTGTCACGGGCTAGAGTTCAAAACCTGTGACCATTGCACACATTGAGTCCCATGGAGGTCTATCATTGACATTGGAATCATTCAGCCCACATGAGCTGGCCCGATTTAGAGAGCTGTTGGTCAAGCCTATCAGATTGAACCTTGGGTGGCCCAATAATGAAGCTTTGGCAACTTAAGGCGTCTTGGCAAATATGTGAACTAATCCTAGAAGATAAAGGAGAATCATATCTTCAGGATTAGATAGGATTTGATTTGGATGTAATCTTGGTAAATCCCATAATTTAATGGATAGACTAATCTCATCCGTCGATTGTGAGGGAGTTCAACTATAAATAGGGAGCCTCCCCTCATTTGTAAAACACACTCCATTCTTTGTATTGTTTCTTTGTGAATACAATAAAGAGCATTTACTCAAACTCTTCTCTCTTGTGTTCTTTTCTGTGGCTTTCTGTTGTCTTTTGAGTCTTCTTTTGGCTAGTCGCTTCCGCTATACAAGTTTGGTGCTTTGAAGAAATTCTCTCGATGAATCTTAATCGTGGTAGTCAGGCTGACTTAGGCGTGTTTGCAAAAAAGGATCGCCTAAGGCCGCACGGATTGCGAGACTAAAGGTCTAGCCCCGTGACATAAAGACATTCTTTGGTGTGCTTTGAACATGAAGACAATTTCTTTCAAATATGTTAGGATAATATATGTAGGAGGGTGCAGTAATTAACATAAGAACTAGTGGTGGATTTACAGATCAGTTTCTGATTAAAGTAGAGGTGCATTAAGGATTGATTTTGAGTCTTTTTCAATTTGGAATAGTGAGGGATGAAATAATGAAAGTCATTCAAAATTAAACAACTTGACAAACACTGAAAGCTTGAAGACTTAGATTGAGCAAATTGAAGATTGATTACATGAAGTTTTTGTTTAGTAGAAAGGGAATAGCGATTACACTCGATGGTCAAGTGATATTAATATATATATATATACATACATTTGGCCAAAGAAATCAATAGATGAGTGCTTTAAGTACCTAGGTCAATAATTCCTAAATGATGGGCTGATTGATGGATAAGTTAATCATAGGATCAAGGCTTGGTGGCTTTAGTGGAGAATCACAATAGGAATTCTATTAATTATAATATATTTTTGTGTTTGAAGGAGAATATCTATAGAGACTACCAGATTTGCTTTGCTTTATGGTACAAAATGTTGGGCTAAAAGAATCAACATATGCAAAAGATAAGTTCGGCTGACATGCAAATATTAAGATGGATGCACGATAAGACTCGGAAGGATAGAGTTAGAAATAAGGATAGTTGTCTCCAAATTGGAATAGCTCTTATATAGGACAAGGTTAGAGAAAATTGTTTATAGCGGTTTGGCCAGATAGGGCCTGTATTGGGGAATTCAGTTTGTTAGAAGGATGGAGCAAATGAACACTGCAAATGGTAAAAGGTTGAAAGGGAAACCAAGAAATAAAAAGGTTGGATGTGAAACTATTAGAATTTGAAGAGACAATGGTGGTGGATGGGAATGATTGAAAGGGGAGAATTTGTGTATCCGAAGTAAATGTTTCTATGTTTTGGTTCTAGTAGCTGACCCCATATATATTAAAACTTTTTGGTTTAGATTTGGGCTTCACAGGTTAATTCAGGTTTATTTTGTAAGGAATTCTAAAAAAAAATCAAAGTAGAAGTCTTATTTGCACTTAAGCTTGCTCTTTTGTTTAGATATAGGCTTTTTTAAAACAAATGATTATTCTTTTAGACTGAAATGTAGGGTATAAGCTAAGGGGTGATCTTTAAGTTGCTTCAAAAGATCTCTAATAATATATCCTGCAGCACTTTCAAGTTGGATGGGCTAGCGGTGATGAATTCTATTCATTATTTTGAATTTCTTTCCAAGCTAAAATGTGTTATAATAGCCATGTTTAGAGCTCCATAATCTAGGTTTGCAAAGTACACAGTTAATGCTACATGAGACTAAAACTTTTTTTTAGCCTTGGTGATACCTTTAGTGGTAAAAAAGTCAACTCCATTATTCTAACATCAAGTGTTATTTTTGTCTCCATTAAAATTTTTTGGTCCTAAAGAGGCATCTAAAACTTTTATGGT